>CM042182.1:29006965-29056082 GCA_023376005.1 Doryteuthis pealeii | reverse complement strand
TTTTCGTAAATAACGTTTGAATGGCAGAGTTTTAAAAGGTTAAACTGATTAAAGATTGGCGAAAAAAGAATTGGCGACTGAAGTTAAACAATTAAATCGCTGAATTACGGCCTCGTACAGGAAGAAAATCCGTGTCTGGCATTATCCCTAAAGAAACTTTCTATTCACGCACAACGGAATTCAATAGATGACACCCACTCCTCACAACACTACACGCCATTCCCAATTGATTCGGACGTGCGGTCTGTACACAACTTAAATTTTAAAATGTGTGTAGGCGTTTGTTATAACATCTGGCCAGCTTAATAACATTTGCAATAAATTTAGAAAATAACAGGAGTTGACGAATATTCATGTGTTAACTGTTTATGATTACTGAGATAGGAAGTGGAAAGTGTTTCATGACAGAAAAATGTTATACTACTAGCTGATGTAATCGACTACGCAGGGTAAGATGAAAAACTGGGAATCAGTGCGTTACCACCGAAGTTAAGCAGCGATGAACATGTTACATACGTAATGGGTGCACTTAAGCTATAACAAGACCTTTAAGTGAGACTTCTATAGGCTTTTTGATTTAGTGCGTCCTGCGGACACACTATTTGCTCTCGAATGAGTCCCCGCGATAAATTTATTGGGCCTAAGAAAACTGTCTAAACTCCTACCTTGTAACCTATCCGGATTGTAATTCGTTTCTAAGAACTTTTGAAGTGTATTTACAGTTATCTTGAAATCGCGGTGAGGGCAAGAAAAAATAGAAAAACAACTATGAACGATGGATACAATTTTACTGCCTTTTTCTTTTAGATTTTTGTGGCGCAGACAGATGGTACCTATCAGATCTCTGAGTACTATAATGCAACCAGGGATTTTTGTTCATCCAAGATTGACTTCATTTGGGCAAATAAATAGCCTCAAAAGGTTGAAATGTCTGTTAAACAACTCTTTTACAAGGAATTTCTGCTCTCTTAGTGAAAGGGAATAGACTCCCTCGCTGGCTGGCTGATACCGACATTAGGCAACCGACGACTGTTACATTAGAGCACAACCCAAAAACAACCGGTTGTCCACTAGTACAGAAGTTAAGCAATGATGAGCCTGCTTCAGTACATTAATTGGGTGAACCACTTAAGCAACAGCAAGTACTTGTAAGCAACCTGGAATCCTTTGTTTTAACAAAAAAAAGAACTTGATTCTGCTATTAAATGGCTCGAAAGATATTGATATGTCGTAAAAACAACATGTCGTAAGTACTTCGTTCACGCTGCGGTTCGATCCTAGCTGAATGTTCAATGCTTTGTTTGATTTTTATGTCACATCCTATCCGTGGCGCATCAGTTCTGGGTAAAAAGGATCCCCTCATGTTTACATGGCTGAAATGCGATATTTATGAAAAATCCTGTCAGCAACTATTACTACACAAATAGTGAGATCGACTTCGATGAATTGCTCCCCATGTGCATCACTGTGTCACATCCCATTCGCGTCGGATCGGGTTGGGTAAAGAAGGACATCTCAATTCGGATGTAATAACTAGATTGATGGGATTAACTATTACATTTGTGGGCAACTTTCCCGTATCTACCTAAGGACGAGGGTCCGTATTGTCCAAAAAATAAAATAAGATTAAATAAATAATCTGCATCTGCGAAGTGATTGCAGGCCCAATTCCTGAATGACAGTCTTTGGTGCATTACGTGCACACAAACTGTGATTGTTTTCTGGCTGTTGCTCTGTCTTTTCCCCTCTTTCTGACTCTCATGCATGTGGAGGCTACTCTCCTCTCCATCTCACCCTTCTCCGTGTAGTATCTATTTACAAATACGCGAATAGACTCTCCGAATAATTGCCTAAAAATTTATACAACTATGCTAACTGCAGGTCTAAACATTGGGAGCGGAAAAAGCTTGATTTTCCACCATTCTATCTTTTAACATAACAAATTCCATTCACTAACCCCAATTACCATACGATACTATCCTTTCATCTATCAAAAAGTCGTTATTTATTCAAATAACAACCAAATTCTTATATTAATGCGTTGTCATAGGCGATCCTTACAGCAACCTAGCCAGCTCTGAAAAATCACAACTCTTAGGACACCTCAAACTCGAAAAATTAGTCACTATTTGACTGACTAAAATGAAGATCCATTCTATTGTGGAGGGCTGGCGTTTTACCCATATCTCAAGACTCTTCAGGTGTATGACGCGTCTGCGTAATGCCACCGAGGGCATTGCCTTCTAACAATATGCTAGTTGAGATGAAGATCTTGAAAAGTTTATAATAACCTTAACTTAAAGTACAAATCTCTAATCGTCTCCTGTGTGTTTGAGAATAAAACATTCTCGATTTCTTATGAACAGTAACTTTTTCCCCAGTTATGAAAACTATATATATTGTATAACAGTAGGTCCTAGGTATAAAGCCTAAATAAGATAAATAAATAATATCAAACATTATCTTTAGAAATATAGCAAAGTATACCTTATAAAGCAAACAAGACAAGTTTATCGAGACTCTGTTAGACGGTAGGGTGCTGCGTAGAAATACACTGACTGTAGCTTTTGATGAGAATGCAATCGTGGGTCCAAAGGGAGAACAGCCTATCAACGGAGATGTAACAAGACGGGGTTCGATACCGGTCCTCATGCAGGCTTCGTCTATCAGCTAATCTGGTGGCCAGTAAAAAAAGGGAAAGTCTTGAATCTTTATTAATAAAGTGTGTAGCGCCACCTGGCTGTAGTCTGTCTTGTAGCCAAAAACTTATACAGCATGTCGCCAGATGCACTATAAAAAAACGTGTCTTTCACCTTTCGACATTAGGAACTAAGAGAATAAGTGGTGATTTATAGCACCTGCTGCCATACAAAATCGAGTAATAAACTAAAAACAAATTAGAGGCAACTACTTGCACACTATCTATACACACTGTCATCTCGCCTGTTATATTAGCTATCGACTGCAAAAAATAGATGTTATGCCACCTAGAAAGACCCCACTTAATCTGTTGTTCCACACAGTGATTTCATTATATCAGACCTTTCACCCTTTAAAAGCGCTTTTGCTAGCTATCTATCTCTGGATCTGTGCGGCTTTAAAGTGGCGGACGCTGACTGGTAAATGTGCTGCCCCCCAACCTGTGACCGAAGCAATATCATAGAAGACTGCGAGTTAACATAATATTAAAGCAGCATCTATAGACAAAAAAGTAAAAGTAGAATTCCGTACATACTCCCTATATATTCTTCGGTCTATCAAGAAACAATGGTATCCATCGTGCCAACCAGAAAGATTCAATTCAAAATTAAACTTATATTCACGTTCTACATCAACCAATTCACAAATGAATAAAGATGCCATCGGCCCAATATACATCATGCTCCATAATTCTCTGCAACGTGGGAGCAGTACAAGAGACAAGCACTAAGGTTTCAACATACCCCTTATATCTATGCAGCTAGTCATTATGAAGACGACCAGTTTTGGCTGATTTTAAGGCCAGTAAAATATATAATTTTTACGCACTGAAATCAAGTCTCTATACCCGGACATCTGAGTCTGCTTTCCAGAGGACTTACCCCCCCAAGACCGATAGAAAGAAGAAGAGAGCAGTGTGAAACTGATTACGAGAAACAAAGAACCGAACTGACTAAGATAACAATGAATTTGTTAATTTACACTGCATCCCAGGAGTATGCACGGGTTGTATTGATATGCAGAGCAGTCCCAGAGATCTGATGTGCTTGCATATGACAACCTTTTTGATTGATGAGCACAAATATCATTCAGTGGTTGGCTAGGTGTGTGTTGTGGTTTGCTATATGCATCGTAATAAAAATAGCTGAAAGTAAACCCATTATCCATTTTAGCCAGCGCCGTGTCGACAATCGAATGTCCACGCTACCCGTAATAGGTGAATAATTTGCCATAGTTTATTGACCTACGGAGTGTAAAGTTATATAGTATATATTATATAAATAATATATCCTATCTTTAATGTATGTCAATTATTCTCATTAGTAATGTGTGCCCCACTTGGGAAGCGGAACTGTGTGTGTGTGTGTATAAAGATATGTAATTTTGGAGTAGCAATTTTATCTTTTATACATGTTTGTTAAACACAGACGGACATTTCATGTCTAACGAGTTTCTTTCCGAAATACCGTGTTTTGCGGATACCCCTTTACTGAAAAAGTCGCAGATTCAATATTTCTATTCCTTTGGTATCTTACACATGAAAAAAATATTTATCGCTTCACATCAATAGTATGACACATACTGTAAGTAGTAGAAGCAGATAAGAATCAGTGTAGGTGTTACCCTATCTCTCAACCTACATGTAAATACTAAAAACTCACGCTGATGATTGTTCATAAAAGTTTCAATATTTGCAATTAATATCTCAATCTAATTTAGTGGCCAGTCAAAAATATTAGCATTAGCATAATACAAAAAAATAAGGATATTATACACCACCGTTATTCGCCACGCGTATAGTCAATATACAGTATATCGTTTTGTTGTCCGACAATTATGGCTCATCTAGCGAAAAGATCTATAAAACTCTACGTTTCAACCAACTTTACCACCCCAAATAATAGCTAGGTAATTTTAACAAACAAGCAAATCTTTTTATAATATAGCCTAGTGAGTATTAGAACGTATATTCTAAAAATTGAAACTTTCACATACTACACACCACTATGCATGGGAGTAATCCTTCTACTCAGAAACTGTGTTATAGTACCGACGTCTTTTACCTGTATTGGTATTCATGTCATGTGCTGAACAGTTCTAACTAGGAAGAGAGAGAAGAAGTTAGGGTTAGGGTTAGGCAGGTGCCCTACTATCCAATACGTGATCCTAACCCGAACGTGTGTGATACATAGGCATGGTATTCCAGTTCTACTAATTAAGCTAATGCAGTATTTGTCGTACAACTAAACGTAAACAAATAGAGAAGTTGAGAGTTTAGTTAGTATCTCTATAAAGAGGTTATTCCTCAAGGAGCGTAATTATCTCTGATACAGTTACATGCAGTGTATATTAGTCGAGCGCAAAGGCTATTTGTAAATATATGAGAAACATCTAAACACTAGTCCCCTGTGGTAAGTATTTATCACATTCTGCAAATTCAAACAATTCCCAGTAAAACGAATGACGACTCTTCCACCGGAGCGCGTTAGTCTGCTATCGATCCCATAAATATTCGGAATGACTTGAATTGGATGAATTGGGAGTT
This sequence comes from Doryteuthis pealeii, assembly GCA_023376005.1. NCBI lineage: Eukaryota > Metazoa > Mollusca > Cephalopoda > Myopsida > Loliginidae > Doryteuthis > Doryteuthis pealeii. The sequence continues at coordinate 29,050,837 of CM042182.1, read as the reverse complement.
CAGCGCACCTGACCCTTCTCTAACTCACATAAGCTCACCATAAGAGAAAATAAAACTAGAATGAGCGTAAGCCTAACAGAGAATCATCTCGGGCTGAGCGATGGTAGATCCCTTATATAAGTGCAACACAACGCACCGATCTGAGTAGAGACAAAGCAAAACCCTACCAGAAAGTAGAGTATAGCAGTAAACCACGTTTAGCACCAAATCTGTGCCAAAAGTATCATGTCCCCATATAACCCTACCGACAGCTAAGCAAGACTACTAATGAACAACTCAGGGACAATCATAAGCTGAGTATGAGAAAGCAAATGTGACATAAATTAGCCTCAATAAAGAACGGTTATATAACCCAAGCCTCCGCTCCCGTGGTGTGTGATAGCCAGTTACAATTACTATAGTGGTATAATACAAAACAATATCACTTAGTGATGTGTGAGTTTTTTTCTTCGAAACCGAACTAAGCAATAAGACGTAAAAAATAAATTGCAGCATATCGTGTAGCTTTTATATTAGAAACCGACGTAGGATGACACTAGTTCATAGAGACCTCATTGTGAGCGGGATAAGATAAGTAAAGTCGAATGAGAGTGATGTAGTGATTAGTGCGATGAGTATTCCCACGTGTCTGATCGTGCGCTGAATAGATGATAAAGTAGTGAGATCTCACTCATATTGTGGTAAAGAAACACCGTTTTCCTTCCTAATAGTCCTTGGGTTGCCTAACAACGTTAATTGAGACAGACTCTCCTCACTAATTATTACTTCCATACACTGGAGGGAGAACTATTTAAAAGCATATCATTTCCCGAGGCATTTTTTCCGCTAATTATGAACAATCAAAGCCTCTGCCATGCATGTGAACAATATGCCAAGCTAATGCAATAATACCCTCTCTTTGAACGATATTATGGGTCCCCCGCCTCGTATTTTAACACAATGAATCTTTCATAAAGCTTTAATATTACTTTGAATCTATTGTCTATTTTGTCCTATTGACAAAATCACAAGAAAACAAAATTCAAACGAAAAGTCACTATAGTTGCAAGAAATATTACTTATATTAACGATATATTCCTCCAGAAAAATAAAAATTGAGAAAATGTGGTGAGACAAGAACCCAATGTTTGTCAATATTTGTGCCACCGTAAAAAGTCAAATTATAAAACTCGGAACATCTTCAAAAACAATTTTGATCACTACGGCACTTTTTTCATAGAGAAAACTTCTATTGTAAAAAGTAAATTAGATGGTCATAATTCCAAACTGCGATATCACACAACAATTGGAAAGAACTTACCTTCTGCGATTAAAAATAATCGCCCTGAAATAGTTTTTTTTATGGCCCTAAAACTTTATACGGAAAATTTTTTTACCGAGGTCTATCCCATTTTATAAAATATTTAAAATAACCCCAAAAAAACGATTTTTACTTCTTTTTTCTATAAAGATAAGAGTACTGAATAATTTATATCCAAACTATTTTTATAAGTTCAATACGAAGAGCTTTTTACTAAAAGACAACCATGGAATACAGAATTCTTGCATAAAAATATCAATAAAGAAATTGACCATATTGTAAAAAAATGGACTGTTTTACTTATTTTTCATATAACGGTGGAGTTAATTTTTCCTAGTTGGATTAATTTGATCTTTGAATTAAACTGTTTTCTTTGTAGCATCTCTTTGTCGGTTATTTCTTTTTTTTTGTGAGATTTTAAAAGAAAAAGTTCAAATATTTACGTTTCTTCCTTCAATATGGCCTAAACTGATTACGTGACCTATTTTGGAGGTACCATATTGTATGTAATAGGGAAAAAGAAACGAGTGTTTTATTATCGAATAAACGTAATAACAAACTATTGCTTGGAACTTTTTGATGAATTCCGTTTTAGTTTTTGAAATCTTTCAGATCTATTCGATTGTAGATAAGTCAAAAGATAACATTGGTAAACATTGCAACATTATAGGACGTTATTGGAGGAAATACTTCAGAGATATCAATTGTCAGACTGAGATCCCAAAGAGCCGCCATGCTGCTTTTTAACTACGTTACATCGCAACAAATGGAAATAGCTTATTTTTTATTTTATTTTAATTTTTTTCTTTTTCGTGCGGCTTTTTTTTTCTGTCCATAGATAGACAGTAAAACTAATATAATTACAAAGTCCCAAATTACAACAGAAACAAACAAAAAAAAAACTCGTTCCCAATTGTCTGCTAAAATTAGATTCGTTATTGTATTAGACACGAATCACCAGACAATACGAGTAAACTGTGACAAATTGCTTGAAAAGAAGAATTAACTTTTAAAAAATAGATCAATAAGAAGTCTCGCTTACAGACTTATCCACTTGATAAGGTGTACTACCCCTGATCTCCCCAATCGGAGGGGGTGCATGCTTGGAGACCCACGAATGGGCATGTTTCATATATTTTCTATGAATGTTCCATCATGGCCGTGCTTCCTGAACAGGAATCAAGAGGGTGGTCCACGTTGATTGCAGGCATGTTTGTGGCTGATAAGACCTCTGTGAACAGGCAAACACGGTCGCAGCGGCTGCAGCTGAATGTCTAGTATGGGTTTAATGGCATTGCATTGTGGTTCTGTTAGGAACACCTAACGAAATAGACTTAAAACAAAAATAGAGTTGCTTCCCTTTGCTTTGTCAAAGGGTTTGTTGACATTTTTTAATGTTGGAACGCTCAGAGTTCAGTGAGACTGGTTGAGGTCGTCTGAGAGTTTAATGCTTTAATAAATTCTTTGTTAATTTTTCAAAAACCTGGTCATGCATTTATCATTCCTATTTCCATATAATTTCATCTGTACGTTAAAACATAATCGGTTCTTTCTCCTATACTACATTATGACAGAAAGTAGAGTGTGGAGTGTACCATAGATTGGGTGGGGGCCAATCATAGATTCAGGGTAGGGTGCATGACAGCCTTCTTCAGATATTTCTTGTCGGACTCGGGAACCTTCTTTTCAGACCCAGGAACCTTCTTTTCGAACTTGGGAACTTTCTTGTCGTAGTCGGGAACCTTTTTGTCGTAATCGGGAGCCATCACGGAACTTTGAGCCTAACCCTTTATTTAGTACACGGGAGTATCCTGTTTTCATTCCGCTAACCATATCTGGGGTAGGAGTTGTGTTAATTATTTTTCTATGTTACTGCCGCTGCTCAGGATTGAACCCGGAATCCAGAGATAACTGTCACTTAGAACTGTGTTAATCTGACTACATTATCCACTAGGCAATGTGTCCAATTGAGAAGGTTCCCGAGTTCGACAAGAAATACCTGAAGAAGGTCGGAGGGCATATCGGCCGAAACGTTGTACAAATAACAATAAAGATGAGGACAATAGTCCGAATGACGCAGATAACACTAATCATCAAGCCTCATCTCAAACATTCAGAGAAATAATATTCATATTATTGATAATATAGTTATGAATAATACTCATGTTATAATAATAATGATTATAATATAAGCCATGAATATTAATATTAATAGTTGCATATAATACTCATATTATTAATAATAATAATTATAGATAATATAATTAATAATAATTAATTTTAATAATTTATTATTATTAATAACTAAAAATTATGAATAATACCATGTTAATAATAGTCAATAGTTATGAATAATACTGATGTTATTAATAATAAATAGTTATAAATGATACTCATTATTAATATAATAGTTATAAATACACTCATATTATTGATAATAATTTTATAAATAATCATCATACCATTAATAAGTGAACTAATATGAATAATACTTATATAATATGATAATAATAGTTACAAATAACAATCATATTTTTTTATAATAATAGGTATAAATAATACTCATACCATTACTAAAAATAATTATAATATTATATTATTAAAGTAATAGTTATAAATATACTCATATTATTAATAGTAATAGTATAAATAACATAACATTAATCTAAAATTAATTATAGATTAATAATAATAATAAAATAATAATAAGAATTATAATAATTAATATAAATATAAAAACAATTATAAATATAATTAATAAAAAATAATTTCATAATACTTATATTATAATAAATATAGTTATAATAATACTCATATTAATTAATTATAATTATATAATACTCATCTTATTATAATAATAGTTGGATATTAAGGATATGATAGTTATAAATAATACCGATATCTTTGGTATTATTTATTATGAAACTCAATGAAATTGAAACTTTGTTACCCCCCCCCCAAAAAAAAAGAAGATTGCATAATATATTTAAGAAGTGACGCGTACTTGTACACTCGTGAACAAAATAAATGGGCCAAGCAAGTATTATACATTTTATGTACAAAAAGCTAAATTAAACAAATACAATTGAACAAAAAAACAAAAACGATCTATATACACAGAACAAGCATTTACTTTATAAATGCTTAGTATGAATCGCTTTCCCCTTTGATTCTAAAAGATTTAATCCTTTAACCCTGCTCTCAACCAACTTGGAACACTGTGAAAGAGGGGATGCTTATCCATTCATTTGCAGAGCTTCTACAGTCTTTATTCGAAAAAGTTCTTCCAAGCCAATGCACGAGATATTATGGCCAATTTCTCGATTGGTTTAAATCGGGGCTTTGGCCAGGCCAAAAACATCACATCAATTGAATTATCGGCAAGCCTCTTAGTGACTTTAGCGGTGTGTGTAGGTGCATTATTCTTGTGAAAAAAAATGTTATGGATATTCCAGCTTCTGGATACTTGGAAACAGTCCTGTTTCTAATATCGAATGTATTCATTCATTAATTGACGCCTCACATCTAATAAGTTCCCAACTCTTGCCGCATTAAAATTCCCATACCATATACACCTCCATCCGTATTCCTGTCGTTTTTATGCAACCTGGCGAAACTTTTCCGGATCTTCGAATGCAGCGTTCGGGAGCACACTAAAAAGACAAAATCTTGATTCATCGGACCAGAAAACATCCTAAACCATTCTGTATCTTTCTTGCTATAAACACGAGACAAATGTCTTTCTATCATGATGTTCTTCTTAGATAATAATGCTTCTTTGCGCACCTTTTTGAGAAAAATCCCATTTCCTTCAATCGTCTAGATATTGTCATTCTAGAAATGGAATTCCATCCGCTGTTTTGAATTGTTTGCTATGGTCAACATAAGTTTTCTTTCGGTCTTCAAAACAGTCATTTAAGGCTGTTGCTTCACAGTGGATGCTTCTAGGCGACCAGATCCAGATTTCCTTTTACTGAACCTTCGATTCGAACCTTTGACAATTTGTCACAGCAGAGAGAGATAGAGGAGAGAGAGAGAGAGAGAGAGGAGCAGAGGAGAGAGAGAGAGAGAGAGAGAGAGATTGTGTCACATTTTCTTTTTACAAAAATATCGAAATCTGCTTGTAAGTATATTAGACTGCCCTTAATCCTGCAATTCGGTTTTTCATATCCTCGCCCAGATGCGGTCTTACCTTTTTAGGACTCATTTTTACCACTAAATTATTATATACTATAATATCAATGATCTGAAAAAATAGGAATTTGCAGTTAAATTTCAGTAAATTCCTGAAAAATATCGAAAAATCTTTTTTCTTCCTCCATTCAATCTTGGCCCATTTTTTCTGTTCACGAGTGTACGTATTCATTTTTTATTACAGAGTTTTAATGTTGTAGACTTTTGTTATAAATGATACTCGTATCATTAATAAGGATAGTCATAAATAATATGGATATAATAGTTATAAATAATACGGATATTATTAGACTTTAGTTATAATTACTACCTGATAATGTCTGATTTAATTGTATATTGTTCTAAAAAACATTAACCCGAATTAAAATGCATCCAGTCTCGTCTTTTAGAATTCGAAATCAGACGAGTCTATTCTCTGTTTCGCCGACAGATAAGTTTCTCATCTTTCTCGACCGGACCTTTTTATCTTGTCAGAATTCATCACGATTTTCCTGTTTAATCTTTTCTTTTCTTCTTTTAATATTCAACCGAATTATCACCCGAGGTGTTTTGAATGAAGATAAACGCCCCAATCGATTTTTCGTCTTACCAAATATCAAAGACGACAATCTTAATTTATCCTTCTATGTAACCTTTTCTTCTTTTCTAGAAAGCTTCTTCCTCTGACCTTGAAAGGTGTTCATTTTTTGTGGAGAAACATTCAAATATACAATATTATCTAGTATTACATTATATATATATACACAATTTATTCCACATACACAACCGTACAGAGGTATAAGTGGTCCTTTTTAGCCACAGAGAAATTCCCTCGCTACAGGCCACTATAACTTCGTTCAAGATGGAAGCACGTGGTGTAATGGTTAAAATCATGGGAAATGGACTCGTCGCCCCGAGTTCAAATCCTGGAGGTGGTAATTGCATTTCACTTAGTGCTAATACCCTTGGGAAAGATATGAATCCTACTCTCCCTCCAACTATGGATAAATAGTAGGGCAGACTGGCCTCTTTAACCTTCCTTAGGCAACCGGTCTAGGAGAAGGAAAACCCTGAATTCAAACCTGTTGTCCTCCGCTTAAAAATTGACCTTGTGTCACATCCTACCTGTGAGGAGGGGTTGGTAATATATATATATATATATATATATATATATATATAACCTCGTTCAAGCCTGAATAATAAAGCTATCTTTGCCTTATACACACCTTACAAAAAAAAAATCACTGATGCATCCTTACCGTAGCTCCGCTATTTGGGTGGGGATGTATTGTGGGGATTTAAATGAAATAATATTAAATCAAAATTAAGTAAATAAATAAAAAGTTCTGAGCGTCTGGACTCTGGCGTCCAGAGTCAATAAAGTCTCCATCTATACTTCGAAACAGTTGTGTCTTTTTATTTTTCTGCCCTTTATATATGTGTAGAGATAGATAGATAACATCGAAGTCATCATTGTCCATTCTACTGTATATGATTATTCATGGAGGTGTGTGGTGTAACGGTTAGAGTCGTAGAAAATGGACACGTCGACCCGAGTTCAAATCCAGGACAAGACAGTTTACTTTTCACATCGTGCTAATATCCTTAGGAAAGGTATGCATGCACTAAGTGAAATGTAAACAGCTTCATCCAGGATTTGAACACGGATCGCCGTATCTATTTAAACATTACAAGTGCCTTTTCATAGTTATAAACTAATCTTGTGTTAGTTTGGTGCAAAACTAAAATTATGATTGATGGGTTGATTTTAACGGAATTTCAATCCATATAGGGTTATTTTATGCCTACGGGGTTAGGGAATCGCGTTGACTGTACGTTCATATTTAATTTTGTTGAGTAGTTTTTAAGAGTCTTTGTTTATTATCGAATCTGGATAATTTTCAAACTAATCTATTAGACCCATAGATTGGACGTTAATCGATACTACTCAGCGTATGAGAAGCACAGATTGGTAATCTGATATGTGCGGTAAGGTGGTGAGCTGAACGCTCCACCCCAGCAAAAACAATTTTCCTGGTCTAGCGATAGCGAAAAGGGGATTGACTCCCTCGTTGTCCAGCTGATACCAACAATAGGCCAATCAGTCGACTTTACTTTTTACTTTATTATTTTTAAATGTAAATTTGTTAAAATTTAAAATAACGCGATGGAAATGATCAAATACTTCGGAAATAAATTTTAAAGAAATTCAATCAATGGATTGGATTGAATTTCTTTAAAATTCTTTTCCGATTTAACATATAGATAGGACCCTAACAGGTACTACCACTCTGGGTCAGAGTGGATAAATCTAGATGTAACATACAGTATAGTATAACACACGCCTTATTGAAACTACTACTTTATAAACACACACACACACACACACACACACACACACACACATATATATATATAATATATATATATATATATATATATATAAAGTGTATTTAGGCAGCATTTTTTCTTTTATACAGGTTTCGTTAAATTGAACAGACAATTCCTGTCTGACAAGTCTTTCGTTGATCCGTTCTAATCTTCGGGCCATCCTTCTGGTGTCAGGGTGGAACTGGTATAACAGTCCACCGAAGGTTTCGTCGCTAGCGCTTTCGGCAATACACTTTGCCATCCTCAGGTGGGAAACGATGGAATAGTTTTCATGTCTCGTTTTTAACGAGAACGAGTAGAAGCAAGGAATTAATGGGAGGTAATATCAATTGGTAGTGGGAGGTTTTTGGAATGGTAGTAGTTTGAACAAAGCAGTGGTGATTTTTTTTGAAGGGCACAGCTTGTGATAAGGGGATAATGGAAGTAATGTAGGCGGAAAATTATAAGCATTTTAGGATATGGACTTACTTCAAAGTTTTTTGTTTAGGGTAGGTTTTTTTGTTTTATATATAAAGCTTCAATTATTTGAAGTTTTTGTTTGTTTTTTCTCTATATAGTGTGTGTGTATTTTCAGTTAGAATTTTGCGTAGGTAGGGGGGGATGAATGTTATATATATATATATATATATATATATATATATATATATATATATATATCATCTAGTCGTGCTGGCAGCACGGATATCCATTACAATCTCTCGCCATCCTTCCCTATCATTCATTGCTCCTGGGAGGTTCTCTGCACAGTATTCGCGCAGAGTTGATCTATGTACGTCGTTGCTGGGTGACATACACTGACGTGCCAATGTGATGGCTTCCACAAAAGAACGTCACTTATGAGTTCATCTTTGCTTCTCCAGCAGTGCCCAGCGTGTCTTGTTCACCTCACGCAGATATATATATGTGTGTGTGTGTGTGTGTATTTGGGCAGCATTCTTTCATTTATTATTGTAGAATTAAACAAAAAACACGTCTCCTTTTTAACGATCTTTTCAATATATATATATATATATTTCTTATCTTATCTTATTATAATGGAGATAGTGTGTTTTTCTGTCTGTAACCGAAACTATATTACTATACAACTCACAATTCCTTTAGTTATTTACATCACATTCTCAATGATTTTATTTTTATTTAAATCTCAAGTATTAATAAAATTGTTTTACATCATTAAGACCGTTGATCACATCTACATACTAATAACATGCAATTATATTTATATATACAACAAAATAGCGGATTACAGTGTGAATGGGAAGGCTAATTTGCATATTCATCTTAAGAAATTTGATTTTAATAAATATATACTTAGTATTATTGATTTCTAATTGTTTGGTTTTATCTTAATGAATATAAGCAAAAATTTCGGGGATAAATCTTAAAAGAAATCCATTAACAAGAAGAAATAACTGTAATATTATTCTTTACTTCCTATTTTAACTAAATAGTTAAATTAGGAAAATTTATCAATGAATGACGGGAGTAATGGAAAATGATGGAAGAGTTAGTTTCAAAGTTGTTCTATTTTTCAATCATACCCCCTCTGTTCCAAATCTTTTTTATCTGCATTCTTATTCAGTTTCATTAGCCTTTCTAATTTAATATGATATTTTATTATAATCAAAACTTTAATACTTGCACCCGGAGGGTGCATATATTTGCTAGTTATTATAATAGAGATTGTGTGTTTTTCTGTCTGTAACCGAAACTATATTCCTATTCAAGTCACAATTCCCTTTGTTATTTACGTCACATTCTCATTCTCAATTATTTTATTTTTATCTAAATCTAAACTTCAATTATTAATAAAACTTGTTTTACATTATTAATACTGTTGGCCTTATACTACATGGTATTTACCGCGTACCCCACTTGTACGGGTCAGGCACAAAGTCCCTATTAACGTGGGACCACCCACAAACCGAAGCTCATGGAGTGGCAGGTGAAAAATTGCGTCGATCCCGTCGGCATTCCCCCTCAAGGGGGGCGCCTCAGGCACTGGGCAATAAACCCAGCCCTGCCCCTTTAAATCGAGGGGGCAGGTGTTGCCTGGGGGGATGGCCCCCTGGGATCGACGCTATTAACTCGTAAAGATCCAGGGCCGAAGCCACTGGATCCCCGGCGTGGGCCGGAGCTACATGATAATAACATGCAATTGTATATATATATATACTACAAAATAGGGGTTTACAGTGTGGACGGGAAGCCTAATTTGCATATTGATATTAAAAATTTGATCTTGATAAATATGTGTTTAGTATTATTGATTTCTAATTGTTTGGTTTTATCTTAATGAATATGAGCAAAAATCTCGGGGATAAATCTTAAAAGAAATCAATTAACAAGAAGCAAAAATTGTGATTTTATTCTTTACTTCCAATTTTAACTAAATAATTAAATTAAAAAGATTTAGCCATGAAAGACGGGAGTGGCGGAAGGGTAAGTTTTAGTCGTTCTATTTTTCGATTATACCTCCTTGTTTCAAATCTTTTTATTTGCATTCTTATTTAGTTTCATTAGCCTTTCTAATATAATATAATATTCTATTACAATAAAACTTAAATTACTATTTGCTAGTATATTATATATATATATATATATATATATATATATATATATATATATATATATATATATGCTGTTAAAGAGAAAACAATTTATAATATAATCATAGCTGATACTGATCAGTATTTCGATTTTACAAAAATCATCATCAGAGCTCATTCACTCCGTAGTTGTATGGGTCGGAGAAGAATGTCAAATCAGTTCACAAACAAAAAACCTTAATACTGCAAAGAAGAACGAAAGTTGTTACATTATTCACCAATGTGGGCATTCGCGCCATATATATGTCGGTCATGTCTCTATGTATCGAAATATTGATCAGTATCAGCTATGATTATATTATAAACTGTTTTCTCTTTAACAGCATTGTGTGATGTTTTCATTCCACCTTTTCTTACTCATATTGTCGGATTCATTTCCTTTCTTTTAACTTATATATATATATATATATATATATATATATATATATATATATATATATATGCGCGTGCGCGTGTGTGTGTGAATTAATTTCAAGTCATCTGGTTAGACAATGAAAGGTACATAGCGTTTTAACGAAACGTGTTTAAAAGAAGAAAAAAAACTATTTCCTAGATATAGTTTATTTGTACTCCATGACCCTGCACCAAACAAGGAAAGGTAAACTACAGAAATGACAGATTGCACTAACAAGGAAATTGATGCATTCATGAAAGCGATAAATTCAAAGAACAATTCAAGAAAAGAATTAGAAACAATGCGACTAAAGGAAACTCTGTAGAAATTCATCAAATATACAGGAATACGAATAAAGTAAACAACAAATGATGACGTCACACTGCGGAAACGTACTTGAAATCAAAGGAGATGAAATCAAATAAGATGACATTGCAAAACATCATGTGACGTCATAATTGGTTTGTATATATTATACACAAACAAATTATGACGTCACATGATGTTATATGACGTCTTTTTTTTTCATTTTGATTTCAACTACGTTTCAATATTGTTCTCAGCGCTCTGTGACATACTGTGGATATTAACACATGGTAACACCAGTGTAGACCGGCCAGAAAAAAGAAAGCGTTGTGCGGTTACTGGATGCTGCGAGGAGGACCAGTAGGCATGGTTGGTGTGTGTGTGTGTGTGTGTGTGTGTGTGTGTGTGTGAGAGAGAGAGAGAGAGAGAGAGAGGTGGGGTAGTTTGATATTCGGGTCGATCAATTGATAAATAAAATCATACTGAAATGTACAGTTCAATTGTTAGATACGCACACACACACACACATACACATGCACACATGCACGTACATATCTATGTGTGTGTGTGAGAGAGAGGAGAGAGAGAGAGAGAGAGAGAGAGAGAGAGAGAGCATGACCAAGTTTTGGAAAGTAGAAAGTGGATCAGTCTTTCCTACAAGTGTATACAACAGTCTGTGAACAATATATATATATATATATATATATATATATATAGAGAGAGAGAGAGAGAGAGAGCTTATTTATATTATTTAAAATGCTTGATGTCATAAAACCGAACAATGAAATCAAAATAAAAACTATTAAGAAGCAACGCTCAAAATATAAATCTAGATTAACCTCATTTCGATCCTGCAAAGGCATTTTTATCAAGCCCGCTGACGGTGTTATATACACATGTTGCTGGTACATACACAATGAGTTATTTTAATAGAGAGAGAAGAGAGAGGTGGACAGATAGATATTTACACGCAGATGTATAACTTATTGTTACTTCTTTCTTTGACCATTTGTGATCTCTAGTCTTTCTATTCTTTCTCGCCATGTTGGATTCCATCCTGTCTGGTCTTCGGTGTGATGTCTACGTCTGGTTCTTCTTGTTGGTTCTTCATTTTTCTAGCTTGGCTGGTCTTCTAGCTAAGACATGCTCAATCATTTAACAATGCCTGTTGCCTTTTTTAAACCTTTATTTGCTTAAGTAACTTTCTTACTAACATCGCGCGCGGAGTTCAGCCGAAGCAAAGAGGCGTCTCTCTTACTCAATATCATGGCTGCAACTGAGGATCCAACTAGTTATATACACATGTTGCGGGTATATAAACAATGAGTTATTTATGTTAGAGAGAGAGAAGAGAGAGCTGGACAGCTAGATATTTACACGCAGATGTATAACTTACTTGTTACTTCTTTCTTTGACCATTTGTGATCTCTAGTCTTTCTATTCTTTCTCGCCATGTTGGATTCCATCCTGTCTGGTCTTCGGCGTGATGTCTACGTCTGGTTCTTCTTGTTGGTTCTTGATTTTTCTAGCTTGATCGGTCTTCTAGCTAAGGCATGCTCAATCATTTAACAACCCCTGTTGCCTTTTTTTTAAAAACCTTTATTTGCTTAAGTAACTTTTCTTACTAACATCGCGCGCAGAGTTCAGCCGAAGCAAAGAGGCGTCTCTTTTACCCTACATCCTGGCTGCAACTGAGGATATAACTAGTTCTCACGTGATTTGCGGTTTTCCCCCTCTAGGGTCAAAGTTTCCCAATGGTCTGTAACTTTCCATTTGAGATCTTTGTATTCTCACTAAACGGTGTTGTCTATGCTACCAGATAGACTATGCAACAACGGTACTTGAATTTGTTTGTTAAAACGTACGGAACGCGAGATGTTCTAATACCATTTAAATTTAAATACCACGTTAAGCTTACTAAATCCTCATGGACGGGACTACGGAATCAACACATCGAACAAAATTGACTAATAAACATTTGAAAGCAATTCTCTTGATTGGATGTAGCAATTCAAAACCAAACATTGACGATATCTTGAAAGGCAAACTTCAGTTTCACAAATCTTACTAAACCTTTCTGCTAATGTAGTATTCTTTGATAATGTTTTGAAAATAAATATGTTGGTAAAATTTGTTTTTGTGCCACTCAGCCATGAATATAACATAGAAAGATGAATTTTGTTTTACATTTTTTGTCGGTGCTTTCGTTCTGGCTAGCAAGTATTGAACACAATAATAATGTGTCCCGCGTTCGTTATGTTTTCAATTATACGGCCCGCGTTCGTTATTTTCTCAATTATCCGGCCCACCTTGAAAAGAGTTTGGTGATCCCTGCTCTAGACATAAAATAACCCTTATATATATAATAAATATATATATATATATATATATATATATAAATGGACTCTCTCGTCGATTTTCGACGCATGAGTGTTCATCCAGTGAAAAACCAGCACAGTGATTAATTTATAGTGGTGAAGACTTGTGTAGGACCAATCCACACTTTTTGGCACAGTCGATAGGAAAGAATTGGTGCATCAAGGAATGCCACGAACCCAATCAATGACTGACCTCAGGAATTTTGAATTCAGAGTTATCCCTCTCCTAGACTGGTTACCTACCCAAGGCTGAAGGGCCCAGTGTGTCCTACAATTTAACCCATAGCTTGAGGGAGAATATATGGATTCATACCTTGCCCAAGGGTATTAGCGCTATGTGAAATGTCAACAGCTTTGTCTAGGAATTGAACTCGAACCGAAGAGTCCATTTTCCACGACTCTACGCGCCTATATATATATATATATATATATATATATATATATATATACGCGCCTATATATATATATATATATATATATATATATATATATATTATTTTGTTTTTTGAGAATGTCAGCTAAACAGGAAATTGTTTATACTTTGTATCTCTTTGTTAAAATTAGAATTTCATCCTTATATTTGCTGTCTGACCTGATTTTTTAGGTGAAACTGTCTTTAGGTGAATCCCTTCATTTTGTATTCTCTGTCAGAAGAGGCCAGTCTCTCAAGGATTTAACAAAAATTTGTAAAATTTTAAAAATCCTTTTAAGCTTTTGGTCGAAATAAATTTATTACGGAATGACGGTTTGTTAAGTTTTTTTCTTTCTTTGAATATATATATATATATATATATATATATATATATATATCCGACTCTGCACTTTGTGTTCTCTGGTTCGATCTATGTCGGGGGGAGATCGTAGGTATACACTGCTGATGAGTTCAAGTTAGGTCGAAACAGCTGTACAGTGTTCCCCACGTCGCACACGGTATTTGCCGAATTCGCTTGACATGATTATTACAATTATATAAATAAGATTTCTCTATACAAAATAAAAATTATATATATATATATATATATATATATATATAAGAGAGAGAGAGAGAGAGAGGAGGGGGGAGATGAATGAATGAAAAAATCAAAGGTTTAGCTTTTATCTATTTACATGGGAACAATATTACAACCAATGGCTTCCTGCTGACGAATGCGTTAGCAGGAAACCATTGTAAACTAAACCTTTTATTTGTTCTTTCATTCATCTATCAACGCTCTATCACTGATATTGAACACTCTTCTAATGATACTGTACGTTGGATTACTACTACTTTTTCTAGTATAATAGTGCCAACCACACACAATATATATATATATATATATATATATATATATAAGTCTTTCTATATCTATGTTGATATGCCGTAAAACAAAACAACCAACAAAAACAAATTATATCTACTTTCATATGTATCTATCTTTATATTAGTTATACACAGGAAGCGCATGGTGTAATGGTTAAAGTCATGGGAAATGGACTCGTCGCCCCGAGTTCAAATCCTAGACGTGGTAATTGCATTTCACTTAGCACTAATACCCTTGGGAAAGGTATGAATCCTACTCTCCCTCCAGCTATGGGTAAATTGTAGGGCAGACTGGGCTCTTTAACCTTGGTTAGGCAACCGGTCTAGGAGAAGGAAAACTCTGAATTCAAACCTGTTGAACTCCGCTTAAGAAATTGACCTTGTGTCACATCCTGCTTGTGCGGAGGGGTTGGTAAATATATATATTAAAATAATCCTGAAAAATCAGGTTTGGTCCACCCTGTCGGCTGAGGCGTTAGAATGCACCGACTGCACATATGCAGAGGGTTAAGACACCCCCAATGGGGCCACCTGTTGGCCGCTAAGTGAAATGCAATTACCACGTCCATGGCTTTAACCATTACACCACGCGCTTTAGGATTATTTCAATATAAGCTCTTACTTTAAAATCTCGCACCTCCAAGTTTTTAAAATTATGAATACAGAATATTCCGTGCTTTTCATGTACCACTCTCTTGTAACATGTGATTTTTTTTTTTTCAGAATGTAGCATTGCCTTATGATCGAAAAAGCGTGAAACTGTTAGTTACAATCAGGGATTTTCTTAATACCGCGTTCCCCCGAAAATAAGCCCCACCTTTAAAATAAGTCTTAGCGTAAAAAAGAGAAAACTCAGAATTCAAACCTGCTGAACTCCGCTTAAGAAATTGACTTTGTGTCGCATCCTGCTCGTGTGGAGGGGTTGGTAAAAATATATATTAGTTTATATAAGTTTTTTTTCGTATCTATCTATCTGTCTACTCATATCTATCTATCTATCTTATTGTAAGCAATTTGGAGCGAATGTGCTAAATTTAGCAAATAACTGAATTATAATTATTTTTGTTTTTGGTTTGAAATAGGATACAATGTTTCTTGTTAACAAGGAGAGAGTTAATTGCATAGGTGATTATTGTACAAGTTAAATGTTCTCTTTTCTTTGTTGTCTATTATTGTGGGGACAGGACAGTTTATTTTACCGGGCGCTTTGATGTTACAATAAATTTCATGTACAATAGAAATTGTTGGCTTTTATCTTTCCTATGTTCATTCGAAACCACAGACAACCTAAAACATACATTTGTATATATGTTTTCTCTCACTCACATTCCCCCTTTCTCTCTCTCCCTCTCTCTCTCTCTCTTTCTCTCTCTCTCTCTCTCTCTCTCTTTCTCACTCTCTCTCACACACACACACACACACTCTTATTATATATATGTACAACTTACATGTATATATATGTATATTAATATATAACTTACATGTATATATATATATTAATCTATCTATATATCTCTGTCTGTCTGTCTCTCTCTATCTCTCTCTCTCTCTCTCTCTCTCTATATATATATATATATATATATATATATATATATATATATATATATAAGGTATCCAAATGACTGATAGTAAGGGAGGATTCTATTTGGGATCTTAAAAATTTCACTGTATGACCATACTGCATGCTTCTGTATGTTCATTGGAAACCAGAGACAACTAAAACTATATATATATATATATCTTATTATAATGGAGATTGTGTGTTTTTCTGTCTGTAACCGAAACTATATTACTAATCGAGTCACAATTAACATAGTTATTTACATCACATTCTCCATGATTTTATCTATATTTAAACCTGAATTATTAATAAAATTGCTTCACCTTTTTATTAGTGTTGTCCATATCTATATATATACAAAAAATAGCGGTTTGCAGTGTGAATGGGAAGGCTAATTAGCATATTGATATTAAAAATGTGATTTTATTAAATATGTGCTTAGTATTATTGATTTCTAACTGTTTCGTTTTATTTTAATGAATATAAGCAAAAATCTCTCCAATGAATCTTAAATGAAATCCATTAACAAGAAAAAAATAAGTGTAATTTTATTCTTTATTTCCTAATTTAACTAAATAGTTAAATAAGTAAAATTCAGCAATGAAAGACGGGAGTGATGGAAGAGTAAGTTTCATTTCTATTTTTCTATTATACCCCCACTCTGTTACATATCTTTTTGTCTGCCTCTAATTTAATACGACATTTCATTACATTAAAACTTAAATACTTGCACCCGGAGGGTGCATATATTTACTAGTAATATATATATATATATATATATATATATATATATATATATATATATAAGTTTTGTTGAACTGTACAGACAATTCTTGTCGGAACGAGTTTTTGGTTGATCCTATCTAATTTTCGGGTCTTTTTGGCGCCAGGGTGTAACTGGTGTAACAGTCCACCAAGGTTTCGATACAAGCGCTTTCGGCAATACAGTTTGCCATCATCAGGTAGGAAACGATGGTGTTTCGTTTCTTGTTTTTAAGGAGAACGAGTAGTTGCAAGGAATTGGAGGTGGGAGGTAATAACAATTGGTCGTGGGAGGTTGTAGTAAAATGGTAGTGGTTCGAACGAACGATGCAGTAGTGATTTTTTGTGGGAGGGGGGCAGAAGTTGTGAGAAGGGGAGGGGAATAGTGGAAGGAGGATAGCCGGAAAATTATAAGCATTTGAGAATGTGTTGACTTACTTCAAAGTTTATTTTGTTTAAGGTAGGTTTGTTTTTTTTAGAAAGGATCAACCAAAAACTCGTCTGACAATAATTGTCTGTACAGTTCAACAAAACTTGTATAAATGAAAAAATGCTGCCAAAATACACTTATTTAAATATATATATATATATATATATATATATATATATATATATATATATATATATTATATATTCATCAACAGACACGTGTTTCGACTTATCAAGTATCTTCAGTGTGGCTATACATTTTGTGAGCTACCTACAGCCGAGATAGAACTCCGATCGATTCAGCAGCAGTCGGACGGCTTATATATATATATATATATATATATATATATAGCAATACAGGTACAAGTAATAACCTACTTGAGTTTCACCATAAGGATCTTCAGTGTTAAATCCACTGGATTAATCAAAATATTTAAATCCACTGGATTAATCAAGATATTTAACTCTGAACATCCTTATGGTGAAACTCGAGTAGGTTATTACTTGTACCTGTATTTCAATAAATTTGCTCTACTAACGTATTGAGCACTTTTTATTTGTTATATCACTGTCTTACCTATCTGAATTTGCATCAACTAACCACTGTGACCATCTTCCCCGGTAAGTCACCTTTCCAAAATAACATATATTATATATATATATATATATATATATATATATATATATATATATTATTATTATTATTTTTATTTATTTGTTCATTTTTGTTTTCAAAAAAAATTTTGACATCACACGGTTGCAACATATTGCAACATCTTACAAGGCTGACATCCGGTCAGCCTTGTTCTCAACAAACTTAAAAAAAAGAAAAAAAAAAAGAGAAAAATAAGAAATTACAGTTATTCGCCTATTCATAAAGGAGGAGAAGAAGAAGAGAGGAAAAAAGAAGGAGAGGAAAAGGAAATAAGAAGAGAAATTATAACCACACAAATAAAAAAAACATAAGCACGTCATTTCTGAAAATACACCTGATGATAAAGCTTTGCTTTGAAATCGATTAGACATATAAAACATCTTTTTGTCTTTATTTTTTACGCATTGTATTGCCTTCGAATTTTATTATTTTATATATATAATATATATATATATATATATATATATATATATAATATATGTTGTGTGTGTGTGTGTGTGTGTGTGTGTGTGTGTATGTTGAAAAAATGAATAAAGGAAATAAAGTATAGAATGGATAATATAATAACAATTTGTCTGAGTTTTGTTCTTTCATTCCTTATTTTACCTTATTCTGTCGGACTCACTCCAATCCCATTTTCCTCATTCATATATATATATATATATATATATATATATATATATATATATATATACTAGCAAATATATGCACCCTCCGGGTGCAAGTATTTAAGTTTTAATGTAATAAAATATTGTATTAAATTAGAAAGGCTAATGAAACTAAATAAGAATACAGATAAAAGATTTGAAAACAGAGGGAGTATAATAAAAGATTTGAAACAGAGGGAGTATAATAAAAAATGGAACAACTGAAACTTACTCTTCCATCACTCTCGTCTTTCATTGTTATTTTTCTAATTTAAGTATTTAGTTATAAGAGGAAGTAAAGAATAAATGACAGTTATTTTATCTTGTTAATGGATTTCATTTAAGATTCATTGAAGAGATTTTTGCTTATATTCATTAAAATAAAACCAAACAGTTAGAAATCAATAATACTAAGCACATATTTATTAAATTTGATTTTTTAATATTAATATGCAAATTAGCCTTCCCGTTCACACTGTAAACCGCTATTTTGTTGTATATATAAATATAATTGCATGTTGTCAGTATGTAGACATAGTTAACAGTATTAATAATGTAAGACAATTTTATTAATAATTGAGGTTTAGATAAAAATAAATTCATGGAGAATGTGGTGTCAATAACTAAGGGAACTGTGAATTGAGTAGTAATATAGTTTCGGTTACAGACAGACAAACACATAGAATCTGCATTATAAGTAAGATGATATATTAGTATTATGTAGGTACCCCTGTTATAGTATGATATTTATAGTTTTAGTTGTCTCTGGTTTCGAATGAACATATTGAAGGCATGCAGTATGGTCATACAGTGAAATTTAAGATCCCAATAGAATCCTCCTTACTACCAGTCATTTGGATACCTTATATAATATATAATATATATAATTATATTAATATATAGAGAGAGAAGAGAGAGAGGAGAGAGAGAGAGAGTAGAGAGAGACAACAGACAGAGATATATAGATAGATTAATATATATATTACATGTAAGTTATATATTAATATACATATATATACATGTAGTTGTAACTATATATATATAAATTAGTGAGTGATGTGGATGGTGTGGTGTGTGTGTGGGAGAGAGAGGAGAGAGAGAAGAGAGAGAGAGAGAGGAGAGAGAGGGAGAGAGAGAAATGGGGAATGAGAGAGAGAGAAAACATTATACAATGTATGTTTTAGGTTGTCTGTGGTTTCGAATTGAACATAGGAAGATAAAAGCAACATTCTATGTAACGTGAAATTTATTGTAACATCAAAGCGCCCGGTAAATAAACGTCCTGTCCCCACAATAATAACACAAAGAAAAGAGAACATTTAAACTTGTACAATAATCAACCTATGCAATTAACTCTCTCCTTGTTAACAAGAAACATTGATCCTATTTCAAACCAAAAACAAAAAATAATATAATTCAGTTATTTGCTAATTTAGCACTATTGGCTCCAAATTGCTTACAATAAGATAGATAGATATGAGTAGACAGTAGATAGATACGAAAAAAACTTATATAACTAATGTATATTTTACCAACCCTCCGACACGAGCAGATGCGACACAAGGTCAATTTCTTAAGCGGAGTTCAGCAGGTTTGATTCAGAGTTTGCTTCTCTTTTTTTACGCTAAGACTTATTTTAAAGGTGGGGCTATTTTGGGGAACGCGGTATTAAAGAAATCCCGATTGTAACTAACAGTTTCACGCTTTTTCGATCATAAGGCAATGCTACATTCTGAAAAAAAAATCACATGTTACAAGAGAGTGGTACATGAAAGCACGGAATATTCTGTATTCATAATTTTAAAAACTTGGAGTGCGAGATTTTAAAGTAAGAGCTTATATTGAAATAACCTAAAGCGCGTGGTGTAATGGTTAAGCATGGTTCAATCCTGGACGTGGTAATTGCATTTCACTTAGCGGCCAACAGGTGGCCCCATTGGGGGTGTCTTAACCTCCTGAATATGTGCGTCGGTGCATTCTAACGCCTCAGCCGACAGGGTGGCACCAAACTGATTTTTCAGGATTATTTTAATATATATTTTAAACACCCCTCCGCACAAGCAGGATGTGACACAAGGTCAATTGCAGAGTTCAACAGGTTTGAATTCAGAGTTTTCCTTCTCCTAGACCGGTTGCCTAACCAAGGTTAAAGGGGCCAGTTTGCCCTACTATTTACCCATAGCTGGAGGTAGAGTAGGATTCATACCTTTCCCAAGGGTATTAGCGCTAATGAAATGCAATTACACACGTCTAGGATTTGAACTCGGGGCGACGAGTCCATTTCCCATGACTTTAACTATTACACCAGGCGCTTCCTGTGTATAACTAATATAGATAGATAACATAATATAGTAGATATAATTTGTTTGTTGTTGGTTGTTTTGTCTTACTCGGCTATCAACATAGATATAGAAAGACTTATATATATATATATATATAATATTATTTATATATTGTGTGTGGTTGGCACTATTATACTAGAAAAAGTAGTAGTATCCAACGTACAGTATCATTAAAGAGTGTTCAATATCAGTGATAGAGCGTTGATAGATGAATGAATGAACAAAAACAGGTTTTAGTTACAATGTTTCCTGCTAGCCATTCGTCAGCAGGAAAATCATTGGTTGTTAAATATTGTTCCCATGTAAATGATAAAAGCTAGACCTTTGATTTTTTCATTCATTCATTCTCCCGCTCCTCTCTCTCTCTTCTCTCTTCTATATATATATATATATATATATATATATATATATATATAACTTTTTTTTTATTTTGTATAGAGAAATCTTATTTATATAATTGTAATAATGCATGTCAACGCGAATTCGGCAAATACCGTGTGCGAGCGTGGGAACACTGTAACTAGCTGGTTTCGACCTCAATTTGAACTCATCAGCAGTCAGTACTACCTACGATCCTCCCCACCGACAATGATCGAACCAGAGAACACAAAGTGCAGAGTGCGGATTATGATATATATATAATATATATGATATTATTATATATTTAGTAAGAAAGAGCAAGAAAACTTAACAACCGTCATTCGTAATAAATTTATTTTCGACTCAAATGGTTGAAAAAGGTATGTTTAAAATTTTAGTAAAATTTTTGTTATAGATTTGGGAGGAGCTGGCCTCTTCTGACAGAGTAATACAAAATGAAGGGATTCAAGCGCCTAAAGAACAGTTGTCACCTAAAATCAGGTAGACACTGCAAATATATAGGATGAATTCTAATTTTAACAAAGAGATACAAAGTTAAACAATTTCTGTTAGCTGACATCGAAAACAATATATAATTATATATAATATATAAATATAATATATATAGGCTATATATATATATATTATATATAATAAGCTATAGGCGCGTAGAGTCGTGGAAACATGGACACTCTTACGGTTCGATTTAATTCCTAGACAAGCTGTTGACAATTATCAACATAGCCGCTAATACCTCTTGGGCAAGGGTATGAATCCATATATTCTCCCTCAAGCTATGGGTAAATTGTAGGACTAGACTGGGCCTTCAGCCTTGGGTAGGTAACCAGTCTAGGAGAGGGATAACCTGAAATTTCAAAATTCCTTGGGTCAGTGCATTGAATCTGGGTTCGTGGCAATTCCTTGATGCACAACCAATTTCTTTTCCTATCGCTGTGCGCAAAAATGTTGAATTGGTCCTACACAAGCCTTCACCACACCTATACCATTAATCACTGTGCTGGTTTTTACACTGATGACACTAAAATCATGCGTCTCGAAATCGACGAGAGAGTCCATTAGTATATATATATAGATATTAAGGGTATTATATATATTCTATAATATAAGTATATGCGAGAGTTATTTTATGTCTAGAGGGCAGGGATCAACCAGAACTGTCTTTTCAAGTGGGCCGGATAATTGAGAAAATAGAACGCGGGTCCGTATAATTGAAAAATAACGACGCGGGGACACATTATTTTGTGTTGCAATCTTGCTCAGCCAAGGAAACAAAGCAACGACAAAAATGTAACAACAAATTCATCTTTCCCTGATGTTATATTCATGGTTGAGTGGGCACAAAAAACAAATTTTAACGC
The DNA here is from genome assembly GCA_023376005.1 of Doryteuthis pealeii. Lineage (NCBI taxonomy): Eukaryota > Metazoa > Mollusca > Cephalopoda > Myopsida > Loliginidae > Doryteuthis > Doryteuthis pealeii. The sequence continues at coordinate 29,027,851 of CM042182.1, read as the reverse complement.
AACATATTATTTTTCAGAAACTTTATCAAAGAATGACTACATTAGCAGAAAGTTTAGTAAGTTTGTCGAAACTGAAGTTTGCCTTCAAGTATCGTCATTGTTTTGGTTTTTGATTGCTACACGTCAATCAAGGAATTGCTTTCAAATGTTTATTAGTTCAATTTTGTTCGCCATGTGTTGATTTCCGTAGTCCGTCCATGAGGATTTAGTACAGCTTCAACGTGTATTTAAATTAAATGGTATTAGAACATCCGCGGTTCCCGTACCTTTTACAAACAAATCTCACAGTACCGTTTGTTGCATAGTCTACTGGAGCATAGAAGAACCGTTTAGTGAGAATACAAAATATCTAAATGAAAGTTTCAGACCATTGGGAAACTTTCGACCACTAGAGGGTGGGAAAAAACCGCCAATCACGTGGACAAACTATTATATCCTCAGTTGCAAGCCAGGGATGTAGGGTAAAGAGACGCCTGCTTTGAGTTGCGGCTGACCTCTGCGCGCGATGTTAGTAAGAAAAGTTACTTAAGCAAATAAAGGTTTTTTCAAAAAAAGCAACAGGGGTTGTTAAAGTTGATTGAGTGTCATGCCTTAGCATAGAAGACCGATCAAAGCAGAAAAATCCAGAAGCAACAAGAAGAACCATGACGTAGAACGATCACGCCGAAGACCAGAGTAATGGAATCCAACATGCCGGAAAGAATAGAAGACTAGAGATCACAAATGTCAACGAAAGAAGTAACAAGTAGTTATACATCTGCGTGTTAAATATCTAGCTGTCCAGCCTTCCTCTTCTCTCTCTCTACATAAAATAATCATTGTTTATATATCCGCAACATGTGTATATAACTAGTTGGATCCTTCAGTTTGCAGCCAAGGATCATTTGAGTAAGAAGACGCCTTCTTTGCTTCGAGCTGAACGCTCTCGCGCGCGATGTTAGTAAGGAAGTTACTTAAGCAAATAAAAGGTTTAAAAAAGGCAAACAGGCATTGTTAATTGTTGAGCATGTCTTAGCTAGAAGATGCCAGCCAAGTAGACAAAATGAAAGAACACAACAAGAAGAACCAACGTAGCATCTACACCGAAGACGCAGACAGGATGGATGATGATCCAACATGGCGAAGAAGAATAGAAAGACTAGAGAATACATGGTCAAACGAAAGAAGTAAACAATAAGTTATATACATCTGCGTGTAAATATCTATCTGTGCACCTCTGGGCTGCTTCTCTCTCTATTAAAATAACGTCATTGTTGTATGTACCAGCAACAATGTGTATACTAAACCGTCATCGGCTTGATAAAAATGCTTTGCAGGTTCGAAATGAGTTAATCTAAGATTTATAATTTTGCAGGTCTTTAAGTTTAGATTTCATTGTTCGGTTTTATGGACATCAAGCATTTTAAATAATATATAATAGCTCTCTCATCTTCTCATTGTTCTCGCTCTCTCGTCTTCTATTCCCTTACTTGTATATCATATTGATGGTCTCTATTGTTCACCAGACTGTGGTATACACTTGTAGAACAGACTGATATCCACTTTCTAACTTTCCAAAAGACTATGGTCATGGACAATCTCTCTCTCTTCGTCTCTCCTATCTCGTCTTCTCTTCATCTCCGTCTTCTCTCACACAACGACCAGCCACATGAATGTCGTGCATGTGTGCATGGTGTAATGTGTGTGTGTGTGTCGTATCTAACAATTGAACTGTACATTTCAGTATGATTTTATTTATCAATTGATGACGCGAAATATCAAACCTACCTCCACCCTTCTCTCTCTCGTCATCACTCATCTCACACAACACATAACACACACACACACACACACCACACCACTGCCTACTGGTTCTCGCAGGCATCCAGTAAACCGCACAACGCTATTCCTTTTTTTCTGGCCGGCTCTACACTGGTGTTACATTGATTAATGTGCACAGTATATCCACAGAGCGCTGAGAACATATTGAAGATTGTAGGGATTGTTACAGGGTATCACGCGCATTGCCCAGCTGGATGTGCATTATATCTAGAATCCCGTATTATGCTTCACAGCGTGCTCATATTGGAAAAGGATATTCCGTGCTATATTCAACAGATTAAAAGTCGAAAATGCATCATGAGGTATATGAGGTCAGATCCGCCGCCCAATCTGACCGTATGAATGACGTGCACGGTCAGAGGACTAAATATAATTAATATTGGGTCTTGCGCTGCGGTCCGCAATCAGTATCCGACTATTCTACATTGACGCAGCTCGGATCACGCCCAATGAAGAGGGCATCTCAATAACGATCCGCTGAAGGTGATACGCATGATTGTTGCAATCCGATGAGCAGTATATCGACGTAGTTGAATGATCAAAAGACAAGGACGTCATATAACTCAGTGACGTCATAATTTGGTTTGTAAAGTAAATTATAGCTATCAAACCAATTTGACATCATCATGATGTTTTGCGATGTCATCTTATTTGAGTTTATCATCGCGTTTGATTTCAGTACGTATTTCCGCAGTGTGACGTGCATACATTTTGTTGTTTTACTTTATTCGTTAATTCTGGTAGTATTTGATGGAGATTTCTGTCTACAGAGTTTCCTTTAGTCGCATTGTTTTGCTAATTCTGTTTCTTAAATTTCGTTCTGTGAAGTTTATCGCTTTCTGAGTGCATCAAATCTTCTCTTGTTAGGTGTACATCTGTCATTATCTGTAGTTTCTTTCCTTGTTTGGTCGCAGGGTATGGACAAGTGAAAAGCATATATTGGAATTGAGTCTATTTTTTCTCTTTATTATAATTTCGTTAAAACGTTAAAGTGTAGCCCTTTCGGGTTGTCGACCTAACCAGATGACATTGAATCTAATGAGGACAACACACGCACGCTGCGGCGCATATATATATATATATATATCCGGTACTATTTAAAAACTCACTACTATTATAGTAATGAAGAGTAAATTGGGAGGATATAACTACTTAAACAAAACGAATCTAGAAAAAATGCCGGTTGTGTACGTGGTTGGTTACGGTCCTCGGCTGTCAACTTGTTACAGTCAGGGTTCGAATCACCGCACAACGGCAGGTCTCTATCTATATCTCTGCTGATGAGGCAGCTATAGGCCCGAAATGTACATAACAGAGATTGATTTTTTCGTTCGATTGTTTTTAGCCCGCTTTCATTTGATAGGTATGGCCCGCCTAATTAATTAACATTAATCTAAGTTGTTCACAAATTAGGTAGGCTGACTAATTCAATTAAGCTACATTTCTCCCACAATATTAATAGTATATAGTATATATATTATATATACTAATAATATTATTGATATTGATATTGCAATGTTGTATCGTTGAGGTTGGTAAAAGATTACACAGAGAATAGTGTGCTTGAGATATAATTTTATTCAGCACTTGTATCTGGTGCTAACAGATAGCTTATTTGCATAAAACAGAAGAGTAGAACAATTCAAAAAGAACAAACTATAGAAGAATGAGGAGGGTCAAGTCTGTCGTAGTCAAACCAGTGATATTTGTGTGCGAATATAATTTTTCCTCGTTATCTATCACTGTTGGTGTTCGTACAAGTATAGGCCTTACATGAGACAGTCCATCCATGACAAATTTATTTAAAATAATAAAAGAAAAAGTAAAGTGATTATTGGCTCTACTTGTTTTGGTTATCAGCCGTGGACAACGAGGGACAATCCCCATTTGCATATCGTCTAGACGGTGCAGGAAAGATTGTTTTTTTGCTGGGGTGGAGCGTTCGCTCACCACCGTTACGGCAATTCAGATTACCAATCTGTGCTATTTCCCTCGATTTACGCGCCTGGAGTATATTGTTAAGCGTCTCTCTATGTGGTCTGAATAGATTAGTTTGAAAATTATATGCCAGATTCGATAATAAACTAAGATGTCTTTAAGAAGTACTACTCAACAAAATGCTTATAATATGAACGTACAGTCATCTCGCGATTCAGCGCTAACCCCATTTAGGCATAATATAGGACTCTAACGCCTAATATGGATTGAAATATCCGTTAAAATCAACAACTCATCAATCATAAATTTTAGTTTTTTGCACCACAACTAAACACGAGATTAGTTGTTATAACTATGAAAAGGAACTTGTAATTTTAAAATAAGATACGGGCGATCCGTGTTCAAATCACTGGATGAAGCTGTTTACATTTCACTTAGGTCGCAATGCATACCTTTATCCCAAGGATATTAGCTGCTGATTGTGAAAAGAAACTGTCTTGTCTCATGACTTTTGAAATCGGTCGACCGTGCTCCCATGTTCCTATGACTCTAACCGTGTTACAGTACCACACACTGGCGTCCATGAAATAATATACTACAGTAGAATGGACAATGATGACTTCGATGTATTATCATCATATACATATTTTAATGTATGTGAAAAGGGCAGAAAAATAAAGACACAACTGTATTCGAAGTATAGAGATGGAGACTTTGATATGATCAGACGTTAACCTCTGGACGCTGATGTCGCATCAGAATTTTGTATTGTATTTACTTAATTTGATTTATATATTATTTATTTAAATCCCACAATACATCCGACACAGGCACAATAGCGGAGCTACGGTAAGGATGCATTCAGATGAATTTTTTTTGTTAAGGTGTTGTGTAAGGCAAAGATAGCGTTCTAGCTTATTCCAGGCTTGAACGAAGGTTATGATATATTATATTATATTTAGGCAACACGCCCTCCTCACAGGTAGGGATGTGACAAAGGTCAATGTTTAAGCGGAGGACAACAGGCTTTGAATTCAGGGTTTCCTCTCCTAGACGGTTGCCTAGGAGGTTAAAGAGCCAGTTCTGCCCTGAGCTAATTTATCCATAGTTGGAGGAGAGTAGGATTATCATCTTTGCGCCAAGGGTATAGCACTAAGTGAAAATGCAACTTATCCGGAACCTCCAGGATTTGAACTCGGGGCGGGACGAGTCCATTTCCCATGATTTAACCATTACACCACGACGTGCTTCAATACTTGAACGAAGTTATAGGTGGATGAGCGAGGGGAATTTCTCTGTGGTAAGGACCAACTTATACCTCTGTAGCGGTGGCTGTATGTGGAATACAATTGTGTTTATAATACAGAATGTAATACTAAATTAATATTTGTATATTTGAAAGTTTCTCCACAAAAAATGAACACTTTCAAGGTCGAGGTAAGAAGCTTTCTAGAATAGTAAGAAAAAGGTTTAGATATGAGACGGATAAATTAAGGATTGTCCGTCTTTGATAATTTGGTAAGACGAAAAAATCGATTGGGGCGTTTTATCTCATTCAAAACACCCCTCGGGTGATAATTCGCATTGAATATTAAAAGAAGAGAGAAAAGATTAAACGGAAATCGTGATGAATTCTGACAAAGATAAAAAGGTCCGCGGTCGAGAAGATGAGAAACTTATCTGTCGGCGAAACAGTAGAATAGACTTCGTTGATGTTCCGATTTAAAAGACGAGACTCGGGGTGCAATTTTAAATTTCGGGTTATGTTTTTAGGCAAATTAACAATTAAGTCAGACACGGTTATCAGGAGGTAGTAATTATAACATAAAGTCACTAATAATAGTCCGTATTATTTAATAACTATATATACCATATTTTTAATGACTATGCTTATTCTCGATATCGAGTATCCATTTAACATACAAAAGTGCTATAACATTAAAAACTCTGTAATAAAATGAATTACGGTACACTCGTGACACGATAAATAATGGGACCAAGATTGAATGGAGGAAGAAAATAGATTTTTTCGTATATTTTTCAGGAATTTACTCGAAATTTAAAACTGCAAATTCCTTTTTCAGATCAATTGATATTATAGTATATATATTTAGTGGTAAAAATGAGCTAAAAAGGTAGACGCATCATGGGCGAGGATATTGAAGGACAAAACCGATTGCAGGGATTAAGGCAGTCTAATATGAACGTTACCAAGCAGATTTTCGATATTTTAGATAAAGAGAAATGTGACAACTATCTCTCTCTCTCTCTGTCGTGATCTACATTCTCTCGCTCTCTCTCTCCATCGTTCTCTCGTTCTTTCTCTCTCTCACTGTGAAGCAAATTTGGGTCAGTTCGAAATCCGAAGGTTCCGAGTATTAAAAGAGAATCTGGATTGGGCCCTAGATAGTTCCACTGTGAAAGGACGACCACAGCGCTTAAAATGACTGTTTTTGGATAATGACCGAAAGAAACTAACTATTTGACCATAGCAACAATTCAATCTCACACGGATGAATTCACTCATGATCTAGATCGACAATATCTAGGCCTGATTGACAGTGAAAATGGAGTTTTCTTCAAAAAAGTGTGCGCAAGAAGCCATTTTTATCTAAGAAAGAACATCAACGTCGATAGACAAGACCATTTGTCTCGTGTTTTTGTTATGCGCAAGAAAGATTAGTCAGGAATGGCCCTTTGCGAATGTTTTTCTGGTCCGATGAATCAAGATTTTTGTCTTTTTTTAGTGATGCTCCCGAACGCTCTTGCATTCGAAGATCCGGAGAAAGGATTATCGCCAAGTTGCCATAAAACGACAGGGAAATTACTGGGGTAATGGAAGGGATAATGCGTATGGGAACTTTTAAATTGCGCAGGAGTAATCGCGAAATGACGTTGAAGGCTTTTATTAGATGTGAGCGGCGTCGGAAGAGATTAATGCAAAGTGTAATGCATTCATGCGAATAATTAGACAAAAGGCAAGCTGCGTTTCAAGTTATCCAGAGACGTAGCTGAGATATCCATAACATTATTTGTTGCAACAAGATAATAGATACTAGCACCCACACGCTACAAGTCACTAACAACGTGCGCTTGCCGATAATTAACATTGATGTGATATTTTGGCCCTTTTGGCAAAAGCTCGCCGATTTTAACGCCCAATTCGATGAAATTTGGAACGGGCCATAATATCTCGTGCATTGGGCTGGAAGGAACTTTTCGGAATAAAGAAAAACTGTGGGAAGCTCTGGCAAAATGAATGGGAATAGCATCGCCCTTTCACGGTTCCAAGTTGGTTGAGAGCATGGTTAAAAGGATTAATCTTTAAAGAAATCAAAGCGGGAAAGCGATTACCATAACTAAGATTTATTAAAGTGAAATGTCTTGTTCTGTGTATATAAGACTCGTTTTTGTTTTTTGTTCAATTGTTATTTTGTTTATATTAGCTTTTTGTACAATAAAATGTATAATACTTGCTTGGCCCCATTTATTTTGTTCACGAGTGTACAAGTACGTGTACACTTTTAAATATATCTATGCAATTCTTTCTTTTTTTTTTTTTTTTTTGGTAACAAAGTTTCAATTTCATTGAGTTTCATAATAAATAATCAAAAAATACCCGTATTATTTATAACTATCATATCCTTATTATATCCAACTATTATTATTAATAAGATGAGTATTATTATAATTATAATTAATTATATGAGTATTATTTATAACTATTATTATTAATAATATAAGTATTATGATTATTTTTTATTATTTATTATTTATAATTGTTTTTATTATTATATTTATTATTATTATTATTATTATTATTATTATTTATTATTATTTTAATTAATGTTATGTTATTTATAACTATTACCTATTAATAATATAAGTATTATAATTATTTTTAGTAATGGTATGAGTATTATTTATACCTATTATTATAAAAAAATATGATTGTTATTTGTAACTATTATTATCATTATTAATATAAGTATTATTCATAATTATTATTATTAATGGTATGAGTATTATTTATAATAATTATTATCAATAATATGAGTGTTATTTATAACTATTATTATTAATAATGAGTATCATTTATAACTATTATTATTAATAACATCAGTATTATTCATAACTATTACTATTATTAACATGAGTATTATTCATAATTTTTATTATTAATAATAATAAAATTATTAAAATTAATTATTATTAATTAATATTATCTATAATTATTATTATTAATAATATGAGTATTATATGCAACTATTAATATTAATAATATGGCTATTATTTATAATCATTATTATTAATAACATGAGTATTATTTATAACTATTATTATCAATAATATGAATATTATTTCTCTGAATGTTTGAGATGAGACTTGATGATTAGTGTTACTGCGTCATTCGGACTATTGTCCTCATCTTTATTGTTATTTGTACAACGTTTCGGCCGATATGCCCTCCGACCTTCTTCAGGTATTTCTTGTCGAACTCGGGAACCTTCTCAATTGGACACATTGCCTAGTGGATAATGTAGTCAGATTAACACAGTTCTAAGTGACAGTTATCTCTGGATTCCGGGTTCAATCCTGAGCAGCGGCAGTAACATAGAAAAATAATTAACACAACTCCTACCCCAGCTATGGTTAGCGGAATGAGAACAGGATAACCCCGTGGAATAAATAAAGGGTTAGGTTCAAAGTTCCGTGATGGCTCTCGATTACGACAAAGAGGTTCCCGACTACGACAAGAAAGTTCCCAAGTTCGAAAAGAAGGTTCCTGGGTCTGAAAAGAAGGTTCCCGAGTCCGACAAGAAATACTGAGAAGGCTGGAGTGCATATCGGCCGAAACCGATGCTAGGATGTCATGCACCCACCCTGAATCTATGATACGCCCCCCCCCAATCTATGGTACACTCCCCTCTAATTCCTGTCATAATGTAGTATAGGAGAAAGAACCTGTTATGTTTTAACGTACAGATGAAATTATATGGAAATAGGAATGATAAATACAAGACCAGGTTATTGGAAAATTAACAAAGAATTTATTAAAACACAGAGTAAAAAATGTTTTCTAACTCTCAGACGACCTCAACCAGTCTCACTGAACACTCCAACATTAAAAAATGTCAACAAACGCTTTGACAAAGCAAAGGGAAGCACCTCTATTTTTTGTTTTAAGTCTATTTCGTTAGGTGTTCCTAACAGAACCACAATGCAATGCCATTAAACCCATACCAGACCTTTCAGCTGCAGCCGCAGCGGCCGTGTTTGCCTGTTCACAGAGGTCTTATCAGCCACAAACATGCCTGCAATCAACGTGGACCACCCTCTTGATTCCTGTTCAGGAAGTACAGCCATGATGAAACATTCATAGAAAATATATGAAACATGCCCATTCGTGGGTCTCCAAGCATGCACCCCCTCCGATTGGGGAGATCAGGGGTAGTACACCTTATCAAGTGGATAAGTCTGTAAGCGAGACTTCTTATTGATCTATTTTTTAAAAGTTAATTCTTCTTTTCAAGCAATTTGTCACAGTTTACTCGTATTGTCTGGTGATTCGTGTCTAATACAATAACGAATCTAATTTTAGCAGACAATTGGGAACAGGTTCTTTTTGTTTCTGTTGTAATTTGGGACTTTGTAATTATATTAGTTTTACTGTCTATCTATGGACAGAAAAAAAAAGCCGCACGAAAAAAAAAAATTAAAATAAAATACAAAAGAAGCTATTTTCCATTTGTTGCGATGTAACGTAGTTAAAAAGCAACATGGCGGCTCTTTGGGATCTCAAAGTCTGACAATTGATATCTCTGAAGTATTTCCTCCAATAACGTCCTATAATGTTGCAATGTTTATCAATGCTATCTTTTGACTTATCTACAATCGAATAGATCTGAAAGATTTCAAAAACTAAAACGGAATTCATAATAAGTTCCAAGCAATAGTTTGTTATTACGTTTATTCGAGAATAAAACACTCGTTTCTTTTTTTTCCTATTACATACAATATGGTACCCCATCAAAATAGGTCACGTGATCAATTTAGGCCATATTGAAGGAAGAAACGTAAATATTTTAAAACTTTTTCTTTTAAAATCTCGCAAAAAAAGAAATAACCGACAAAGAGATACTACAAAGAAAAACAGTTAATTCAAAGATCAAATGATCCAACTAGCGAAAAATTACTCACCGTTATATTGAAAAATAAGTAAAACAGTCCATTTTTTTACATGGTCAATTTCTTTATTGATATTTTTAGCTGAATTCTGTATTCATGGTTCTTTTACTATAAAGCATTTGAAACTTATAAAAATATTTTGATATAATTATTCAGACTCTTATCTTTATAGAAAAAAAGTAAAAATCGTTTTGTCGGTTTCATTTTTAAATATTTTATAAAATAGAGGGGGGAGTAGACTTCGTAAAAATATTTCCCCAAATATATTTTAGGAAAAAATATTTCAGATATATTTTCATCAAAAGGTAAGCAATTCTGGAAATTTTTGTGAAAATCGGACCATTAATTTATTTTTCATAGAATTTTTAGAAAAGCCTCTAGGCTACGTTAAATTTCAATTGATTTAATGGTGCAAAAATGAAAACATTGGGTTTTGTTCATAATTTTCATTATTTCTGTAAGAAGAATTTTTTTTTAAATCATCAGGAGTTTGTTTAATGTTTTATCTTTCCAATGGACAAAAAATGTTCAAGATAATATTAAGCTTTATGAAAGATTCATTGTGTTAAATAGAGGGGGGGGGGAAATAAATTTCACAGGGAAAATTGGTGATACGGTAACATAGACAAACTGAAATGTCACATAGCGCTATTAGCCTCGGGAAATGTACGCTTTTAAATAGTCTCCCTCCAGTTATGAGTAAATAATAGGAGAGTCTAGGCTCTTTAACGTTGGTTTGGCAACCAGACTATAAGAAGGAAAACGGTGTTCTTCCAATATATGATCTCATCATCATCATGTCGCGCTTTCAGCGCGGATATCCATGACAATCTCTCTCCATCCGTCCCCATCGCTCATCATTCTCGGGAGGTCCTCTATGCAGCATCCTGCATCCGCACAGAGCTGATCAACGTACGTTTTTGCTGGTCGGCCCACACTGGCTTGTCCATGTGCTGGCTTCCACAGGAGGACGTCGCTTATGAGTTCGTCCTTGCTTCTCCAGCAGTGTCCTGCGTGTCTTGTCTGTCTCACTCGGATGGTTTGTGTGATATGTGGCAGGTGGCCGTACAGCTGTTTTCTCGTAGGGTGCTGTTTCCACGTCTTGTTCATGATCACCCGCAGCATTCTTGTGCAGATCACATCTAGTTTATTCTCTAGTCGCTTAGTTAGGGTCCAGGTGGTGCAGCCATACAGCAGTACTGACACGACAACGGCCTGGAAGAACTGTCTCTTACTGAATGGTTTCTAATCTAATATGTGATCTACCGAGTTGTTTACATCCCAATATGTGATCTACCCATTAACTACCCATTATTTTCCCATTAAACTAACCCTAACCCTAAACCCTAACCTAAACTTTCTTTTTTTCCTTGTAGATCACCTGCTATGAATAGTAGATGAATAGTAGATCACAAACCTTCGGTAGATCACATATTGGAAGAGCACCCCCTAACCCTAACCCTAACCCTAAATGTAACCCTAATTTCTTTTTTCCTAGTAGATCACATGCCATGAATATGATCACAAACCTTCGGTAGATCACATATTGGAAGAGCACCCCCTAACCCTAACCACTTTTTTCTTAGTAGATCACATACCATGAATCAATAGTAAATCAAAAACCTTCAGTAGATCACATATTGGAAGATCACCAGGAAAAGTCAATTTCAAACCTGTTAAACTCCGCTTTAAAAAAATGTTTGTTACAATGCTGCTCATGGGTAATGGTTCCACAGTGAGTTTGATCTTTGCTGGATGCGCCATACTTGTGACCTTATGTAATAACCTACACGTGGCGAACGGGTTTGGTAAATACCTATATTGGTTCCATGCAAAGCATTTTTGACGGACTTTATGCACAAAGCGACTGTACCTCTTTTCAATACTCGAAACAAATTTCTAAAACTAAAGGATAAAATATTGAATGCTGATTTCAGTAAAGGGGTATCCGCAAAACGGATCGGAAAGAAACTCGTTAGACATGAAATGTCCGTCGTGTTTAACAAAACATGTATAAAAGAAAAATGCTATCAAAATAAACATATCTTATATATATATATATATATATATTATATATATATATATTAAGTAGCGTGGACATGGATTCAACAGCGCTTGGGTAATGATAGCTTCTCACCTATACGATCATTCAAACCAAACCCATAAGTTTGTCTCATCATCAAAAAGGTTGTTCCTTCAGCATGAATTCATTTGACTCTCTCTCTCTCTCTCTCTCTCTCTCTCTCTCCATCGGTCCCTATTGGTCTTGGTAAGTCCTCTAGAAAGGCAGCCAGTGTCCGTCTAGAGCTGATGTATGTAAATTTTTGCTGCTCCACCAAAACTGCTGGGTTCATACGTAGGAATGAATTAGGGAATGTCACTTATGCGTTCGTCCTTATCTCACTAGCAGTATCCAGCATGTCATGCCAGGTTTACTTTGATGGTTTGTGAAACGAGAAATAGGAAGTAAAATGAACTCGGCGGAGTGGTCCATTGTCTGCATCAGCCGAAGAATTAGGGAGTATCCCCTTTTCTAGTGCTAAACCAGTAAGATTGTCTTGCGTCACAGGGTGGGGGCACACCTACCCTCAGCTCCCGACTTTACCGCACAGATCCAAGCTGTGCTACTCAAGCGCTTTTGGTGAAGGTCGGTATCGAATTCGGAACCTTGTGGTTTCTAGGTGGATACCCTACCGACCGAGCAAAACCGGCGGTGAAATCGGTGAAGAGGCCTATTGTTAGTATCAGCTGGACAGCGAGGGAGCCTAACTCCTTTTTCTAGTCCTAGACATGGAAGAACGTTTTGCGTCTCATGTGAGGTGCAACACTAATAATCAGCTCCTCACTTTACTGCACAGAGCTAAACTAAGCTGATGAAGACCGGTATCGAACCCCGAACCTTGGGGTTTCTTTGACAGGTGCTCTACCGACTGAGCTCGTAAACTGCTGTTTTATAGGTTACTGTTTTCAAGATTTTTTAAAATTTATTTACTTTTAGGTTAATCCTCCGACAAAATAAAAAAACAAAAATAAAAACAAATAAAAAACTATTTTTAAACACAAGAAAAGTCGAATGTTTAAGTTAAGTTTTAAATTTCAAGTTTCATTCACATATTTGAAGCCAATCCTGTGGCATTAATACGCCTACCAGTCTTGAAATGTAAACAGTCACAATATATGTTTATATATGACATTTTTCATTGAGTGACTGGTGTATTTTGGTGCTCTGTAGTTTGAAAGACATTTTTTTGAATAAATACGACTTTTATAATGAAAGGAATAGTATCGTATGTATTGGGTTAGTGAATGGAATTTGTTATGTTAAAGATAGAATGGTGAAAATAAGCTTTTTCCGCTCCCAATGTTAGACCTCGTTACATAGTTGTATAATTTTACAATTATTCAGCTATTCGCTATTTGTAATAGATACAACACGGAGAAGGGTGGAATGGAGAGGAGAGTAGCCTCGACATCAAAGAGAGTCAGAAAGAGGGGGAAAAGACAGCAGTCCCAGAAAGCATCACAGTTTGTGTGCAGTTAGTGCACCAAAGACTGTCACTCAGGAATTGGCCTGCACATTCACTTGCGCAGATGCAAATTATTTATTTATCTTATTTTATTTTTGGACACTACGCCATCACCCTTAGTGGACGGAAAGGTGCCCACAAAGGTAACGGATAAATATCATGCTAGTTATTACATCACGACGAGATGTCCTTTTTACCGACCCCGATCGACGCAGATGGGATGTGACACAGTGATGTAAGTAGGGAGCATTCATCGAAGATCGAACTCACTATTTTGTAGTAATGGGTTTACATAAATATCATTCTAGCCATTACACCATGATGGGAAGTCCTTTTTACCCAAACTGATCGCCACGGATAGGATGTGACACAAAGTCGCGAGCATGGAACTTTCAGCGAAGATCGAACCCGCAGCGTGACGACATGTTGTTTTACGACATATCAATACTCTTTCGGATCATTTAATGCTGAATCAAGATTTTTTTGTTAGACAAAGGATTCGGGTTGCTTACAGCACTTGCTGTTGCTTAAGTGGTCACCCAATTAAGTACTGAACAGGCTCATCATTGCTTAACTTCTGTTATCTAGTGAAAACCGGTGTTTTTGGTGTGGCATAAATGTAATAATTACTTAAGAGACAGAATTCCTTGTAAAAGTTGTTTAACGGCATTTCAACCTTTTGGGGCTATTTATTGCCAAATGAAGTCATTTGGATAAACAAAAAATCCTGGTTGATTATAGTACTCAGAGATGCTGATAGGTACGCGTAGCTGCGTACAAAAAAAATGTGCATAAAAATATGCATAAAAATGCATAAAAATCTAGAAGGACGCAAGTAAAATTGTATCCATACGTTCCATTGTTTTTCTTTTTTCTTCCCTTACCATTTCAAGCTAACTGTAAATACACTTCAATAGTTTCTTAGCAACGAATTACACCGGATAGGTTACAAGGTAGGAGTTAGACAGTTTTACTTAGGACCCATAAATTTTCCGGGAGACTCATTCAAAGCAAATATGTGCGTCACAGGACACACTAAATCAAAAAGCTATAGGGTCTCACTAAGTACTTGTTATAGCTTAAGTCACCCAATTAAGTATTGAACATGTTCATCGCTGCTTAACTTCGGTGGTAACCACCTGGATTCCAAGTTTTCATCTTTACCCTGCGTAGTCGATTACATCAGCTAGTAATAACATTTTCTGTTCATGAAACACTTTCCACTTCCTAATCTCAGTATCATAAACAGTTAACATGATATTCGTCAATCCTGTTATTTCTAAATTTATTGCAAATGTTATTAAGTGACAATGTTATAACAAAACGCCTACACACATTTTAAATTTAGTTGTGTACAGACCCCACGTCAGAATCATTGGGAATGGCGTGTAGGTTGTGAGGAGTGGGTGTCATCTATTAATTCCGTTGTGCCGTGAATAGAAGTTCTTTAGGATAATCCAGACACGGATTTTCTTCCTGTACCGAGGCGTAATTCAGCGATTTATTTTTAACTTTCAGTCGCCATTTTTTTCGCCATCTTTAATCAGTTTAAACCTTTTAAAACCTCTCATTCAAACGGTTATTACGAAAAATCGCGGGAATATTGTTTCCCCAATGTGTATTTTTGTATTTTTAAAGATAGGGTGTTAATCAGCAGAGGCCTTGAAGGCACTGTTCCAACCACTGCACAAACTACTCTGCAGCTGCAGGGAACAAAGACACATCCCTCAGGAAAAGCGGGACATGTAAAAGTCATGGAAGATGGACTCGTCGCCCCGAGTTCAAATCGTGGATGTGGTAATTGCATTTCACTTAGCGCTAATACCCTTGGGAAAGGTATGAATCCTACTCTCCCTCCAGCTATGAATAAATAGTAGGGCAGACTGGGCTCTTTAACCTTGGTTAGGCAACCGGTCTTGGAGTAGGAAAACTCTGAATTCAAACTTGTTGAACTCTGCTTAAGAAATTGACCTTGTGTCACATCCGGCTCGTGCGGAGGGATTGGTAAAATATATATATACAGGAACAAGGAGATCCGAGCAACAACAATTGCCGGGGCATTTCCCTCCTCGGCATAGTTTGAAAAGTCTTGCGCGTGTTCCACTGACCTGTGTGCAGACTCTTCCATCTCGCATCTATCCAGAATCACAGTGTGGCTTCCGAGTAAACCGGGCAACCGTGGACATGATCTTCTCACTACGCCAGCTGCAGGAAAACTGCCAGGGGGAGCAGATGCCACTCTTCACTGCATTCATAGACCAAACGAAGGCATTCGACCTGGGCAGCCGAAGTGTACGCAGTAACTGCACCAGAGATTGCCATTCAAAATTTGGGCTGTTCGGCCACTCACGCAGTTGCAGATTTAAAATGGACACTTCACCATCGTCTTTAAGCGATGGAACGATCCCAACCAATCAGTTTAAATCTTTAAAAATCCCCATTCAAACAATTATTACCAAAAATCGCCGGAATATTGTTTCCCAATGTGTATTTTTGTATTTTTAAAGATAGGATGTTTAGAACCTGTAAGGGTCCCACCTATAGATTAAATATAAAAACATTTGTTTAAAAAATGAGCAGTGCCCATCAAAAATACATAAAACAAAATCCACTTCAGCATAAAATGACCCAACAAGGGTTGACATGCCGTAAAACCAACCAACCAACCAAAACATCCGCATGTACATACACGCATACACACAAAACAAAACAAAACACCACCGCCCAAAACATCCGCCCCAAACACCATTATTTCATATATCTTTTTTACAATAAGAAATCTTCTTTTTCTTTTACTGTTTTGGGGCGTTCAATCGTAGTGTAATGGTTAACAAGCTAGTCTCGAAGGTCCATTACTACTGAATAGCGAGTTAAATATAAAAACATTAGTTTAAAAAAATGTGTTAAAAAATTAGCAGTACCCATCAAGAATACATAAAACAAAATCATCTTCAGCATAAAATGACCCAACAAGGGTTGACATGCCGTAAAACCAACCAACCAACCAAAACATCCGCATGTACATACACGCATACACACAAAACAAAACAAAACACTACCGCCCTAAACACCATGATTTCATATATATTTTTTACAATAAGAAATCTTTTTTTTACTATTTTGGGGCGTCCAATCGTAGTGTAATGGTTAGCAAGCTAGTCTCGAAGATCCATTACTACTGAATAGCGAGTTCGATCCTCACTAAATGTTCTATACATACGACGTTGTGTCACATATCTATTACTACTGAATAGCGAGTGTGATCTTCGCTGGATGGTACATAGTTGTGATCTTGTGTCACTTCCTACCCGTAGTGAACGTGTTGGGTAAATACTTGGGCATCCCATCGTGGTGTAATGGTGTTATGGGGTTTTAAGGGGTCAAATAAAAACAAAACGACGGGTAACAAATGTAGAAAAATGTATTAACAAAAGAGTAGACAATTACAGTACAGAGAAGAGGGAATTACGTCCGACAAATAGAGTTATGAGCTGACTCGCATTGGCTTACTCTCAAGCCATAATTGTCCCTGTTACTTATAGTAACCGTCGGCGCATTCCATTAGTCTACAGGGTATATCACCTATAACAAATGGTCAGAAAGCTAGTGTCGCAGATCTATTACTACTAACTACTACTACAAACGCAATCTTTGAAGGAAATAATGGCAATTTTCTATAATTTTACAACAAAAAACAATTAAGAAATGATACATACTATACAGAAACTAGATTTATCATATAGTTAACCAGGGTACCAAAGTGAAGTTTGAAGGAAATTGTCTATACTTTTACAACATAAGCAATTAAGAAATAACACATACTATTCAGGGGCCGGGTTAGCTCAGGCGGTAGAGCGTTCGGCTAGAAACCACAAGGTTCCTAGTTCGATACCGGTCCCCGCCAACTCAGCGTATGAGTAGCACAGGGATCTGTGCGGTAAAGTAAAGAGCTGATGGTAGGTGTGGCGCTCCACCTCAGATGCTAAAACAATCTCCTTGGTCTAACGCTATGGAAAAGGGGATAGACTCCCTCGCTGATTGGCTGATACCGACTTTAGGCCGCTCCGTCGACTTTATTTATTCAGAAACAAAATTTACTGTATACGTTAAAACTTTGCTTTTATGTCCTAGATAACTAGGACATAAAAGCAAAATTTTAACGGAATAATGATCATTTTCAGCACTGTACACTATTGTATACTACTTGCTGATGTAATCGACTACGCAGGGTAAAGATCAATTAAGAAATAACACATACTATCCAGGAATTGTTCTTATATAGTGTTATCCAGTACACAAAACCAAAATTGAAGAAAATTTTCTCTACTTTTACAACATAAGCAATAAAGAAATAACGCATTCTATCCTGGAATAGAATTCGTCTTACATAGTATTATACAGGGCATAAAAGTAAAGTTTAAAGGGAACAATGGCTATTTTATATACTTTTACAATATAAGCAATTAATAAATAACACATACTATCCTAGAAAGTATCTTATATAGTGTTATCCAGGGCACAAAAGCAAAATTTAAAGGAAATTTTCTATACTTTTGCAACATAAGCAATTAAGAAATAACACATTATCCAGGAACAAAATTTGAGTTATACAGTTTTATCCAGGACATAAAAGCAAAGTTTAAAGGAAATAATGGCCATTTTCTATGCTTTTACAACATAAGGGGCCGGGTTAGCTCAGTCGGTAGAGCATTCGGCTAGAAACCACAAGGTTCCTAGTTCGATACCGGTCCCCGCCAACTCAGCGTATGAGTAGCACAGGGATCTGTGCGGTAAAGTAAGGAGCTGATGGTAGGTGTGGCGCTTCACCTCAGATGCAATCCAACTCAGATAACAATCTCCTTGGTCTAGCGCTATTGAAAAAGGGATAGACTCCCTCGCTGACTGGCTGATACCGACTTTAGGCCGCCCCGACGACTTTACTTTTACTTACAATATAAGGATTTTAGAAATAACAGATACTATCCTAGAATTTGTCTTATATAGTGTTATCCATAGCACAAAAGCAAGGTTTAAGGGAAATTGTCTGTACTTTACCCACATAAACAATTATGAAATAACACATACTATCCAGGAAGTTGTCTTATATAGTGCTATCCAGGACACAAAAGCAAAATTTAAAGGAAATTTTCTATACTTTTACAACATAAGCAATTATGAAATAACACTTAGTATCCTAGAATGTGTCTTATATAGTGTTATCCAGCGCACAAAAGCAAAGTTTGAAGAGAATTTTCTATACTTTACCACATACGTTAAGAAATAACACATGCTATTCAGAAATAAAATTGCCTCATACAGTGTTATCCGGACATAGAAAGCAAAGTTTAAAAGGAACAATGGCCATTTTCTATACTTTTACAACACAAGCAATTAAGAAATAACACATACTATCCAGAATAAAGTGTACTAGCAAATATATGCACCCTCCGGGTGCAAGTATTTAGTTTTAATGTAATAAAATTTTGTATTAAATTAGAAAGGCTAATGAAACTAAATAAGAATGCAGATAGAAGATTTGAAACAGAGGGGGGGGGGGTATAATCTAAAAATAGAACAAGTAAAACTTACTCTCCATCACTCTCGTCTTTCATTGTTATTTTTTCTAATTTAAGTATTTAGTTAAAAAGAGGAATTAAAGAATGAAATGACAGTTATTTTTTCTTGTTAATGGATTTCATTTACGATTTATTAAAGAGATTTTTGCTTATATATTAAAATAAAACCAAACAGTTAGAAATCAATAATACTAAGCACATATTTATTAAAATCACATTTTTAATATCAATATGCAAATTAGCCTTCCCGTTCACACTGTAAACCGCCATTTTGTTGTATATATAAATATAATTGCATGTTGTTAGTATGTAAATATGGTTAACAGTATTAATAATGTAAAACAATTTTATTGATAATTGAGTTTAAAATAAAAATAAAATCATGGAGATTGTGATGTCAATAACTAAGAGAATTGTGACTTGAGTAGTAATATAGTTTCGGTTACAGACAGAAAAACACACAATCTCCATTATAATAAGATATAGTGTATCAGTGTGTGGCGCATATTATCATTTTGTCTCATACATAGGTACACCTAATACGTATGTACACATGTACGTATGTATACATGTACATGTACGTATGTACACATGTACGTAGTATACTGTATATGTACGTATGTACATGTACGTATGTATACATGTGTACATATATGTGTTGATATTGATTTCGATCAGTTCAGATTTCTGTCTCTATCCGTCATTTCCTCTCCGTCTCTTCGTTTTGGCGTTTTCATGTTTGAATATTTGTTCGTGTCGATAGATTCGCGGCCATCACCTGTGATTTTTCCCGCTCTTGGAAAGGCGCCAAGTACAAATGGGGGCTTCAATGCGCATGCCTATGGCTGCCTCTATGATGGATGTCGGCCACCGGAACGACAGAAATGGACCTGACCCGGCATTTTTCTTCGCCCCAATGCTGACAACACGGTGCATAAACTGACCACAAAGTGACCACTACTTCTCTTACTGCTCTTACGTGCGTGGAATCGATGCAGAAAATTCTCTCACGCACTTTAAACACATACACACACACACACACACACACATATATATATATATATATATTTGTGTGTGTGTGTGTGTGTGTGTGTATACTAGCCAAAACGTAACCCGTTGGGTCACCCATTCAGCTCTGGGTAGATAACTGAGATTTAGGAAAAGTGAGTCTGCAAAGTGAATTAAATTTAGCAAAAATAAATACGGCCGGACAAAACATTGAAATCATTTTGTAAGATTTCACAGAAAAGGAAAATTTGGCCTAATTTAAGCTAAGGGTTGGTGACTATGAAATTTAACATTGAAATACATTTCAAATTCTCCCGTCTCTCTCTCTCTCTCTCCCTCTCTCTCTCTCGGAACTTTGTCCAATTGGAAACATGTTCTAGTGGATAAGGTATTTAGGTTAAGACAATTCTAAGTGACAGTTATCTCTAGATTGCAGGTTCAATCCTGATCAAGGGCAGCAGTAACATAGAAGAATAATTAACACAGCTTAACGCCCCTACCCCAACTATGGTTAGCGGAATGAGAACAGGATACCCCCGAGGACTGAATAAAGGGTTAGATTCAAAGTCCCGTGATGGCTCCCGATTACGACAAGAAAGTTCCCGAGTTCGAAAAGAAGGTTCCCGAATCTGACAAGAAATACCTGAAGAAGGGCGGAGGGTACATCGGCAAAAACATTGTACAGATAACAATAAAGATGAGGACATTAATCCGAATAACGCAGATAATACTAATCATCAAGCCTCATCTCAAACATTCAGAAAAAACATGGAAATACATCGAAAATTTACATTTTTGAAGTTGGTTGTTTTTTTACTTGATTGGTT
>CM042182.1:28959465-28999465 GCA_023376005.1 Doryteuthis pealeii | reverse complement strand
ATATGCCGTAAAACAAAACAAACAAATTTTCAAGATAATATTAACCTTCATACAAGTTTTAGTTTGTTAAATATGGGGAGGGGTAAATTTCACTGGGAAAATTGGACGTACCTAGTGTGCACTCAACAAATTCATTAAATAAATTATTTCATTCATCAAATACATTTAATTTTTCAAAATAATCCATTTCCTTTTTCTTTCTTAATTGCGAGACAGTTTTATACTCGCGCCAACAAACAGTCTCCTTTTTAATTATATATGTCTGTAGTATGTAAGACTATGTGGATCTCTATACAAACATAATTACATGTATGTGTATGTATACATGTGTGTGTGTACGATCCGCAAAAGGTCAACACAGTGCATGTACACAGAATTAATCCTACTGTTTTATGCTCACATACATAACGCAGTGTATAAGAAATATAGAGTACGTGTATACGGTGTACTTTATAGTTTAAAGGTGAATAAATTAATCTTAGGATATCTTTTTTTTTTTTTTTGCAGTCAACTGTATCTGTTCACGTATGTACCCAGTCACTTTGTGGGGGTACATTCAAAGCAAAAAACAAAAAAAAGCTGGGAGAAGGAAAAAAAAAAGGAAATAAAAAGGTACTCTTTTCACAATATGAATCTCACACAAAAAATTCCCTCCACTCCCCATTTTTTTTTTTTTTTTTTTTACTAGGGTGATTTTTGAGTACTCCCCAGGATGTTCGCCAGACAAACAGACCCTCCCCTGAGAAGTGCGAAGAAAAGGGTTAAAATTCGGGGGAAAGATTATTGAGTACTAAAAATAACTTTTCGAAGAAATGTACCGAATTACCGGTAGATTTCACATCAGCGCAAACACACGTGCTCACTTGAATTCATATGTGTCGATATAGGAATACTTCCCACAGCGAGGCCGACACATGCGCAGTGAGGATTGAATGAGATCTACAAATATGCCAAGATGAGAAACAGACGGATAAAAAACGGACATCTAAACGTTCACAAAATTTCACACAAATATTTCCGTCTATCTCGTCACTATCTCGTCTTTAGCTTTCTATATACAGTAATACCTTGATTTGGGAGTGCCCCAACGAGCTTCATATACGCTTGTGTAAATGCTCCAGCTTTAGAGTTTTCTGAGAGCAGTTACTTGATCGATTTTTTTTGCTCTCTGTTGTCAGCTAAAATTTAAAGTTCGGGCGAGCTTCGTATACGCTTATGTTCACTAAAAACATTTTAAGACTATATACGCTTGTGTAAATAAGTTCACTAAAAAACATTTTAAGATTAGAAATTTTTACTTGACTTACGAGTGCTCCAACTTACGAATTTTCTGAGAACTTGTCGATTTTCTGCTTTGGGTGGTTAGCAAAAAGTTCAGCCCTGCGCGAGCTTCGTATACGCTTATGTAAATATGTTTACTAAAAATATTTTAAGATTAGAAATTTTTACTTGACTTACGAGTGCTCCAATTTACGAATTTTCTGAGAGCTGATCGACTTTTTGCTTTGGGTGGTTAGCAAAAAGTTAAGCTCTGAGCGAGCTTCGTATACGCTTATGTAAATAAGTTCACTAAAAATATTTTAAGATTAGAGATTTTTTACTTTGACTTGCGAGTGCCCCCATTTACGAGTTTTCTGAGAGCTGTTATTTCATCGATTTTTTTTTAGTGTTGTCAGCTAAAATGTAAGGTTCGAGCGAGCTTCGTATACGCTTATGTTCACTAAAATCATTTTAAGATTATAAATTTTTACCATATCTTACGAGTGTCCCAGCTTACGAGTTTTCTCAGAGCTGTCACTTAATTTTTTACCTTGACTTGCGAGTGCCCCAACGAGCTTCCTTATACGCTTGTGTAAATAAGTTCACTAAAAATATTTTAGGATTATAATTTTTTACCTTGACTTACGAGTGCCCCCATTTACGAGTTTTCTGAGAGCTGATCGATTTTTTGCTTTGGGTGGTCAGCTAAAATTTAAGTCTCAGGCAAGCTTCGTATACGCTTATGTAAATAAGTTCACTAAAAGTAGTTTTTAAGATTATAAATTTTTACCTTGACATGCGAGTGCTCCCATTTATGAATCTTCTTAGAGCTGTTATTTGATCGATTTTTTTACTTTGTATTGTCAGATAAAATTTAAGATTCTAGCAAGCTTCGTATACGCTTATGTTCACTAAAAACATTTTTAGATTATAAATTTTTACAATAACTTACTAGTGCTCCAACTTACGGGTTTTCTAAGAGCTATTAGTTGATCGATTTTTTACCTTGATTTGCGAGTGCCCCAACGAGCTTCGTATACGCTTGTGTAAATAAGTTCCCTAAAAACATTTTAAGATTATAAATTTTTACTTGACTTACGAGTGCTCCAACTTACGGGATTTCTGAGAGCTGATCGATTTTTTGCTTTGGGTAGTCAGCAAAAAGTTAAGCTTTGGGTGAGCTTCGTATACGCTTATGTAAATAGATTCACTAAAAATATCTAAAGATTAGAAATTTTTACCTTGACTTGCGATTTACGAGTTTTCTGAGAGCTGTTATTTCATCGATTTTTACTTTGTATTGTCAGCTAAAATTTAAGGTTCTAGCGAGCTTCGTATACGCTTATGTTCACTAAAAACATTTTTCGATTACAAATTTTTACAATAACTTACGAGTGCTCCAACTTACGGGTTTTCTGAGTGCTGTTACTTGATCGATGTTTTACCTTGACTTGCGAGTGCCCCAACGAGCTTCCTTATATGCTTGTGCAAATAAGTTCACTAAAAACATTTTAGGATTATAATTTTTTAATTGACTTACGAGTGCTCCAACTTACGGGATTTCTGAGAGCTGATTTTTTTGCTTTTGGTAGTCAGCAAAAAGTTAAGCTCTGAGCGAGCTTCGTATACGCTTATGTAAATAAATTCACTAAAATTATCTAAAGATTATAAATTTTTACCTTGACTTGCGAGTGCCCCCATTTACGAGTTGTCTGAGAGCTGTTACTTCATCGATTTTTGCTTTGTATTGTCAGCTAAAATTTAAGTTTCTAGCGAGCTTCGTATACGCTTATGTTCACTAAAAACATTTTTAGATTATAAATTTTTACAATAACTTACGAGTGCTCCAACTTACGAGTTTTTTGAGAGCCGTTACTTGATCATTTTTTTACCTTGACTTGCTAGTGCCCCAACGAGCTTCGTATACGCTTGTGTAAATAAGTTCATTCAAAACATTTTAAGATTAGAAATTTTTACTTTGAATTATGAGTGCTCCAGCTTACGAGTTTTCTGAGAGCTGATCGATTTTTTGTTTTGGGTGGTTAGCAAAAAGTTAAGCCCTGAGCGAGCTTCGTATACGCTTATGTAAATAAGTTCACTAAAAACATTTTAAGATTAGAAATTTTTACCTTGACTTACGACTGTCCCAAATTACAAGTTTGTCGAATTAGAGCTGTTAGTTGGTCGATTTTTTCTTTGTTCTGTGAGCGAAAATTTGAAGGACGAGTGAGCATCAGATACGCTTATGTTAATAATTTATGTAAATAATTTTTCTTTCTAAATACAGTAGTACCTTGACTAGTTCGATTTTTTGCTTTGGATTGTCAGCTAAAATTTAAGCTTCAAGCGAGCTTCGTATACGCTTATGTAAATAGGTTCACTAAAAAACTTTTAAGATTAAAAATGTTTACATTGACTTACGAGTGCCCCAGCTTACGAGTTTTCTGAGAGATGATCGATTTTTTTGCTTTGTGAGGTCAGCGAAAAGTTAAGAATTGAGCGAGCTTCGTATACGCTTATGTAAATAACTTCACTAAAAACATTTTAAGATTATACATTTTTACCTTGACTTGCGAGTGCCCCAATTTACAAGTTTTCTGATGGCTGTTACTTGATCGATAATTCACTTGTTGTTAGCAAAAATTTAAGCTTCGAACGAGCTTCGTATACGCTTATGTAAATAAGTTCAATAAAAGCATTTAAAGATGAGAAAATGATACCTTAACTTACGAGTGTCCCAGCTTACTAGTTTTCTGTGAACTGTTACTTGATCGATTTTTTACTTGGTGTTGTGAGCTAAAATTTGTGGTGAGAGCGAGCTTCAGATATGCTTATGCTAATAAGTTTACTAAAAACATTTAAGATTAAATTTTTTTACCTTGACTTACGAATGCCCCAACTTACGAGATTTCCGAGTTAGAACTGTCACTCGGTTGATTTTTTGCTTTGTGTTGTAAGCTAAAATTTGGGATACGAGCGAGCTTCAGATACGCTTATGTTAATAATTCATTGCATTCTATTTTGTTATATTTTATACAATTCAATGCTAGTTTTCTTCTTAAAAACGTAATAAAATAATTTGGGTGTTTTGGTGGGGTGAGGTGTGGGCTTTGAACGGATTAATGAGATTTTAGTTTATTTCAATCGGGGAAATTGATTTGATATACGAGGAAACTGAGTTATGAGTGGAACGAATTAAACTCGTAAGTCAATACATCACTGTATATATGTTTGGTTGGTTAGTGGGTAAAAGTAAGTAGAGTCGTCAGGGTGGCCTTAAGTCAGCATCAGCCAATCAGCGAGGGCGTCTATCCCCTTTTTACTAGCGCTAGAACAGAGAGTTTGTTTGCCAAATGGTCACTTCTACTTATAGACTCGCCGACTACCATGTGACCAGCCTTGTTGTCCAATCACTGGCAGTGCTCTGCTGCTGTTGTTGTTATTTATACTGGCTGATTCTAATCTTATCTCACTACTACTTGGATCTTCTTGGACGTCGGACCTAAAGGATTCTATACCACAGGACTTATTCACTTACCAAAGGATTCTATAGCTCGGGACTTACTTACTTATTTACTTTGAGTTCTTTCCAACTGGCCAAGGATGGCGGCCAGATACTTAACAGTTTTTGCGTCTGAGGTGGAGCGTCACACCTACCATCAGTTCCTTACTTTACCACACAGATCCATGTGCTACTCATGCACTGACTTGTATGATTGCATGTCACTAATGATAATCATTTGTAAACAAATATATCCTCAAATAACTATTCTTAATCGTTAATACATAGAATACAGAACAACACTGTATTATATATCTTTTCATTAATCTATTTTATCTATTCAATATTAATAAAATGAATAAAACTTTTTCCATATAATTCAACATTTGAATCCTTTCCATTGCAATAATGGCAATTTAAGTAAATAAATTATGAGACTACTTAAAAACTTGTATTATTACTTTAAATTGAAAAAATCAAAATGTGTATTGTCGTCGCAGGAGAGGGACACGATAACGAGTTCAATTCCTGAACGAAGCTAATTGCATTTCACATAGCAACGATGCCCTTTGGGAAGATATGTATCCAACTAGTCTCCCTCCAGAATAATAATAATAATAATAATAATAATAATAATAATAATAATAATAATAATTACAAAACTAGACACGACTGGGTTGGGAAGGTGATCCACTGGGAATAATACAAAAAATTTAATTTTGACCACACAACAAAATGGTATATGCATAAAACAGAATCTGTTCTTGAGAACGAAACGCAGAAAATTCTCTGGGATTTTGAAATAAAAACGGATCACCTTATCCCAGCAAGAAGACCAGACCTAGTGTTGATAAACAAAAAAGAAAGAACTTGTCAACTGGTGGATTTTGCAGTTCCAGCAGATCACAGGGTGAAGCTAAAGGAAAATGAAAAAATGGACAAATACCTGGACCTTGCCAGAGAACTGAAAAGGTTATGGAATATGAAGGTCAAAGTGATACCAATTGTAGTTGGTGCATTTGGAACAGTCCCAAAAGGATTGGAAAAGGGTTTGGAAAGTCTGGAAATCAGAGGAAGAATTTATACCATCCAGAACACTGCACTGCTGCAATCTGCCAGAATACTCAGAAGAGTCCTAGAGACCTGAGGAGACTTGCTGTCACTCAGACTTCAGTGAAAGACCATCAGCTAATGCTGATGTGAAAACTCAAAAGGAGTGAATAATAATAATAATAATAATAATAATAATAATAATAATAAAATCGATGAATAAGAATAAAAAAGAAAAGATGGATAAAAAGTGAGGATAAAAGAGAGGAAGAAGAAGAAAAAGAAAAGGGGGTGACTCATTTGAAAAAGAAGCAAAAACGGGGGAAAAGAAAAAGAGAAAAAAGAGGAAAATAATTATTGGAAGAAGATGGGGAAGATGAGTCTCAATAGAAGAAGAAGAAGAAGAAGAAGAAGAAGAAGAAGAAAAAAAAAATTAAATTAATAATAATAATAATAATAATAATAAATTGGAAATCAGTAGAAGAATCGAGACCATCCAAACTACAGCATTGTTAAGATCGTCTAGAATACTCAAAATAGTCCTGAGGACCAGAGGGGACCTGCTGTCACTCAGCCCCCAGTGAACCACTGGCTATGTCAGGTGTGAATAACTCGATCATAATAATAATAATAATAATAATAATAATAATAATAAGAAGAAGAAGAAGAAGAAGAAGAAGAAGAAGAAGAAGAAGAAACACATGATAGTCAAACGCTGGTTTGAAAAAACTCATGAATTAGAAATCAGAGGAAGAATCGAGGAGGAGGAGAAGAAGAAGAAGAAGAAGAAGAAGAAGAAGAAGAAGAAGAAGAAGAAGGGAATGTGGGAAGAAGAAGAAGAAGAAGAAGAAGAAGAAGAAGAAGAAGAAGAAGAAGAAGAAGAAGAAGAAGAAGAAGAAGAAGAAGAAGAAGAAGAAAGATATATATATCATAAATCGACATTCTATTTTATATATTCATTCAAAAGTTCATCACATTCAGTACATGGCTCTTTAACCCTTTCAAAGGACCCTTTT
Source organism: Doryteuthis pealeii (assembly GCA_023376005.1). Lineage (NCBI taxonomy): Eukaryota > Metazoa > Mollusca > Cephalopoda > Myopsida > Loliginidae > Doryteuthis > Doryteuthis pealeii. The sequence continues at coordinate 28,992,637 of CM042182.1, read as the reverse complement.
TTGCTTGGAACGTGAACCTTTTAGTCGCGGATCTATAAAGAAATCGCCTGATTAAAATAATACATATCTTCTATTGAATTCAGTGAATATTTTTTTAGGAAGTCGTGGAAATTTTTTTGCTTATCGACGGAAATAACTTTCTCCATTTAATCTATGTCGTGTAGTCTGAACCCAATTGACCCTAATTTAGCACTTGGGATTGCTATCTTTATGCCCAGGGAGTGGGTCCTAAATTTTTTCAAAGGGTCCCAATGTCAGTGGGATGACAGATACAAATAAAATGTATAAAGCCCGGCTGAACATGTTTTTTAAGGGGTTAAATGCTAGGGCAGGAGTCTATTATTTGCCCTTCATGAGAATCCTAACAAGGTACAATCTAATAAAAAATACAAAAAAATACATGATAGGCTTACACACACACACACACACTCACGCACAAACACACACACACACACACACACCCGATATATATATATATATATATATATATATATATATATAATATATATATATATCTTATTAAATGGAGATTGTGTGTTTTTCGGTTTGTAACCGAAACTATATTACTACTCAAGTCACAATTTCCTTAGTTATTGACATCACATTCTCAATGATTTTACTTTTATTTTAATCTCAATTATTAATAAAATTGTTCTACATTATTAATACTGTTAGCCATATCTACATACTAACAATATGCAATTATATTTATATATTCAACAAAATAGCGGTTTACAGAGTGAACGGGAAGGCTAATTTGCATATTGATATTAAAAAATCGAATTTAATAAATATGTGCTCAGTGTTACTGATTTCTAACTGTTTGGTTTTATTTTAATGAATATAAGCAAAAATCTCTTCAATGAATCTTAAATGAAATCCATTAACAAGAAAAAATAACTGTCATTTTATTCTTTACTTCCTATTTTAACTAAATACTTAAATTAGAAAAAATAACAATGAAAGACGAGAGTGATGGAAGAGTAAGTTTCAGTTGTTCCATCTTTTATTATACTCCCTCTGTTTCAAATCTTTTATTATACTCCCTCTGTTTCAAATCTTTTTATCTGTATTCTTATTTAGTTTCATTAGCCTTTCTAATTTAATACAATATTTTATTATATTAAAACTTAAATACTTGCACCCGGAGGGTGCATATATTTGCTAGTATATATAAAGTAAAGTCGACGGGGCGGCCTAAAGTCGGTATCAGCCAGTCAGCGAGGGAGTCTATCCCCTTTTCAATAGCGCTAGACCAAGGAGATTGTTTTTTAACATCTTAGGTGGAGCGCCATACCAACGATCAGCTCCTTACTTTACCGCACAGATCCCTGTGCTACTCATACGCTGAGTTGGCGGGGACCGGTATCGAACTAGGAACCTTGTGGTTTCTACCCGAATGCACTACCGACTGAGCTAACCCGGCCATATATATATATATATATATAATATATATATATATATATATATATATAATATATATATATATATATATATATATATATATATATAAGGAAAGAGGATTGAATGAATCCGACAGAATGAGGTAGAAATATGAGGAATAATACATATATATATAAAGTAATTGTAATTTGCTTGAAGCAATTACAATGCGTATAAAAAATAAAAACAAAAAGATGTTATTTTTGTTTTATCGATTTCAAAGTAGAAACTTCATCTTCAGAGGTGTATATATATTTTCTGATATTCACCTCTGAAGATGAAGTTTCTACTTTGAAATCGATAAGACAAAAATAACATCTTTTTGTTTTTAGTTTTTATATGCATTGTAATTGACTTCAAATCATTAATATATATATATATATATATATATATATATATATATATATATATATATATAATCTTAACCCTGAATAGCACCAAGCGAAACTGTTAGTAGGTATATCTGACTCATTAGGTTTAACTTATATATATATATATATATATATATATATATATATATATATTTCACCAACAAGTTACTACCATGTAATCATTGTAGTAGCATAAGTATTTAATCTAAAAGGGCTCAATATATCTTGTCAAATATAGAGCATTAATAGAGCATTATATATATATATATATATATATATATATATATATATATTTTTGTTTTGTAAAAACACGGATTTTTCGACAATTTTGGTATACCTAATATATATATATATATATATATATATATATATATATATATATATTTCTCTCTCACACACACACAACGAAAGAGATTGTTCGACGTCATCCTTCAAAACCGTTTTTCCTAGCGTCTCATAAATTTTCGAATCTATTCTAAGAGCGCTAACTTTCCATTCAAAACATTGTAAACAAACCGATCACAGTCTCCTTATTATTATGTGATAAATTTTACTTTTCCTTGTATCAACAAAAGCCCTGAAGAAGATCTACTAAACAGATTGAAACACCGCAGCGTTGGCTGAATAAATATCACTCATTTTATTTGAACCAGTGTTTTTTCAAATTTTTCACTATATTACACACACACACACACACACACACACATATATATTATATATATATATATATATATATATATATATATATATACACGATATTCAGAGGATGATTTCATTAGCTAGTAGTATTAGCCAATGTTAAAATATTTAGGCTTGTATATTAAGCCGTCGTCAGGGCATTGTTGATGTGTGATGTAACTTCTGAATGATATTCAAAATAGTTATGGAAAAAAAGAGCGTTCAGTAGCCGTTAGCGTTCTATTTCAAAACTGTGACGCAAGTTGTGTTCGAAATTATTTAAAAAATAACTAATGTATATTCATTTGTTTAGAATATTGATAATGTCATTGCTTTTATTTAATATTTATATAGAGTCCGAAATTTATTGAAAATCTAAAATTATAAATATTAAGCGTAACGTATTTACTACTAACGTATGTGTATTTATAAATTAATAAGATAAATGAAAATAGTGAAAGCAAACCTATTTAAATAGTGATATCTCGTGACCTTTTAATATTAATTTGTGTTGTGTTTTACGACCTTTATTAATTTGGTTTGGATTGGTTTGTTTGTTTTACGGCATATCAACCGTTTTCGGGTCATTTAATGCCGAAATAAATTATTTTGATATAACTTATATTTGATAAAACTTTCTATATTTCAAGTTCTAAATATCTTACAAACTTTATTTGGTTTGTTTGTTTGTTTTTACGGCATATCTACCCTTTTCGGGTCATTTAATGCCGAAACAAGTAATTTTGATAAAAGTTTCTATGTTTTAAGTTCTTAATATCTTCAAATTGATATAAATAATTTTCATTAACTTCATTTGGTTTGGTTTGGTTTGGTTCGGATTGGTTTGTTTAACGGTGTAAAAACTCTATGGGTTATTTAATGTCAAATACTTTATAAATCTATGTTTGATATTAATAATAACTAGCAGAACCCGTGGATATACCACAGTATGATAATTCAATTATTGCAACGTTTGATATTTGCTTAAGAGCTGTTTCCAGATAGTTCCATATGTAAAACGTATAATAATCATGGTTTAACCCCCCCCTCCATCTCTCTCTGTTTCTTTCCTTTCTTCTTTTCATCTTTTCATTGTTCGATTGAAACAGATTAGCGTTATTGTTTTCGCGTTCTACCCCCTCTCTCTATCTGTCCCCAACACTTTTATTTCTTTCTTATATTTTCTGTGTAGCACGTCCTTTCTTTCTTTATAATAAAAATGAAATGGTCCATTATTTAGCTGAGGTGACAACACTCATGGATTCGGGCGGTCTGATTTTTAAACAGAGGGTGTTGCAAGATGATAACGAACGGTAGATTAAGGAACACCAATATTAATATATAGATAATAATGATTTTATTGTTATAGTGGGTACATGTATATCCTTTTTATTTATTTAGCCTAATTTTTCTCATTTGTATTGATGGATATTTTTTGGCTTAAAAGAAAAATATAGGAAGAACGAGTAAAAAAAGAAAGAAATGGCATTTCACTTTTTTTTTTCTTTCAGTTGCTTTTTCTTAATTCTTTTCATAAAAAAATCTTCTTTATATATACTAGCAAATATATGCACCCTCCGGGTACAAGTATTTAAGTTTTGATATAATAAAATATCATATTAAATTAGAAAGGCTAATGAAACTGACTAAGAATGCAGATAAAAAGATCTGCAACAGAGGGGGTATAATCGAAAAATAGAACAACTTTGAAACTAACTATTCCATCATTTTCCATTACTCCCCTGTTTCATTGGTAAATTTTCCCAATTTAACTATTTAGTTAAAATAGGAAGTAAAGGATAATATTACAGTTATTTCTTCTTGTAAATAAATTTCTTTTTAAGATTTATCCACGAGATTTTTGTTTATATTTCTTAAGATAAAACCAAACAATTAGAAATCAATAATACCAAGCACATATTTATTAAAATAAAATTTTAAATATCAATATGCAAATTAGCATTCTCGTTCAAACTGTAAACCGCTATTTTGTTGTATATATAAATACAATTGCATGTTATTAGTACGTAGATATGATCAACAGTATTAATAATGTAAAACAATTTTTATTAATAACTGAAGGTTTAAAAGAATGAAATCATGGAGAATTTGACGTAAATAATTAAGGGAATTGTGACTTGAGTAGTAATATAGTTTCGGTTACAGACAGAAAAACACACAATCTCCATTATAATAAGATATATATATATATATATATATATATATATATATATATAAAGTAAAGAAATAACAAAAGACTTAGAGATTTGGCTTTATAGTCTATTTCAGGGAGCTTAGACAAAGTGTCTAACTCTCCCGACTCATCAGATGCGAATGATGAGTCGGGAGAGAATGACTTACCGGTAAAAATATTTGGTTGGTCTCAATATTTGTTTGGTATAAGTATTAGTTGGATAAATCAGCGAACTCCTGCAATTAATTGTAATTAATCAATATCTTGATTAATTCAGTGGATTTAACCCTGAAGATCCTTATGGTGAAACTCGAGTATGTTTTTTCTGTACACACACACACACACACACACACACACACACACACTATATATATATATATATATATATATTATATATATATATTAAATTTTGTGTATTTTGGCAGCAAATTATTCGTAAGACATGTGTTATTGAATACCTCCCCCGAAATTAGGAAAATCTTAAACGAAAATACTAAAATTATCTACAAAAATAACAATAAGAAACGCCTACAGATCCTAGAAGCCATATGCATTAAAAATAAAAAAAACCTAACATTAATAAAATAGCCTTTAAAGTCGGAGACAACGTATTAAATATCTTCAATAACTAACACTCACCTAACCCCCCTCTTAAAAATAATAGACTCTCTGAATTAGATAAAAGCATAGATAATAAAACTAAAATCAACTAAAAACCAAATTACATAACCCCATGAAGACGACTGGAGAAACAGTCGAAAGCGCTCGGGAAATAAGTATGAAAAAAATATCATGAATCAACTCGATCCAGATTCAAAAAGGATAGCCAGAAGACTGGAAAAAATATCCATACAAAAAATGAAAAAAGAATACTCCGTGGTATTCAATAACACATGTCTTACGAATATATATATATATATATATATATATATATATATATATATATATATATATATATATATATATATATATATATATATATATATATATATATATATATATATATATATATATATATATATATATATATATATATATATATATATATATATATATATATATATATATATATATATATACCTTAATTTATCAGAAATAAATTTATTTCGGCTACGATTGCCTATTCAAGTCTAATCTAATAAAGGTCCATGACTTGATGAAGCTTCCAAAGTCTTGGAAAAAGACCAATTCTACCAATTGTAGTGGGTGCATTTACACCAACTACAATCGTTAGAACCTTCATCCTTGTGTTCCACATTTTTTTTTTCAATTCTCTAGCTAGGTCCAAGTATTTTTTATCTTTTTGTTTATTGTCTTTTTAAAAATTTTCAACTTGAGGTCTGCGAATCTTGAAAAGACAAGTTCTTATTTTCTTGTTAATTAACACTGGGTCTGGTTTCTGGGATTAGGTGATCCGTCTGTATCTCAAAGACCCTGAGAATTTTATACGTCTTATTCTCTAGATCAGATTCCATATTATTATTATTATTATTATTATTATTATTATTATTATTATTATAGATGCAGATAGGTGCGCGTCTTGCGTCCCTGACGCATAAAACTTTAAAACGGCGCAGTAAAATAGTATCTGTGGGTCCCAGTGTTGTTTTTTCTTTCCTCACCATTTCCAACTAACCGTAAATACGTTTCAATATTTTCTTGGAAACGAATTACACTGTATGAGGTACAATGTAGGGGTTAGACGGCTTCAGTCGTTTATAGATAAAAACTCTACAATTTATTAAGAAACTTGATTTGGGAGCCAACAAATTTCCCGGGGACTCATTCAAATAAAATCCGTGCGTCCCAGGACGCTCTAAATTAAAACGCTTTCAGCATAACTGTATTATTATTATTATTATTATTATTATTATTATTATTATTATTATTATTATTATTATTATTAACTAGTGGTCCTTCACTGGAGCGTGAGTAACAGCAAGTCTCCTCAGGTCTTCAGGACTCTTTTGAATATTCTAGCCGATCTAAACAATGTTGTTGTTTGGGTAGTCTCGATTGATTTCCAATTCCTTCAGTCTTTTTTTCTAAACCCTCTTGAGGCCGTTCCAAGTGCTCAGACTACAATTGGTATCACCGTTACACTCATGTTCCACAGTATTTTTACGTCTCGCTTATTGTCTTTATTCCTTTTTTATGTATTATATAAAATATTTATTACATGCAAATTACGTTTGCACGGCGTACACCCGTGTATTAAGAGAGAGAGAGAGAGAGAGAGAGAGAGAGAGAGAGAGAGAGAGGGGGGGTATTCCTTTGTGACCCCCAGTGAGCAGCTTTGTCTTTTCTTCCCTTCTCGCGGGAAACACTGTTAAGGGATCAAGTAGTAAGGGGCGAGGGTGGCTGTAGAGGTTGGCAGTGATCATCACTACAAAGGGCAGGGCGGGGCGGGGCGGAGGCTTCATGTCAACGGGACGAGGGGCAGTAGTCTGGGGCTGGCAAAAGCAACGCTATGTCATTGGTTGATAAGAGGGGTAGGGGATACAGGTGTGTTTGCGACAGCTGGCCAACGACTGTTCACCCTGACGACACACACAAAGGTCCGGCTCTCAACGCTTATCTCTCCGCATTCAAGTAGGCAGTGCGAATTGATCGCTAAAGGCACGTGGTCATTTCCAGCGCGCACCTGGTTTGTATCAATAGAGCGCAAGCCCCGAATGTCAGCCGAGACTCGTTAGCTCCCTTTTCTCCTCCCATCCATCCGCCATCTTCATCACACTTTCATTGTGTAGCTTGTTGGTTGGGGGTGGGGGCCCGATGAATGAACTACCAGAGAATATAAAAATGGCACGAAGTTGAATTTATGCTTTATAAGGGCTATTATTTATTTCAATAGAGGTATGCTTACAAATACATAAATATGTATGCCCCCCCCCCTCTCTCTCTCTCTCTCTCTCTCTCTCTCTCTCTCTCTTACACACACACACACACATATACATACTGATTATGTCTGTCTCTGACCGGTGTTTCTGTTTCTCTATCCCCCTCTCACTCTATTAGGCACTGCTAAAGTTGCCGTAAAATCCGTATTTAAAAAATAAATTTACCCCCACCCCACCCGCCCGCGATTTAAAAGAAATTACCCAAAATCAGGGAATAACGATTTAATGAAATTTTCAGTGTTTTATTAAAACCGGATAATTCCTTGATTTTTGTTATTTTTTTTTAAATCGAGGGGGTTAATTTATTTTGTAAAATACGGATTTTCTATCATCTTAGGTAGTGTTTACAGCCATGTTTAAGATATACTTGAGCAATATTTACCGAAAAAATAGTTTTAAATGTATTAAAGATAAATTACATGTGTAATAATATTTTTCTTTTTTCACTGATGCTCATTATGTTACTACTTTTCGACTTTAAATTTGAACTTAAATAATGGATTTAATTAATTTCAATTCATTTTTAAAAGGAAAACGAGTCAACATTTTGACAGACCTCTCTCTCTCTCCCTTCCTCTCTCTCTCTCTCTCTCATATATATATATATATATAATATATATATATATATAATATATATATACTAGCAAAATAAAAAAAAACACCCTCTGGGCGACGTAAAATAAATATTGCCTGAGGGGATGTGACTTGAAAATTTAATATCAGAGAGTTTGTATCATAAGTATAGTAAAATCATCAAATTTATTAAAGGAGTAAAAGATAAAATAAATTCATTAAAGGAGTAAAAAATAAAAAAATTGAAATGGAAACTTAGTTTTGATAACTTTAAATATATATTAAAATAAAACAAACTATATATAGATAGATAATACCAGTCATGTATTTATTAAAACTTGTTTTAAAAAACAATGAGGACTGTCTAACATTGCATGCTCAAATTTTGAGTGTATTTATTCTATGTTATGACGATTTTAGGTAGTGTGACGTAAGCAGTGACGTAGTTTTTGTTACAGACAAAAACTGGAAGTGAATCTCCATTATTAGTACTAGCAAATATATGCACCCTCCGGGTGCAAGTATTTAAGTTTTAATGTAATAAGATATTGTATTAAATTAGAAAGGCTAATGAAACTAAATAAGACTGCAGATAAAAAGATTTGAAACAGAGGGAGTATAATCGAAAAATAGAACAACTGAAACTTACTCTTCCATCACTCTCGTCTTTCATTGTTATTTTTTCTCATTTAAGTATTTAGTTAAATGGGGAAGTAAAGAATAAAATGACAGTTATTTTTTCTTGTTAATGGATTTCATTTAAGATTCATAGAAGAGATTTTTGCTTATATTCATTAAAATAAAACCAAACAATTAGAAATCAATAATACTAAGCATATATTTATTAAAATCACATTTTTAATATCAATATGCAAATTAGCCTTCCCGTTCACACTGTAAACCGCTATTTTGTTGTATATATAAATATAATTGTATGTTGTTAGTATGTAGATATGGTTAACAGTATTAATAATGTAAAACAATTTTATCAATAATTGAGGTTTAGATAAAAATAAATTCATGGTGAATGTGACGTCAATAACTAAGGGAATTGTGACTTGAGTAGTGATTTAGTTTCGGTTACAGAGAGACAAACATACAATCTCCATTATAATAATATATATATATATATATATATATATATTAAATTTTTACTTGAAGGCACTTACAACGCATGTATCGCATTAAGCTTGTCAAGCTTGACAAGCTTAATTTCGCTAGGATGGTCAGCTGTGTACTGTGGCCGAGGCGATAAAAGTGTTTCATTAGTGTTTCACTGTGTCTGCTGAAGTCCCGGTTTCGATTTCTGTCGGAGGGAAATCGTTAGTATATACCGCTGATGAGACTTAATAAAGTCGAAACAGTCTGTACGGTATTCTACACACCGAGCCATCCTTTGCCGGGATTACACTTGTCAAGTTCATTTTCTATAAGAAAAAGTATCGAATTTTATGCGATACATGCGTTGTAAGTGCCTTCAAGTAAAAATTTAATATATACTTTATTCAGCAACGTTTCTAAAATAAACAAACATCCAAGAATCTTATATATATATATATATATATATATATATATATATATGGTGTATAAATGAAGGAAAAAAATTAAAAGTGCTTCCAGTAATAATTTATTACAACTGCAAAATGCAGCAAACATCAGACCGAGCAGAAACATGGTTGTTGAGTAACAACTATTTTTTTACTCGGTTGGAAGATGCTGCATTTTGCAGTTGAAATGAATTATCACTGGAAGCACATTTCAAGTTTTTTTTCTTCCTGCATTTATTCTCTATATTGCTTTGTCCTTACACATACTTGTACTAGGCACATCGAGGTGCCAGGACGGTTAACCTGCAACATTACAGCTGAACACCACATGGAATGATCCTCCAATATATATATATATATATATATATATATATATTATATATAATATATATAGTGTGTGTGTGTGTGTGTGTGTGTATGTGTGAAGAAAGGAAGTGAATCCGACGGTATGTAATATATCAAGAAAAATGAAAGAAACACAGGTTTAAATGGGTTAAGTGGTGAGTTTATTGGCCGACGCTGCAGTGTTTCGATCTATTAATTAGATCATCTTCAGGGCATAAGATAAGAAATTATTTATCACAGAATAATGAGAAAAGCGAGTGGTAATCCTTGTCATTCAGTCTGTTTAAAAAAATATATATATATGGGTATAGATAAAAGGATATGAAAACACACAATACTGTTAAAGTGAAAACATTTTATATCATATTCATAGCTAATATTGAACAATATTTCGATTTATAAAAATCATCTTCATAGCTTGTTTTTTGACTCCGGATCATCGAGAGAGGAGACGAAAATAATATGAATTCAAAACGAAAACATTGATGTTGCAAAAAAGTTTTGCGGTAGTTTCAAATATAAGCACATCCGCCACGCGTTTCTCGGTCAGCGACAGTCATGTATATCTTATTGTAACAGTTTTTGAAAAAAGAAGACATATTTCAAATTCGACAATAGACAAATTCTCTTTTTCAAACAGGATGAGTATTATATATATTATATATATATATATATATATATATATATATATATATATATATATATAAGGACCACCATAAACAGTAGTCACGTACATATATAAATGAAGAGACATTCTACGTATTTCTTAAACAGGCGCTTTGTCGTGATGAAGGGTAGCAAGCATGCTGCCTAGAAACCAATGGTAACAATTGCACCTTAAATGTATTGTACACTATAATAAATAAATACAGCTCTTACAAAAGCAATCGAGCACTTTATTCTCAATTCTCCAATACTAACATAGGACTGACAATATATATATATATATATGATGGACTCTCCCGTCGATTTCGACGTATGAGGTTCCGACAATCTCTTTCATTTAACCTTGTGTGGTAATTGCATATATATACATATATATCGACGTTAAAACGTGTCGGTTTATGTTATGCAATTGAAAAGAAAAGAAAGGAATTTTTTGTTCAAACGGTGGTGGGTGTTTGAAAATGACTTAAGCTGGAATAACATAACATAAATCGAAACGTTAAACGTCGACATCAGCATCAAAATAAATTCATCTATTTTTTGAAACATTTCGTTTTTCTTATTTCTATATAATCCTAAGTTGTCTAAATTTTTTAGCATTGTCAGTATTTTTTTTAATCTTCTTTTCTTGTGGATCAAAAAGACGAACTAATGTTTTGGATTCAAGGAGTTCCAATGCCATTGCCATTGCAAAATAAAACCAAATTATCGAAAGGTCTGGTGAAAATAGTGGCAAACTCTCAAAGACTCGAAAGTTCTGTAAATGATTTCCCTTCTGAAAAGTGCCAGTGAGATAAGATCGTAGAACCATTTGTAGATTCTTCTGTCTTGGATTTTATGCCAGGAACTTTAACGTCAACATAATGGTTCGTGCCAATTTTTCACTTAGGGATGTAAGAAAGGGATTGAGAAATGGCAACGAAAATAAAACAGCTTTTTACTCCTTAGATAAAAATACTTGATAAAACACACACACACACACATACACACACACACACACATACACACACACACACACTCACTTACACACACACATATACTTATCTAAATACGTATAGCACATTAAAGACACAACGGGTAATATGCCTATAATAAAATGGGAAATTATAAAAAGAAGCCCAAGCTTACAAAGGTAAGGTAAATGACAGGTCAGGTGGTAAGTGACAGAAAATTTGTTTAAATGTCTACATTTGGACACTAGTTCCCAATTTTTGTTCAGTAAATTCACATTCGTATTTTGGAGGTTGCACAATTTTTCTTCGATGCATAGTTTATAGTTGTATTGTCCATACAACTATAGACTATGCATCGAAAAAAAATTGTGCAACCTCCTAAATACGAATGTGAATTTACTGAAAAGGTATGAAGTAGTGTCCAAATGTAGACATTTAAACAAATTGTCTGTCATTTACCACCTGACCCGAATTAATTAATTTTGAGTACTCTATTAATTTGATATTTTATTTTTGTTATTTATTTATTTAATTTTAATTCATTTATTTATTTTTATATCTGGACACCGTATGTATTAAGACCTAAACCTGTCTTTTTCAACATTTCAATATTTAACCGTCTGATTGCAAAATATGCAAGAAGCTATTGTTATGGAAAATCAACACTATGATATATATATATGTATATATATATATATATATAGGGCCGGTTTAGCTCAGTCGGTAGAGTGTTCGGTTCGGTACCGGCCCTCACCAACTCAGCGAATGAGTAGCACAGGGATCTGTGTGGTAAAGTGAGGAGCTGATGGTAGGTGTGGTGCTATACCTCAGATGCTAAAATAATCTCCTTGGTCTAGTATTAGTGAAAAGGGAATAGACTCCCTCGCTGATTGGCCGATACCGACATTAGGCCGCTCCGACGACTTTACTTATATATATATATATATATATATATATATATACCATACTTGTTGGTAAATCCTCGTGGTGAGAAACAAACCAGCAAATAGTTTGATTGTAAAAATATACTACCAAATATCAACCGGGAAGAAAAAAAAAATTTTGGGGAACAAAGAAAAGACCAAGATAATCGTACCAACAGAAAATAATATATTAGTACAATATTTTGGCCAAAAGAAAAAGCAATTTATATGCATATATATATATATAAGATATATATATTCATACAAAACCGCCAGGAGATTAAAGCTAATAAGTAAAAAGTGCTCAATACCCAAGTAGAGCAAATAATAAAGATAAATCTAATGAGTCAGACGAACCTACTAAAAGTTTCGCTTAATGCTCTTCAGGGCTAAGATCTGACCTGAAGAGCATTAAGCAAAACTTTTAGTAGGTTCGTCTGACTCATTAGATTTATCTTTATTCTTTATTATATATATATATATATATATATATATATATATAATATAGGTATAAAGGTAAATGTATCTAAATGACTGGTAAGTGGTGGATGATTCTGTTTGGGATCATCTATATCTTTATACCCACAATGCATGTCCATGCAGATACACGTCTATAGGTTTATACAAGGATTTTTACAAATCCCTAAGAGAGCTCAATATATGATAATTAATAAATTAATTATAAATAGAGCAATATTTACACTTTCAATAAGAAAGAAAAAACTTAACAAACCGTCATTTGGCTATTATAATTTTTTTATAAAAGAAACGTTAGCAGATGTATGTGTGTATATATGAGTGTATATATGTGCGCGTGATATATTTTAATATTTCAACGAATATAATAATTTTCGGGTTTCAGTCCCTCAGCCATCATGTTTGCATAAGTTTTACTCGATCGATTGTTGACCGATCATGAATAGACAGATAAAACTTAATTCATAAATAATTGCTCACATTTAAACACGCAGACGTGCGCACATGCGCGCGCTCACATACACACGTATAATAATAATAATAATAATAATAATAATAATAATAATAATAAATATCTATTAGTTTTGGCATATATCCAATGCTTATAAGCTACCATTTGTTTTCATACTCATTTTAATTGAGCAATCATCAGGCAGGAAAAGATAGATTTTAAGGAATAGTAAAAAAAATTCGAAAAATATGTACAAAAGGGATTGTGCGTTGGTAATATATAATATATATATATATATATATATATATATAGAGAGAGAGAGAGAGAGAGAGAGAGAGAGAGAGAGAGTGTGTATATGCGTGTGTATGAGAGAGAGAGAGTGTGTATGAGAGAGAGAGAGAGAGAGAGAGAGAGAGAGAGAGAAAGAGAGAGAGAGAGTTTGTATGAGAGAGAGAGAGAGAGAGAGAGAGAGAGTGTGTGTGTGTGTGTATGAGAGAGAGAGAGAAAGAGAGTGTGTGTGTGTGTGTGTATGAGAGAGAGAGAAATAGAGAGTAAAAGAATGTGGCCTTAACAATGGTGTCTATCCACTTTTCGCTGGCGCTAAACCAGGGATATTGTTTTGCTGAGGCAGAGTATCACACCTAGCGCCAGCTCCCAGGTGCTTCACGCCACAGATCAGATTACCCAAGCTGTGCTACTCATGCACTGATTTGGTGAGGACCGGTATTGAACCTGGAACCTTGCGATTAATCGGCGGGTGCTCTACCTACTAATCTAACCAGCCCCAAGGATAGATAAACATATTCTGACATCGAGACACACAGACAGATAAGTGGACAGATGTCAACGAAAATAAAATAACCCTTTTCCCTCTTAGATAAAAAGCACAGATAAAGACATATTTATTTCTCTGATTTTTTAAGATGACGCTTGAGTATAGATAACAATGAAGATGAGGACAATAGTCCGAATAATACAAATAATACTAAGACATATTTAGTATTATCTGCGTTATTCGGACTATTGTCCCCATCTTCATTGTTATTTGTACAACGTTTCGGCCGATATACCCTCCGGCCTTCTTCAGGTATTTCTTGTCGGACTCGGGAACCTTCTCGGACTCGGGAACCTTCTTTTCGAACTCGGGAACTTTCTTGTCGTATTCGGGAGCTATCACGGAACTTTGAACCTAACCCTTTATTTATTCCACGGGGGTATCCTGTTCTCATTCCGCTAACCATAGCTGGGGTAGGAGTTGTGCTAATTAATTATTTTTCTAACTGCTTTCACTCGAAATTTGCATTGAACTCGGGAACCAGAGATAACTGTCACTTAGAACTGTCTTTTAACCCAACTGCCTAATCCACTCGGCCATGTGTCCAATTGTCCGGATGGTATATCGGCCGAAACGTTGTACAAATAACAATGAAGATGGGGACAATAGTCCGATTAACGCTAATAATCTCAAACATTCAGAGAAATAAGACATAGTTATATCTGTGTATTTTTGGAGTGGCCGTGGTGAGAAGTGACTGCATGTATACGAGTGTGATCTTACCGAAAGTTCAGATATATTTTTTAAATATTTCCCCTGGATATAATAATCCTCGGATTATTCCGACTATTGTGCTCATCTTTATTGTGATATACAGAATGTTTCAGCGGATGTGCCCTTCAACCTTCTTTGGATATTTCTTGTCGAACTCGGGAACCTTCATTTCGAACTCGGGGACCTAATTGTCGTAATCGGGAGCCATCACGGAACTTTGAACCTTTATTCAATCCGCGGGAGTATCCTGTTCTCATTCTGCTAACCATAGCTTGGGTACAGGTATTAAAATTTGTTAATTATTGTTCTATGTTACTACTGTCTCTGACCAGGACTGAACCTGCAGTCTAGAGATTACTGTCACTTAGAACTAACCTAACCCCTTTATCCACAACGCCATGTGTCCAATTGAAGAATACTATTTTTGAATATTTCCCTGGATATAATAATCTTCGGATTATTGTGCTCATCTTTAATGTTACTAGCAAATATATGCACCCTCCGTTGTGCAAGTATTTAAGTTTTAATATATTTTATCATATTAGATTAGAAAGGCTAATGAAACTGAATAAGAATGCAGATAAGAAGATTTGGAAAAGAGGGGGTATGATTGAAAAATAGAACAACTTTGAAACTAACTCTTCCACCATTTTCCGTTACTCCCGTCTTTCATTGGTAAATTTTCCTAATTTAACTATTTAGTTAAAATAGGAAGTAAAGAACAAAATTAGTTTTTTCTTCTTGATAATGGATTTCTTTTAAGATTTATCCCCGAGATTTTTGCTCATATTCAATAAGATAAAACCAAACAATTAGAAATCAATAATTCTAAGCACATATTTATTAAAATCAAATTTATAATATCAATATGCAAATTAGCCTTCCCATTCACACTGTAAATCGCTATTTTGTTGTATATATAAATACAATTGCATGTTATTAGTATGTAGATATGGTCAACAATATTAATAATGTAAAACAATTTTATTAATAATTGAGGTTTAAATAAAAATCAAATCATGGAGAATGTGACATAAATAACAAAGGGAATTGTGACTTGTATAGTAATATAGTTTCGGTTACAGACAGACAAACCCACAATCTCCATTATAATAAGATATACACAATGTTTCGGCCGATGGGCCCTCCAACCTTCTCCAGGTGTTTCTTGTCGAACTCGGAAACCTTCTCTTCGAACTCTAAAGCCTTCATATCGTAATCAGGATCCTTCCCGGAACTTCGAATCGAACAGTTTATTCAATACGCGGGGTTAGACTGTTTTCATTCCGTTAACCATGACTGGGGTACAAATGTTAAGCTATGTTAAGTATTCTATGTTATTATCACCCATGGCCAGGATTGAACCTGCAGCCTACAGAGTGCTGAAGGGATGTTAGCTACTCTGCAACAATTATGTACATATGACGTAACAAGAATGAGTAAAAATTATCATAACTGAATTAAGTGCTAGTCTCTGTTATTTCATATCTATTGAACATTATTTGTACCAAAAACATAGTTTGGTTTTTGCTCCGAACAAAACTTTGTTAAAATTTGTTTAAAAATGATATCCAAAAAATCTGAAAGTCAACCAATTTTAAGTTATTGATGATTTTTGATTTTTCATAGGGAGAACAATATCCCGAGGTGGCACTGCATCTATGACATTTTTTTTTCTTTTATTATTTTACATATATTGAATATTTTTTGTACCAAAAATATAATTTGATTTTCGCTCAGAACCGAAGCAACAACATCAAAAAGAGTTATGTCTATTTTTAGCTCTCCAAATTTGGGTGCAGGGTGGCGAAAAATGGCGACTTTTTGTAATCTATTTTTGTCTGTAAAATGAGTTCTGGAGCTTCCTTACTCCTAGAAATTGGTTTAAAAAACATGTTTGTCCAAGGAATCCAAAAATGCTATCAAGTTTGGTTTGGTTTGGTTTGTGGCATATCAACCTCGTTGGGTCATTTAATGCTGACATTCTTAATACATAATACAATTTTGTTTATCAACTCATGTTTTTCTATTCAACCCATAGATGGGACCCTAACAGGTACTACTACTCCGGGTCAGAGTGGACCAGGGAGCAATGGTGATGAAGGGGTGCTCCACATTCCCCAAACCTCCAGAACTGGAACCTCACCATCAGATAGAATTTAACGTCATTCCCAGGACATGTAGACCCTCAGCCACCGCCTTCTAGCACTCTATGATAAGAAGGATTGGAGGTTGCCATAAGAGCAATAGGGTTGGGGCAATCACATAGGTTCTAGGGCTTGACGTGGTCAGCCGATTGATCAGAAGGGGTCTCTCCGACCGCCCGTCTAGCCCAAGAAAAGCCTAAAGTGGAATATTGCAAGTCATGGACTGCTCAGCCATATGGGCTCTATCCTGAAGCATCACGGGTTGCCACCCACGGTCAACAGGTGGCACCATTGGGGAAGTCTTACCCCACTGCAGAGGTGCAGTCGGTGCATTCTAAGGCCCCAGCCGACAGGGCGGAAAAATGCTATCCAAGTCTTAAGGTTAACCAAGTTTAAACTATTAATGATTTCTGATTTGCAAAATTTTAACTGTCGAGAATTGATTGAATATTATTTCCTCGAATAAATAAATTGTGGGAACAATAAACGACAAAGTAATCGAAAAAATATTTTGTTTCCTGAGCAAACTTAACAGAATAGAAATACAACATAAGGATAAGTGGTAAGAATGTACTTATACAAAAGAGAAAGCATTTAGTGGGATATGTAACTGGTACTGAATAGAATATTAATATGCTAAGCATGTTATAGTTTGCCTGTGATACGAGTTATTGGTGGGAAGGATCAAAGGCCCCTGTTCGTGGACAATGAGTCGTTACTTGTGTTAAAGAAGTGTAAGAAAGGGATTTGACTTTGCTGATAAAGACATGTGCATAACTGAACATATATATATATATAATATATATATATATATATATATATATATATATATATATATAAGTTTCGTTGAACTGTACACACAATTCTTTGGTTGATCCTTTCTAATTTTTGGGCCATCTTTTTGGTGTTGGGGTGTAACAGTCCACCAAAGTTTTCAAAACGAGCGCTTTCAGCAATACAGTTTGCCATCATCAGGTAGGAAACGATGGTATGGTTTCGTGTCTCGTTTTTAACGAGAACGAGTAGTAGCAAGGAATTAGAAATCGTTTCTTACCTGATGATAGCAAACTGTATTGCCGAAAGGGCTCGTTTTGAAACGTTTGGTGGACTGTTACACCAGTTCCACCCCGACACCAAAAAGATGGCCCGAAAATTAGAAAGAATCAACTAAAAACTCGTCTGACAAGAATTGTCTGTACAGTTCAACAAAACTGGTATAAAAGAAAAAATGCTGCCAAAATACACTTATTTATATATATATATATATATATTATATATATATATATATATATATATATGAGGTATCCAAAACTGGGTAGTAAGGGATGATTCTATATGAGATATCTAAGACACACTGTATTATTATTGTATGATCCAGTATGTATAAATACAGTGAATCTTTAAATTTTCATAGTTGTTAATTTGACTGACTACTATCCTCTAAAAAACTTGGCCCTGAAAAATATTCTTTTTTCTAATTTGACTTCCTGTCGCCATGGTGATAGTCTTTTAATGTATACATTTTGTAAAGAAAAAATTTTTTTGAGGAGGTAGAAGATTCTACGTTGGGGAAAAAAACTTTCTGTTATGCAATTCAAATTATTGATGATTTGCCATCTGATGAGACTTGAATTGGGGAGCTTTGTTAAATCAACTTAGATTTATAAAGGTCCCAATTTTGGTCGAAATAAATTTATTATGGAATAACGGTTTGAGTTTTCCCTTCCTTTCATATATATATATATATATATATATACATTTGCTATCACCAGAGCTTGCTTTTTGTGTAAAAATAATGAAAATTTGGTTTATATCTGGGAAGATATTTAAAAATTAGGATTTGAATAGTAAGAGAAGGGGAAGTCATTAGTAGTGTTTGTGATTAAAATATAAATCAATTGTGTAAGACCAAAACAATCAACGGATCTGCGGGACTAGCTTTTTTTTATCCCCCATCTAACTAGGCAACGCCGGGTAGCCGATTCTAGTCTTATATAATTGAATGATACCTACACGTTATCGAAGAATGATAGTGGGTTGAAATTTGTATCCGGAACAGGAGCCTCACCACCTGATACAGTTTAGTGTCATACCCAGGACATTCACCCAGACACTGTATATTAGCATTCCTTAAAAGGGGAGACTCAACACTCCCCATATCTCCAGAACAGGAGCCTCACCGCCTGATGCAATTTAATGTCATACTCAGGACATTCACCGAGACGCCGTAAACTAGCACCGTTTAAAGAAGTAACTCCACACTTTCATAACTCCTGAACAGGAGCCTCACCATCTGATAGAATTTAGTGTCATACATTGGACAACCGTTTTTTGATGGTGTCTAACTCTTTTGCCGCGGATGCAGTCAGCGTATTTTTGGCTTCGACGACAAGGCGAGAAAAAAGTTTTATTTATAAATGGAAATATTCTGGTAACCACAGTCGCCATAGCTCCAGAACAGGAGCCTCACCATCTGATAGAATTTACTGTCATACATTGGACAACCGTTTTTTGATGGTGTCTAACTCTTTTGCCGCGGATGCTGTCAGCGTATTTTTGGCTTCGACGACAAGGCGAGAAAAAAGTTTTATTTATAAATGGAAATATTCTGGTAACCACAATCGCCATAGCTCCAGAACAGGAGCCTCACCATCTGATACAATTTAGTGTCATACATCGGACAACCGTTTTTTGATGGTGTCTAACTCTTTTGCCGCGGATGCAGTCAGCGTATTTTTGGCTTCGACGACAAGGCGAGAAAAAAGTTTTATTTATAAATGGAAATATTCTGGTAACCACAATCGCCATAGCTCCAGAACAGGAGCCTCACCATCTGATACAATTTAGTGTCATACATCGGACAACCGTTTTTTGATGGTGTCTAACTCTTTTGCCGCGGATGCAGTCAGCGTATTTTTGGCTTCGACGACAAGGCGAGAAAAAAGTTTTATTATAAAATGGAAATATTCTGGTAACCACAATCGCCATAGCTCCAGAACAGGAGCCTCACCATCTGATACAATTTAGTGTCATACATCGGACAACCGTTTTTTGATGGTGTCTAACTCTTTTGCCGCGGATGCAGTCAGCGTATTTTGGCTTCGACGACAAGGCGAGAAAAAAGTTTTATTTATAAATGGAAATATTCTGGTAACCACAGTCGCCATAGCTCCAGAACAGGAGCCTCACCATCTGATAGAATTTACTGTCATACATTGGACAACCGTTTTTTGATGGTGTCTAACTCTTTTGCCGCGGATGCAGTCAGCGTATTTTTGGCTTCGACGACAAGGCGAGAAAAAAGTTTTATTTATAAATGGAAATATTCTGGTAACCACACTCGCCATAGCTCCAGAACAGGAGCCTCACCATCTGATAGAATTTACTGTCATACATTGGACAACCGTTTTTTGATGGTGTCTAACTCTTTTGCCGCGGATGCAGTCAGCGTATTTTTGGCTTCGACGACAAGGCGAGAAAAAAGTTTTATTTATAAATGGAAATATTCTGGTAACCATATTAACAATGCAAGGAATGAATTCAGTTTGTGTTGTACATGTGTTGGAATGTCCAAAGACTGTTTTAAATATGTTTGGCATTTGTCCGGCTGACGTGCCTTCGTAGAACAAAAGAAAAAGAAAGAATTTTAGCCTTGCTAGCATAAAAAAAACTTCAACTCTTCTATTCATCTGAGAATCGCATTGACAACAAAAGACTCGCCAAGCTGACGGTACCTATCCAGGAGGGCATTTTACTACGTCGGTGATTGATACACGAGATAGCAGGAGATTTGAACGAGGTCTTGTCAAAAGCTCATGTCCAATGCATGTATCACATTCCAAACAACGTGGTTATTGATAAATAACTGACGTTAAAATTAGAATAAGAATTCTATGAATATCTTATTTAATATAATATGCAGGCAGAATGGCCAGTTGAAAAATAATATGCATTTTTCAGTTAATGTAATGGAATTTTATTGTTTTATATTTTCTATTTTTTCTTTCTTTGTTTTTTGTTTGTTTTTTGGGTTTTTTTTTTTGTCTGTGGTTGGTTGGTTGTATTTACGACATGTCAACCCTTGCTAAGTTATTATATTCAGAAGATGTTTTGTTCTATTCATTCTTCATGGGTACTCATTTTAAAAAAAAAAATTATACACATTTTGGTACTCTTCGCGGAGAACCGTCCCAGCCTTTCAGCCAACCAACAAACTACACCCAAAAAAGACGTGGTAGTAACTGTTAGGGTCCATCTTTGTGTCAAATAGAAAAAAAATGAGTTAAAATATGCGTACTCTTCGCGGAGAACCGTCCCGGCCCCCTGCCTCAAAATTCGCAAGCCGGTGGCTGCTGAAAAAACAAAAAACACCCAGCTACAATTGAAGTCCGTAGCCAAAGTAGTGTCACTTGAAAAAAAAAACTAGGTTTAGGTTAGGGTTAGGGTTAATTTAATGGGAAATAATAAAATAAATTTGGGATCTCTTGGTACTTATATTAGTTATACACAGGAAGCGCCTGGTGTAATAGTTAAAGTCATGGGAAATGACTCGTCGCCCCGAGTTCAAATCCTAGACGTGGTAATGAATTCTTCAACTTAGCGCTAATACCTTGGGAAAGGTAGTGAATCTACTCTACCTCCAGCTATGGGTAAATAGTAGGGCAAACTGGCCCCTTTAACCTTGGTTAGGCAACCGGTCTTAGGAGAAGGAAAACCTGAATCAAACCTGTTGAACTCTGCAATTGACCTTGGTGTCACATCCTGCTTGTGGCGGAGGGTTGGTAAATATATATATAAAATAAATCCTGAAAAAATCAGGTTTGGTCCACCCTGTCGGCTGAGGCGTTAGAATGCACCGCACTGCACATATGCAGAGGTTAAGACACCCCCAATGGGCACCTGTTGGCCGCTAAGGTGAAATGCAATTACCAACGTCCAGGATTTGAACTCCCCATGGCTTTAACCAATTACACCACGCGCTTTAGGATTATTTCAATATAAGCTCTTACTTTAAAATCTCGCACCTCCAAGTTTTTAATTATGAAATACAAGAATATTCCGTGCTTTTCATGTACCACTCTCTTGTAACATGTGATTTTTTTTTTCAGAAATGTAGCATTGCTTATGATCGAAAAAGCGTGAAACTGTTAGTTACAATCGGGGATTTCTTAATACCGCGTTCCCCGAAAATAAGCCCCACCTTTAAAATAAGTCTTAGCGTAAAAAAAGAGAAAAACTCTGAATCAAACCTGCTGAACTCCGCTTAAGAAATTGACCTTGTGTCGCATCCTGCTCGTGCGGAGGGGTTGGTAAAAATATACATTAGTTTATATAAGTTCTTTTTCGTATCTATCTATCTGTCTACTCATATCTATCTATCTTATGTAAGCAATTTGGAGCCAATGTGCTAAATTTAGCAAATAAACTGAATTATAATTATTTTGTTTTTTGGTTTGAATAGGATACAATGTTTCTTGTTAACAAGGAGAGAGTTAAATTGCATAGGGATTATTGTACAAGTTAAATGTTCTCTTTTCTTTGTTGTCTATTATTGTGGGGGACAGGACACGTTTATTTACGGGCGCTTTGATGTTACAATAAATTTCATGTACAAAGAAATGTTGCTTTTATCTTTCTATGTTCAATCGAAACCACAGACACACCTAAACATACATTTGTATAATGTTTTCTCTCTCTCTCATTCCCCCATTTCCTCTCTCTCCCTCTCTCTCTCTCTCTGCTCTCTCTCTCTCTCTCTCTCGCTCTCCACACACACACACACACACACTCTTATTTATATATATATATGTACAACTTACATGTATATATATGTATATTAATATATAACTTACATGTATATATATATATTTGCTATCTATATATCTCTGTCTGTTGTCTCTCTCTATCTCTCTCTCTCTCCTCTCTCTCTCTCTCTCTCTCTATATATATATATTATATATATATATATATATATAAAGGTACCAAATGACTGGTAGTAAGGGAGGATTCTATTTGGGATCTTACAAATTTCACTGTATGACCATACTGCAGTGCTTCAGATATGTTCATTCGAAACCAGAGAAACTAAAACTCATATATATATATTATATATGTATATATATACTATCTTATTATAATGGAGATTATGTTTTTTCTGTCCTGTAACCGAAACTATATACTATCGAGTCACAATTAATCATAGTTATGTTACATCACATTCTCCATGATTTTATTTATATTTAACCTCATTATTAATAAAATTTTCTTCACCTTATTAGTGTTGTCCCATATCTACTACATACTAAATAACATGCAAATTGTATTTATAATATACAAAAAATAGCGGTTTGCAGTGTGAATGGGAAGGCTAATTAGCATATTGATATTAAAAATGTGATTTTATTAAATATTGTGCTTAGTATTATTGATTTCTAATTGTTTGGTTTTATCTTTAAATGATATTAAGCAAAAATCTCTTCAATGAATCTTAAATGAAATCCATTAAACAAGAAAAATAACTATCAATTTTATTCTTTATTTCCTAATTTAACTAAATAAGTTAAATAAGTAAAAATTCAGCAATGAAGACGGGAGAGTGATTGGAAGAGTAAGTTCATTCTATATACCCACCACTCTGTACATATCTTTTTCTGCCCTCTAATTTACATACGACATTTCATTACATTAAAACTTAAATACTTGCACCGGGGGTGCATATATTTACTAGTATATATATAATATTTATATATATATATATATATATATATAAGTTTGTTGAACTGTACAGACAAATTCTTGTCGGAAGAGTTTTTGGTTGATCCTTTTCTAATTTTCGGGTCTTTTTGGTGCCAGAGGGTGGAACTGTGTAACAGTCTCCACCAAGGTTTCGAATACAAGCGCTTTTCGGCAATACAGTTTGCCATCATCAGGTAGGAAAACGATGGTGTTTCGTTTCTTGTTTTTAAAGGAGAACGAGTAGTTGGCAAGGAATTGGAGGTGGGAGGTAATAACAAATGTGGTAGTGGGGGGTTGTAGGAATGGTAGTGGTTCGAACTGAACGATGCAGTAGTGATTTTTTGTGGGAGGGGGGCAGAAGTTGTAAGAAGGGGAGGGGAATAGTGGAAGAGGGATAGCCGGAAAATTATAAGCATTTGAGAATGTGTTGACTTAACTTCAAAGTTTATTTTGTTAAGGTAGGTTTGTTTTTTTTAGAAAGGATCAACCAAAAACTCGTCTGACAAGAAATTGTCTATACAGTTCAACAAAACTTGTATAAAGGAAAAAATGCTGCCAGATACACTTATTTTAATATATAATTATATATATATATATATATCTATAATATATAATATATTCATAGCAGAGCACGTGTTCGACTTATCAAGTATCTTCAGTGTGGCTATACATTTTGTGAGCTACCTAACAGCCGAGATAGAACTCCGATCGATTCAGCAGCAGTCGGACGGCTTTATATATATATATATATATATATATATATAGCAATACAGGTACAAGTAATAACCTACTTGAGTTTCACCATAAGATCTTCAGTGTTAAATCCAACTAGATTAAATCAAAATATTTAAAATCCACTGGATTAATCAAGATATTTAACTCTGAACATCCTTATGGTGAAACTCGAGTAGGTTATTACTTGTACCCGTATTACAATAAATTTGCTCTACTAACGTATTGAGCACTTTTTATTTGTTATATCACTGTCTTACCTATCTGAAGTTTGCATCAACCATTGTGACCATCTTTCCCCGGTAAGTCCATTGTCCAAAATAACATATAATATATATATATATATATATATATATATATATATATTATTATATTATTTTTATTTATTTGTTCATTTTTGTTTTCAAAAAAAATTTTGACATCATCAACGGTTGCAACATATTGCAACATTTACAATAGGCTGACATCGGTCAGCTTGTTCTCAACAAACTTAAAAAAAGAAAAAAAAAAAAAGAGAGAAATAAGAAATTACAGTTATTCGCCCATTCATAAAGGAAGAAGAAGAAAGATGAGAGAAAAAAGGAGAGGAAAAGGAAATGAGAGAAATTATAACCACACAAATAAAAAAAACATAAGCACGTCATTTCTGAAATACATGCTGATGATAAAGCTTTGCTTTGAAATCGATTAGACATATAAAACATCTTTTTGTCTTTATTTTTTACGGCATTGTATTGCCTTCGAATTTTATTATTTTTATATATATATATATATATATATATATATTATATATATATATATATATGTGTGTGTGTGTGTGTGTGTTGTGTGTGTGTATGTTGAAAAATGAATAAAGGAAATAAAGTATAGAATGGATAATATAAATACACATTTTTTGTCTGAGTTTTGTCTTTTATCCTTATTTACCGTTATTCTGGCGGCTCACTCCAATCCCATTTTCCTCATTCATATATATAATATATATATATATATATATATATATATATATATAATATACTAGCAAAATATATGCACCCTCCGGGTGCAAGTATTTAAGTTTTATGTAATAAAATATTGTATTAAATTAGAAAAGGCTAATGAAACTAAATAAGAATACAGATAAAAGAATTTGAAACAGAGGGAGTATAATAAAGATTGAAACAGAGGAGTAATAAAAAAAATGGAACAACTGAAACTTACTCTTCCATCACTCTCGTCTTTCATTGTTATTTTTTCTATTTAAGTATTTAGTTTAAGAGGAAGTAAAGAAAATAAATGACAGTTATTTTATCTGTTAATGGATTTCATTTAAGAATTCATTGAAGAGATTTTTGCTTATATTCATTAAAATAAAACCAAACAGTTAGAAATCAATAATACTAAGCACATATTTATTAAATTTGATTTTTAATATTAATATGCCAAATTAGCCTCCCGTTCACACTGTAAACCGCTATTTTGTTGTATATATAAATATAATTGCATGTTGTCAGTATGTAGACATAGTTAACAGTATTAATAATGTAAGACAATTTTATTAATAATTGAGGTTTAGATTAAAAATAAATTCATGAGAATGTGGTGTCCAATAACTAAGGGAATGTGAATTGAGTAGTAATATAGTTTCGGTTACAGACAGACAAACACACAATCTCCATTATAATAAGATATAAATATATTGTGTATGTATTTGATGTATGTGGTTCGACTTTTATCATAGCAGAACTTCTCTTCTCTGTTGGAAACTGAACAGAAACTGCCAATAGATATCTAAAAGTGTTTGATCATTGGCCTTTTTCACATGCGCTGTGATGTCCATTATATATCAAAATCATGCTTTATGATTCGACGTTCTCTATCAACAGACGAACCGAACAAAGTTAATAAAATAAATAAATGAAAAAAAAAAAAAGATAAAGAAAGGAAAATGTCACAGAACGATGGAAGTTGGTATTTTTTGTACGTGTTTTTTTTAAATTTCCGGACAGTCCTTTATTAAAAAAAAAGTTTTTTTTTTCTTTTTTTCTTTTAAGTTAGTAGAGGTTATTTACAGCCGTTTTGAAATGTGGTCACTTATTCACATTTACTTATTCGATTTTCCTTCTCTTTTTTTTCTTTCCTTTATTACCTATCTTTTTTAGAAAGAATTCAGCGGAATTCATTCGTATTTTATGGCCCTCTCTCTCTCTCTCTCTCTCTCTCTCTCTCTCTCTCTCTCTTTCTCCTCTTTCTCTTTCTATATATATATATTATAATATATAATATGTATACATATTTTTTGGGGTGGGGTGGGAGGGGGAGCTTATGTGCTTAAATTAAAAGTCATAAACTAATTTAAACCGATATGCACGCCAATTCAATTCATATATAATTAATCAATTAACAAATTATGTATGACTTTAATTAAGCACATAATCTCCCAAAAATTGTCGGCCTTCGCCATTTCAAACACATTGTTTTGTTCACATTCATAGTATAGTATATATTATCATAGATGGTACACAGTAATAACGCACTCGAGTTTCACCTAAGGATCCATAAGGATATCATGGTGAAAACTAAGTAGGTTATTCCTGAGTACCATTATTGATATAAAATTTGCTCATATAAAATAAAATGATGTTTAGGCTTAATCGATTTCAAAGTAACTTTTATCATCAGAGACGTTTTCAAGAAATGGACGCGTTTCTGTGTCGTTTTTTTGGTTTTTTTGTACGTTATAAACACGCGTCTCGTGGGTTCTTTTTTCATAACGCACACGCGGAAGGGTCGTGATAGTTGTTGTTCATACAATTTCAATTCTATTCCTTTTTCTATTTATTTATTTATCTATTTAATTTATTTTTATTATTTGTTTTATGTATATATATGTGTATATATGGAATTGTATTTTAATAATTATATATTCTGTTTTAAATCCTAACCTATTGTTTATACTAGACCTAATTGGTATTAATAAACTTATCTAATTCTGAGATTACGCAACGTGTGCGATTATTGTCTGTTATCTTAACGGAAAAACAATTGCTTTCTTCACATCACACACACACCCACATATAATATATATATAATATTAAGATTATACTATATTTAAGAAATGGATAAAAGTAACCTATTCGAGTTTCATCATCTGAATCGTCAGGGGTTACATCCGCTGAATAATCGAGTTTTCGATTAATATCAGTTGGTACCACGTATGTCTGTTGAATATGGGTCTTATCGAAATTTTGCTCTACATTGTATTGAGCACTTTGTATTTGTTTTTTCACGGCTTAACCCTGGATACTGTGCGCTCCTCAACGATCGTACCCGTACCACCGGTAAGCCACTACTCATATATATGATATTTAATAGTGTGGGAATGGTCACTGTTTAAGCTTTTGCTAGAATGGGCGTACCAAAGGCAGTATTATTGGTAAGTGCTCAATATAAATTAGAGCTGTTTATATAATATAATGAAATTAAATATATAAAGGTTTTACATATCTCTTTATTAGGTGACAAAGGAACATTCACGACCATATTGGTTTCATGCGAGGAATCATCAGGTGAAGATGTTTCAAATGCCATTCGAACATCTTCATCTGATGATTGCCTCGCATGAACCAAATATGGTCGTGAAATGTTCCTTTGTGCACCGTAATAATAAATATGTTATAACCTTTATAATTATTCCATTTTATATTATATAATATTATATAATATAATATATTATAAATATATATAGAGAGAGAGAGAGAGAGAGATATTGATGCCTGACATACTAAATACATACTCATGACGAAGCCAATTATCGTTTTAACTTTCACGCTAATTCCTTTGGAAATGTTCTCCACCCTCCCACCCCAATTATGGCTAAATAGTG
This sequence comes from Doryteuthis pealeii, assembly GCA_023376005.1. Classification (NCBI taxonomy): domain Eukaryota; kingdom Metazoa; phylum Mollusca; class Cephalopoda; order Myopsida; family Loliginidae; genus Doryteuthis; species Doryteuthis pealeii. Next base: position 28,964,088 of record CM042182.1, on the reverse strand, counting down.
GGAACACTGATTATTTAAGCCTTCGTTTGTCAACCAGTCTAGGAGAATGGAAAACTCTGTATTCAAACCCCGGGCCAGTTTCAGCTCAGTCGGTAGAGACGTCCAACTAAGAACCAAAAATTTCCTGGTTCTATACCGTCCCTGGCAGGGATCTGTGCGGCTAAGTGAGGAGCTTCTGGTAGGTGTATAGCTCCACCGCAGACGCAAAACAATATAGTTGGTCTTGAACTTGCCGGACATCAGGCCACTTCGACGACATTTACTGTTATTTTATTAGCCTATAAATTCACACCAATGTGTCATATCCTGGTCGTGCTTGAGAGGGGTGGGGTGNGCAATACATGCATGACCCACCTGCTACTAACTCTAGAGGCACGAAGCGAAAAGTGGACCAGAACGTTTCGTGATGATTGAACAAAAGGCCACACAGGAAAAAAAAAAGAAAGTAATTATGAAAATATTATTAACACACGACTCATGGTTGCATCGGAATAGGCAACATCTCTTGATGATGGCATAGATTTTTTCTTTAACGTTACGATTTGATTGTCCTCATTTGGATAAAGGCTTTTAGAATCTTCCAGCCTTATTAAAATAACGACTAGAAATATATATATATATATATATAATATTATATATATATATATATATATAGAGGAGAGAGAGAGGCGAGAGAGAGAGAGAGATAATGGTGTAAGCACCGGTTTGGTAAAAAAGAAAGAAAAATGGAGGCAATTGGAAGAAGAAAGAAATATATATATATATAGAGAGAGAGAGAACAGAGACAGAGACAAGAGACAGACAGACAAAGAGACAGTGTGTGTGAGAGAGAGAGATGAGATAGAGGGGAGAGAGGAAAGAATACATAGAGTGTATGTGTGCGCGTGTGTGTGTTGTGAAAGACAGAGAGAGAGAGAGAGAGAGAGAGATGAGAAAGAGAGAGAGGATGGTGGAAGAACAGTTGCTAAAAAAAGAAATTTGGAGGCCAATTGGTGAAGAAGAATATATATATATATATATATATATATATACTATATATATATATATATAGCGGAGAGAGAGACAGACAGACAGATAGAAGGGAGACAGAAAAGAAAGATAGATAGATAGATAGAGAGAGACAGAGACAGAGACAGAAAGTGGTGTGTTGGTGTTTGTGTGATAGATAGATGTGGAGGGAGGGAGAGATAAATAGAGAGGAGAGGGGGGAGGATGGGGAGGCAGATGAATAGATACGAGTATGTCAAGATAGATAGGTAGATAGATAGGAATAAATTAAGATCGATAGATAGTTAGATAAAGAGAGAGGGGAGATGGAAAGAGGTAGAAAGGTGTATATCTGAATAGATATGAATAGACTAATATAGATTGATAGATACGAATATACGAATACGACAAATACGAAATAGACTGAGAGAGAGAGAGAGAGAGAAGAGAGAGAGAGGAGAAGAGAGAAGAGAGGAGAGAGATGAGAGAGAGAGAGAGATGGTGGAACGCACCGGTTGGTAAAAAAAAAGAAGAAAATTGGAGGCCAATTTCTGAGACGGATGAGAATTAGCGATTTTTTGTCCATTCACTTTTCGTCAGCTTGTGAAATTGATTTTTTGATATCGGAATAGCATCTCGACAAAATGTTTAAGTCACTTTTAGGAAGAGGTTTTTTTTATAAAGAATTTCTTAAGAAGTATATTATGGCTAAAGAAAATCATGCTTCTCTTATTTCGTCCCTTTCCATCACTACACCTCTCTGTCTCTCTCACTCTCTCTGTCTCTCTCTCTTTCTCAAAACAACACACACACACACACATTATATATATATATATAATCATATATATATATACAATCAAATATATATATATATATATGTAAACAAGGTTTGTTTAGAATGGCTTTTTGCCGATAATTTTTGGGAGAATAAGTGCTTAATTGATTTAATTTAACTATTTAAAGGTATTTCCCGCTAATTCATTATTAATTAATTAATTTTCAAAATTAGGTCCGACTCAATTAAGCATATATATATATATATATATATATATATATATATATACAATCAAATATATATATAATATATATTTATATTAATAAATATTATATATTTTATATATATATTATATATATTATATATAATATATACAATCATATATATAATTATATATCAATATATATATATATATTATATATATATTATTTATATATCATATATATTAATATATATATATATATCATATATATATATATATATATATATATATATATATATATATATAATATATTATATTATGGATTTATCTCGTTACTATTAGTTTCAGGCTTACTGCAATCATCAGACAGACGGTCAAAATGTCAAAAGTTGAGCACCTTTATATGCAATACTTTTCTCATTAATTCTCTATTTCATTCTATGTTTTATTCTCTCTCTTCTCTCTTATATATTTATATATATAATATATAAATATATATATATATATATATATTATATATACAGTGAAAATTAGACTCATCAGATATACCAGCACAGAAGCATACATGAACTCCACAGCGACTATATATATATATGTATATATATATATATTAGAAAGGAAGGAAAAACTCAACACCGTAATTCCATAATAAATTTATTTCGACCAAAAAAGGGGGCCTATATGAATCTAAGTTGATGTAATATAGCTCCCCAAAATCCAGTCTCATCAGATGGAAGATCATGTTATTAGGGAATTAAGGTGTTGAGTTTTCCTTCCTTTCAAAGATAAATATTGCTCTGTATATAATCTAAAAAGTTTATTATACATTGAGCTCTCTTCAGTGATTTAAAGATTCATTGTATTTATACATACTCGATCATACAATAATAATACAGTGTGTCTTAAGAAATCACATATAGAATCATCCCTCATACCAAGTTTTCTGGATAAATTCATATATATATATATATATATATAATATATATGGGAGATTTAGTTTACCAGCTATAAATATATTTCAGCCTTACTATGTATATAGTAGCGTAGACATGAAGTAAACGGCGCTTGGTTACTGACAGTTTCTGGCGTATGTAGTTTTCAAATCAAGAGTTGGCGTAGAACACATTTTTATCCTGTGGTTTAAGCTCGGTAAGGAATAGGAGTTTCTCATTGATTTTATGAAACTTTATTTTTTTCACGAATATTAATCTATAGTGTGTATGTGTGGTGGGGTGAGTTTTTGAAGATGTTTGCAATTAATTAAATACAGTTTGAGTGCTCAACCATCTTCTTAGTGACACCATATCAATATTAATTATACAGAGAGCTAATACTTATAGGCAGATAGTGCTCTATATCGTGGATAGAACATTGATATTCACAGTATCAAAAGGCTTACTACACCAACTCTGTCACATGGTTGGAAAATCGCATTTGCAACCGCCCTGTCGGCTGGGGGCGTTAGAATGCATCGACTGCACCTCTGCAGAGTGGTAAGACTCCCCTAAATGGGGGCACCTGTTGACCGTGGGTAGTGACATGTGATGCTTAAGGACGGAGTCTTGGTGGATGAGCAGTCCATGACCTGCAACAATCCACTTTTAAACCCTTTCTTGGGTTAGACGGGCGGTCAGAGAGGCCCACCTTGTTGGCCATGGGTGGCGACCCGTGATGCTTAAGGATAGAACCCAGGTGGATAAGCAGTTCATGACTTGCAATACTCCACTTTGGCCCTATCTTGGGCTAGACGGGCGGTCGGAGAGGACTACTCTGATCAATCGGCTTGTTATGCCAAGACCTAGCAACTATATGAATACCGCAACACTATGTTAAGCACCAACCCTTTTTATCATATGGGTACTAGAAAGCGGTGGCTGAGGGTCTACATGTCCTGGGGATGACGTTAAACTCTATCTGACTGTGAGGTTCCAGTTTTGGAGGTTTGGGGAACGTGGAGCAGGCCCCTAATCACCATTGCTCCCTGGTCTACTCTGACCTTGAGGGGTAGTACTTGTTAGGGACCCATCTATGGGTTGAATAGAAAAACATGAGTTTATAAACAAAATTTGATTATCCATTAAGAATGAATTTATTTCAAAACTTTGTCGGCATTAAATGACCCACCGTGGTTGATATGCCGTAAAACAAACCAAACCAAACCAAAAGCATCTGTAATTGTCAATAAACCAATGCCGTAACTTTGATATAAAGGCTCTATCCACGATATTGAACACTATTTAAAATCATCTATTGCAGATCACATTTACATAAGCGTTTTTTTATTGTTTTCTTTTTTGTAGATGGTCTTATCGAGTACGAATACTTTTTGTACAGATCAATTTGAACCATAGATGGGACCTGAATAAAAGATACCACTCCAAGTCAAGAGTGGACATGGTAATATTGTGTTATTGTGCATAAAGATTGTGTTATTTATGAGGGATATATAGGTGGTAATATAAACCGGGTCGATACACTGTATGGTAAAAGGCCAAAGAAAGCCCTCTCTCTCTCTCCTCTCTCTCTCTCTCTTCTCCTCTTCTCTCTCCCTATCTCTATCTATATATATTATATATATATATATATATATATAGAGGAAGCGCGTGGTGTAATGGTTAAAGTCATTGGAAATGGACCCGTCGCCCCGAGTTCAAATCTG
>CM042182.1:28941965-28954465 GCA_023376005.1 Doryteuthis pealeii | reverse complement strand
TGTTTGAGACTGAGATGAGTAAAGATTGATAGGTACATAGATATAAAGAGAGGGGAGAGAGAGAAAGTTAAGGATAGATAGATAGATAGATAGATAGATAGATAGATGAAGAGAATGTGTGAGATATATATATAAGGGTTGATAGATACATAGATATAATGAGAGAGAGAGAGGGGAGGGGGGATTGATTGGTTGGTAGTTTTACGACATATGAACCATTTTCAGTCATTTATTGCCAAATGAAGTCTTGATAAACAAAGGACTCAGGTTGCTTACAATACCTGCTGTTGCTTGAGGGGTCACATAATTAAGTATGGAAAAGGCTCATCGCTACCTCACTTCGGTGATCTAGTAGGAACCGGTGCTTTCAACGTGATCTGACCGCAATGGAAGGTGGAAGAGAAAAGTCTAAAAAGGAGAATATAGATAGATAGATAGATAGATAGATAGAGAGAGAGAGAGAGAGAGAGTTGAAGAAAGGAACATGAGAAGAAGTGCGAGAAAAGAGAATGAGAGTGTGAAGGAGAGAATGGAAAAATAAGAATGAGAGAAAGGGAACGGGAAAAGAGAGAGAGAGAGAGAGAGAGAGAGAGAGAGAGAGAGAGAGAGAGAGAGAAGCAAAGAGATAGACAGAAAGAGAAAGAGGGAGAAGAGAAGGGAGAAGGGGAAAAGGGGGAGATGTTAGAAAGAAAAAGAATGATTGAAAGAAGAGTTATAATAAATAAAGATAGATAGATAGATAGACAGAGAGAGAGAGACAGAGACAGACAGAGAGAAGAAGAAGAAGAAGAAGAAGAAGAAGAAGAAGAAGAAGAAGAAGAAGAAGAAGAAGGTTTACCGTCTAAAAAAGCTGTGGAGGTCATCCAAGGGCAATATCTCTTCTAGTATTTTAAGATATTACATTAACCTTCCGCACATTTGTAAAATAAACGAATTATTTCGGTTGATGATATTAGAGTCAAAAAATATGTATGAACCGAAGATAACCAGAATTACTGTTTCATCTCATCATTGAATTATGGATAAAAATTTTAGTCTAGATGACAGAAATGACTGAAAGAGGGGTAGCTCTACTAGTATTTATAATAAAATTATCTTTTTTTTTTCTGTTCTTAGTGTTCTATCTTTCCTGGTTGCCCTTATCGTTTCTCTGTAGCCTCAGGCAAGCTTCGTCTATTCCTTCATAAATTCATTCCTGGCTTTTTATCTTTTTTTTAATATCAATCCCTCCTTTCTTCATAGCGGCCATCTTTCTTTTTTTTTCCTCTGGGCCGTCGGCAAATTTCTTCTACTCTGTCGCGATATTAGCATTTCTTCATCATTGACACGTCGACCTCCATTCGAGTCGAGCGTAGCTTAATAGACACGTTCGCATTAGGCGTTTGAGTATCCAGTGAAATGCGTCAGGCCCTCGGGCTAAAAGTTCCATCAGGGCCGAACGGAGGCTGTTAGGCGAGGAGAGATTCTACTTTCCGAGTTGTCTTCCATTATTTTCGAGTTTTCATAGACGTTCCGAAAAGCATCCAACCACTTCAGCCAATGTTTACCCAAGAAACATGTCAACACAAAATGCAGGCAAACACACACACACCATGCATCTCTCATACAAACATACATACATACATGCATATATATATATATATATATATATATATATATATATATACGTGTGTGTTATGTGTGTGTGTGTGTGTGTTGTCATAAAAGCAGAATTATAAACGCATGCATCTTCATACATTTGCTGCATTTATATATATATATATAATATGTGTGTGTGTGTGTGTGTGTGTGGAGAAAGTAGACAAACACGGATATTATGGAAACTTGATGTTTATTGTCGACGATGCAACGTTTCGGCCATTTTGACTATCATCAGGACCAAAAACCCAGTTCTAGCTTCAATGAAAGACATTTTCAGAATGGTGAAAAACAGTAGGTTGTCAGTAAAGGCAGGAGTAGCTGGGGGGGGATGGGTAGTGGATTTTCTTTGGTCCTGATGATGGTCTAAATGGCCGAAACGTTGCATCGTCGACAATAAACATCCAGTTTCCATAACATCCCGTTTTTGTCTACTTTACTCCACATATTGTCGGATTAACCTCCTCACATTTCTCCCATATATATATATATATATATATATATATATATATATATATATATATATGTGTGTGTTATTTTGGAAAAGGTGACTTACCGATGAAATGGTCACAATGGTTAGTTGATGCAAAATTCAGATAGGTATGATAGTGATATAACAAATAAAAAGTGTTCAATACGTTAGTAGAGCAAATTTATTGTAATACGGGTAAAAGTAATAACCTACTCGAGTTTCAACATAAGGATGTTCAGAATTAAATATCTTGATTAATTGAGTTGATTTAAATATCTTGATTAATCCAGTGGATTTAACCCTGAAGATCCTTATGGTGAAACTCAAATAGGTTATTACTTGTACCTGTATTACTATATAAATATATATATATATATAAGCTGTCCGACTGCTGCTGAATCGATAGGAGTTCTATCTCGACTGTAGGTAGCTCACGAAATGTCTAGCCACACTGAAGAGACTTGATAAGTCGAAACACATGTCTGTTGATATATATATATATCAAAAAGACCCTCCGGGTGGGGTAAAATTTAATTTTTACAAGATATTTCCTGAAGAAATAAATTATTTTGTATCATAAATTATCAAATGTATTAAAGGAGCGAATGAGCAGCACGGGATTTGTAATTTTATCTGTGCGCTAAACTGTGGAGCTGACGGTAGGTGTGGCACTCCACCTCATGAAAAACCATCTCTCTGGTCTATCGCTCGTGTAAAGGGAATAGACTCACTTGCTGTTTGGCTGATACCGACAATAGGTCACTCCGCCAACTTATGCTAGTGTATAAAATATTTAAATCCATGTATCTAAAACATATTCTTACATATACGTATCAAAAGTATTGAGGGTGAAGAAGTATTTACAAAGACAGAAATGTTGGTAATTTCCACCTTTAGTTGTTAAAATTCCTAGCAAATAAGGCAATTTGAGTAACCTCCCTTGATTTTCACTTTGAAATAAGCCGGTAGCTATTTTGAAAGTCTCCGTGCGAAATAAACCAATCTTAGAGACTTTTTCGAAGACAATACAATTGTATGCTTTAACACAAAAATATCATAAAATGTGTTCTTAGTAACAATTAAGTTCATTTCAGATAATGCGCACGCACAATTTTATGCTAGGAATTTTAACAACTAAAGGTGAAAATTACCGAAATGTTCAATGAATCAAACATCAGTTTTCCAATAATTCTCCTGGCATATAACATACATCGCTTATTCCTGTGAGGCTTCCATTGCTCGAAGCACCTCTGAGCTAAAAATTATTGAATTACTGTCAAAAGGAAAAGTACTTTCCTCGAAATTCGTGAGTGCTTATGGAGGCACGTGGTCTAATGGTTAGAGTCGTAGGATTTGGACTCGTCGACCTGAGTTCAATTCCTGGACGAAACTGTTTGCATTTCACATGGAGCTAATACCCTTGGGTTAAAGTATGACTCCTATTCTCTTCCTCCAGCTATTGGCAAATTCAAATCTGTTAAACTCTGCTTAAGAAATTGACCTTGTGTCACATCCTGCTCGTGCGGAGGGGTTGGTAAATATATACACATGGAGGTACGCCGTGTATTGGGTATCGTCGTAGGAAATAATCAAAACGGATATGATTAGGTATTATTCATGATTAAATTCTACAGCACTGACACTTTGCAATAAAAATAAAATTGCATATATTTTGTAGGCAGGTAGTGTAATGGTTACCATCGTGGGATATTGGCATGACGAGACGAGATCAAATCCTGGACGAGGCTGTTTGCATTTCATACAACGCCAACCCTTGGGAAAAGCATGAATCTAACCATTCTCCTTCTAGCTATGGATAAATAATAGGGTAGACTGGGCTCTTTAACATTGGGGTAATTCCATGTCAAATCACCCAGATAAAAGTAAATTTGTCACCCACCCTCTTCAATTTTGGTACAAATAATGTTCAATAGATATGAAATAAAGTCGTCGGGGTGGCCTAAAGTCGGTATCAGCCAGTCAGCGAAGGAGTCTATCCCTTTTTCAATAGCGCTAGACCAAGGAGATTGTTGTTAGCATCTGAGGTGGAGCGCCACACCTTCCATCAGCTCCTTACTTTACCGCAAAGATCCCTGTGCTACTCATACGCTGAGTTGGCGAGGACTGGTATCAAACTAGGAACCTTGTGGTTCTAGCCGAACGCTCTACCGACTGAGCTAGTAATAGAAAAAAATCTTTGTCATAGATTTAGTGCCACATCGGGATATTGATCTTGTTATGAAAAAATCAGAAATTGTCAATAACTCAAAATTGGTTGACTTTAAGACTTTTTTTATAGTATTTTTGATTTCCACGGGCGAAAATGCTTTTATAAGCCAATTTGTAGTAGTAGGGAAGCTCTAGAACTTATTTTACAGACAAAAATAGATTACAAAAAGTTATCATTTTCGTGAACCTCACCAGATTTTGAGAGCTAAAAATCTTCATAACTCCGTCAATTCTTGGAATTGGAAACTCAAATTTTGGGGGATGTCTAACTTTAACATAGTCCACACTGATACAAAATTTCAGAAAAATTGAAGTGGGTGGGTGACATGGCCTGGATGATTTGACATGGAATTACCCCTTGTTTAGGCAACCAGTCTAGGAAAAGGAAATTCCAGCCTGTTAAATTCCGCTTAGGAAATTGACCTTGTGTCCCATCCTACTCGTGCGGAGGGGTTGGTCAATATATATGTCCAGTTATTTTTTTCTATCCACGAAGAATGCCGTTAATGGTCAATCCTCTGAGGTCAAACAGGATTAAATGAAGGAGCCACCCCTAAGCTTTCGTGCTCAATCTAACTCTTTTCTTATTTCCATCAACGATCTACCTGACCTCGTGCTCCGGTCATTGGTCAATATCTTTATCACGTGACCCCCCCCCCCAAGAAATTTGAAATATCTTGACATGACCTTACGGCTGACCTTAATTTGATTGCGAAATAAGAATTGAAAATGGCTTGTGTCCTTCAATGTCTCTATAGGAAAGCTGTTATCGTTCCATCACAGATATTACATCAATTGTAATGCCATTTTAGGAGGCGTCGGTGTGTAATGGGTATTGTTGTATGGAACAGAGACGGCAGCACTTTGTACTACTTTGGTTTGTGATCAAATTGGTCCGCCTTTTATATTGAAAAAAAAGTGATATCCATCAAGGGAGACACCAGTATTTTTTTTTAGAAAATGTTTGGTTGGTTTGGTTTGTTTTGTTTTACGGCATATCAACCTCAGTGGGTCATTTAATGCCGATAAAGTTTTGAAAGAAATCAATTCTTAATGGATAATACAATTTTTTTATAAATACATTTTTCTATTTAACCCGTAGATGGGACCCTAACAGGTACTACCACTCCGGGTCAGAGTAGACCAGGGAGCAATGGTGATGAATGGGGTGCTCCACATTCCCCAAACCTGCCAAACTGGAACCTCACCATCAGATAGAGTTTAACGTCATTCCCAGGACATGTAGACCCGCAGCCACCGCCTTCTAGCACCCATATGATAAAAAGGGGTTGGGGATTGCCATAAGGGCAATAGGGTTGGGAAAATCATATAAGTGCTAGGGCTTGACGTGACCAGCCGATTGATCGGAGGGGGCTTCTCCGACTGCCCGTCTAGCCCAAGATAGGGCCAGTGGAGAATTGCATGTCATGAACTGCTCATCCAGCTGGGCTCTATCCTTAAGCATCACGGGTCGCCACCCACGGCCAACAGGTGGCCCCATTGGGGGGGGGGGTCTTACCCCTCTGCAAAGGTGCGGTCGGTGCATTCTAACGCCCCACCCGACAGGGCGGAAAAATGAATGAATGAATGAATTACGGTGCTTAGTCAAAAAGCGCCTAGCCTAAGAGATTTCAGACAGCGAGGGAGTCTATCCCCTTTTCACTAGCGCTAGACCAAGGAAATTATTTGGGCATCTGAGGTGGAGCGCCACACCTACCATCAGCTCCTCACTTTACCGCACAGATCCCTGTGCTACTCATACGCTGAGTTGGCCAGTATCGAACCAAGAACCTTGAGATTCCTAGCCGAACACTCTACCGACTGAGCTAAACCGGCCCCTGCAGTAAATAGATAACCTTATTAACCCTAGACTAATGGATGTACAAAACAATCGAAATAATGTAAAGGGAATTTTTTTTTAAAATGGAAAACAAAAATTGAAAAAGAAAAAATAAACAAGAAAAACTATAAAGAAAATGAAAAATGATAAGTTAGAAAAAATGAGATAATAAAAAAAAAGAAAGAAAAACAAAAGACAAAAAAGTTTAAAAACAAAGAAAAGAAAAAAAAAGAAGGAAAATCGGGAGGAAGTTAAATGAAAGAAGAAAGAAAGAGTACAAAAATGAAAAAGAAAAAAAAAGCGAGTAATGAAATGAAAAATAAGAGGCAAAGGAAAAAATTTTAAAAATAAAAAGCGAGAGAAAAAAAAAGAACAGAAGTAACCAAGAATGTACATCTTGTTTAAATGATCTCAAAATTATTTAAAAATTTTCTGAATATTTGTAAATGGTCACCTAACAGATGTAAAACAGATGGATTTGAAACGTAATTCATAGATATATAATTGATACAGAATAAAAGAAACAAGTAGTTTCAGTTTAGAAGAATGGATACAGTCATATCTTATTATAATGGAGATTGTGTGTTTTTCTGTCTGTAACCGAAACTATATTACTACTCAAATCACAATTCCCTTAATTATTTACGTCAAATTCTCCATGATTTCATTCTTTTAAACCTTCAGTTACTAATAAAAATATAATGGAGATTGTGTGTTTTTCTGTCTGTAACCGAAACTATATTACTGCTCAAGTCACAATTCCCTTAATTATTTACGTCAAATTCTCCATGATTTCATTCTTTTAAACCTTCAGTTATTAATAAAAATTGTTTTACATTATTAATACTGTTGATTATATCTTCGTACTAATAACATGCAATTGTATTTATATATACAACAAAATAGCGGTTTACAGTTTGAACGAGAAGGCTAATTTGCATATTGATATTTAAAATTTTATTTTAATAAATATGTGCTTGGTATTATTGATTTCTAATTGTTTGGTTTTATCTTAAGAAATATAAACAAAAATCTCGTGGATAAATCATAAAATAAATTTATTTACAAGAAGAAATAACTGTAATATTATCCTTTACTTCCTATTTTAACTAAATAGTTAAATTAGGAAAATTTACCAATGAAAGAGGGGAGTAATGGAAAATGATGGAATAGTTAGTTTCAAAGTTGTTCTATTTTTCGATTATACCCCCTCTGTTGTAGATCTTTTTATCTGCATTCTTAGTCAGTTTCATTAGCCTTTCTAATTTAATATGATATTTTATTATATCAAAACGAGGGGCATATATTTGCTAGTTGTAATAATACCAAACAAATCCAAAGCAAATACTTATACCAACAGATGTAAAAAAATGTGATATTCATCAAGGGAGACACCAGTATTGTTTTTTAGAAAATGTTTGGTTAGGATTATTTGGATTATTCGGACTATCTGTACAACGTTTCGGTCGATGTGCCCTCCGGTCTTCTTCGGGTATTTTTTGTCGGACTCTGTAACCTTCTCGAACTCGGGAACATTCTTTTCATATTCGGCAGAAGAAGGCCGGAGGACACGTCGGCCGAAACGTTGTACATGTTTGGTTAGGGTTAATGTTACGGTTAACTAGATGTATAAAAATGATGTCAACGTTGCTTGGTTACTGGAGTTTCTCGCCAATGCGATTCTCAAACCACTTAGATTGAGAATCGAATCGAAGAGAAACTGTGAGTAACCAAGGGTGGTTGACTTTATGTTCATGCTATATATATTTACACACACACACACACACACACACACACACACCACATATAAGTAAAGAAATAACAAAAGACTTAGAGATTTAGCGTTATTGTATATTTCAGGGAGCTTAGACTATAATGCTAAATCTCTAAGTCTTTTGTTATTTCTTTACTTGTATATTTGCTCTGTGACTCTAACATTAAGAGCACACATTGAGCTCTCAAACTGCGACAGGTTTTTTTTAAATAAAACTCTTGTGTCGTAAGGAAGAATTCTTCTCTGGACTTTTGGATTATATATATATATATATATATATTGATATGGTGTGCTATATTTATAAGTAAACAGTGTCCAATATCTTGTATAGAGTAGCATGGACATGAAATCAACGACTCTTGGTTACAGACAGTTTCTTTTTTTCGCAAAACTGGAGTAACGAATCATTGTTGAGTTCATGTCCACGTTACCCTAACTTATATATGCTCTATGCACGATATTGAACATTATTTACTTATGAATATAGCATGTCATATCATCAATATATATCTATATTTATATATACGTGTGTGTGTGTGTGTGTGTGTGTGTTCGATCTTCTCTCTCTCTCTCTCTCTCTCTCTCTATATATATATATATATATATATATATATATATATGTATGTGTGTGTGTGTCGAGGGTAACGTGATATGAACTCAACGGTGCTTGGTTGCTGCAGTTTTTTGCCTCTGCAGAAAGGGGAAGAAACTGTCATTAACCAAGGGTCATTGACTTCATACCCACGCTACTCTTATATAATATATATTAATATATATATATATATATATATATAAGAGACAGAGACAGAAACAGACAGATAGAGATAGAGAGAGAGAAAGGGAGGAAGAGTATAAAATCTAAATTAAGGTAGCGCTTGGTTACTGCCTATGCGAATAGGAAGAGAAACCTATATATATATATATATATATATTATATATATATATATATGGCAAATGTAAGATACACATTTTTTTTTCTAAAAACATAATCCATTTTGCGGACCTTCATTTTTTAAATTATATTACATATATATATATATATATATATATATGTGTGTGTGTGTGTGTGTGTGTGTGTGGGGAATGACTTATCGTAAAATATTGGTTGGTCTCAATATTTGGTTGATACAAGTATTACTCGGATGAGTCAATTATAACAAATATAAAGTGCTCAGTACGTAAGCAGATCCGATTTAGTATTATTTCTGTACCCATATACTACTATATATATATTTATATATAGTGAGTCATCTGAGAAAACACAAGGATACAGTGTCAAATGCTACTGGCACCTAACTATGATGATAAAAAAAACAGGAAATGGTTTTACTCGAACACGAGTTGACAAGCCATTACTGTTATAATATATATATATATATATATATATATATATATATATGTGTGTGTGTGTGTGTTGTGTTGTGTGTGTGTGTGTGTGTATGTGTGTTTGTGTGTGTTGTTAAATTAAACAAAAAAACACATCTACTGTTTGAAGGTTGAAAGTACTCGGGACATGAACTTTGGTGGACTAATCCACGAATTCCACCCAAATATTAAAAAGTTGGCCAGAAAACTTGAAAATCCCAAATAAAATTGTTAAACAGATGTGTCTTTTGTTTAATTCAACATGCATAAATGAAAGAATGCTGCCCATACACACACACACACAAACACACAACACACACACACAACACATATATATATATATATATATATATATATATATATATATATATGTGTGTGTGTGTGTGTGTGTGTTTGCATTTCACATGGCGTTAATACCCTTGCGAAAGGCATGAATTCAATTCTCCCTCCAGCTATGGATAAATATCACGGTAGACAGGGCTCTTTAACCATGGCTAGGTAACCAGTCTTAATTCAAACCTGTTAAACTCAGCTGAAAAATTGACCTTGTGTCGCATCCTGCTCGTGTGAAGGGGTAAGTGTATATATATATATATATATATATATATATATATAGAAGAGAGAGAGAGACAGAGATGGGAGAGAGACAGAGAGAGAGGCAGACAGACAGATAGAGAGAGGGAGGTAAAGAGAGAGGAGGTTATATCGTCCTTATATAAACTTGGCAAAATCTTTCAACAAGATTTACAGAAACCGTCCTGTCAGTCGTTCAGTAAATATAAACAATTCATTTTCAACCTTCGCTGTTGGTCATTGCCAATGTAAATAGACTCTGACATAAAAATGACATCTATAAAAATGCATAACATATTCACAGATACTTCAGTATCGTATCACATATGCATAAATGAATAAGAAAAATGGCCACCAAGCAATCAAGGGATACTGGCCTTTATCAAGTTTGACAATACGTGTAATAAATTTGTGCAGTTATCACTGCCAAAGCGGTAATTATGGGGGAGGGGTCTGGATTGTCAGATCACCCCCACCCCTCGGGTAATCGATATCGATCGGTTTGGCAATCCACTGTTTATATGAATCATAATTTCTCTAATTCATTGGACTCTAATTTCTAATTCTACGTCCATTTTATTTGGCAAGAAAGAAACGGTAAAGAGTACGTGAAGAAAATCAGGAATAAATTCTGAAGAATTCATTATTTCTTTGGAGGTTAGAAAAGGAGATGATTACGGATTAACGGGGTTTCTCATAATTATATCAGTTCAATGATATGGTACAATGGGACGCTGAAACGTTATCCCTTTGATCAAAAGACACACATACATACACACACATATATATATATATATATATATATATATATATATGCGCGCGTGTGTGTGTGTGTGTCTTCATCTCTCTCTTTCTCTCTCTCTCTATATCTAATATATAAAACAGAGATTTTGGTATGTACGTGTCGACGTATAACAAAAAAACGGGAGGTCACTCAGATTTAAAATCTTGCATACACATTGATATCGTTCTAACTAAGAAAAATTCCAAATTTGGTTATTGATTTTTACTGATTAAGGGATTTAATCGATTAATTAATCCAAAATCACCCAATTTGCGGAACTGTCCGTATATCAGCCCCTCCTGATAATAAAATATTGTCTCTGCCTGCTTATTGTTAAAGCGATAACAGCAGCGAAGTTTTGATTTTAATGAATTAATTTTGCAGTCTAAGCCGTTCAGCTCCGAATTTATGGCCTATTTATGGTCCAGTCTTTAATAATTTTTATATCGTTAGAAAGATAAGAAAATACTCTTTCAAAATATGTAATTTGTGTGAGTTTTTATTAATTGAATCATTTTTTACAGCGAGTTAAAAAATTAAAAAATGGCTTCGGATAGCCACGCTGCCTATGATTATTGCGATACAAGCAGTGCAGTCTATAACAGTCAGATCGGAATCTCTTACCTATTTAGGATTTTAATCTTTAAAATGCACGCTGCGTCCAGATAAAAAATTTTATAGATAATTTTTTTTTAAAGTCGACATGGCAGCCTAAAGTCGGTATCAACCAGTCAGCGAGGGAGTCTATCCTCTTCTCAATAGCGCTAGACCAAGGAGATTGTTTTAGGATCTGAGGTGGAGCACCACACCTACCATCAGCTCCTTACCTTACCGCCCAGATTCCTGTGCTACTCATAACGCTGAGTTGGCGGAGACCGGTATCGAACTAGGAACCTTGTGGTTTCTAGCCGAACGCTCTACCGACTGAGCTACCCCGAAAAATAAGGGATCAATTAGGGTCGGTGGTAAATGACATAATAAGAATTTGTTTAAATGTCTACATTTGGAAATGAGTTCCCTTCTCTTATTCAATAAATTTACATTCGTATTTTAGAGAATACACAAGTTTTCTTCGATGTTGCGATGTCCACCCTTGTAAGTCTAGGCCTTTTTTGATAATTTCCCATTTTATCAGAGGTGTTTTGACCGTTGTGTCTTTAATGTCCCATACGTGTGTTATTGTTTCGATAGAACAAAATGCCCCTTAAATGGCAATTGTTTAACCAATAACATCGTCTAAAAGGCGACCATCTATTGTTGTTTCAGTCTCGGAAGACTATAATTTAGTTTTATAATATAATATGCGATTCAAAGATGTCTGCAAGAAAGGTCTCAGGTGATTTGGCAGTGCCTCTTCCAGCTGGGAATCTTTGGCTCACGACCGCCCTCGGTGGCGGCAGGCTCTCTGTAGAGGACTGTTCAGAAGTCACTCTGGCGCAACACCATGAAGCTAAGAGGTCCAGAAGAAAGCAGTGGCATCAAAGCACACATCAACATCTTCAGGGACAGCCTTCACATGCAACATCTGTAGTTGAGAATGTTTTTCAAACATTGGACTTTACAGTCACAGGAGGTACTTTAACTTCAGGGGCACATAAACTTTATTATAGTCTTCCAAGACTGAACTGCCAATGCCACCATCAAGGAAAGTGAAAATAACAATAAATTGGTGCAACTGTAAGCTTCAACAACAGAAGATATACAAACAGTACTACCTTAACCAAAGACGTATGGCACATTAAAGACACAACGGGGCAGAACATCTATGATAACATGGTAAATTATCAAAAAGGCCCAGGCTTACAAGGGTGGACATCACAACTAT
>CM042182.1:28934465-28936965 GCA_023376005.1 Doryteuthis pealeii | reverse complement strand
TGTTTGGTTTTATCTTATTGAATATGAGCAAAAATGTCGGGGATAAATCTTAAAAGAAATCCATTAACAAGAAGAAATGACTGTAATTTTATTCTTTACTTCCTATTTTAACTAAATAGTTGAATTAGGAAAATGTATCAATGAAAGACGGGAGTAACGGAAAATGATGGAAGAGTTAGTTTTAAAGTTTTTCTATTTTTCAATCATACCCCCTCTTTTCCAAATCTTTTTATCTGCATTCTTATTCAGTTTCATTAGCCTTTCTAATTTAATATGATATTTTATTATGTTAAAACTTAAATACTTGCACCCTGAGGGTGCATATATTTGCTAGTATAATTAAATAACTTTACTATAAATACGTATTCTGTTTTTGCTGAGTAATTTTAAAAGTAAAACAGAATTGCATATATTACACAATACATCTATTAATAATGGAGATTCCCTTCCAGTTGTTGTCTGTAACAAAAACTACGCCACTGCTTACGTCACATTACCCAAAATCGTCATAGCACTCAAAATTTGAACATGCAACATTAGACAGTCCTCATTGGGTTTTTTTAAACAAGTTTTAATAAATACATGACTGGTATTATATATATATAAGGGGCCGGGTTAGCTCAGTCGGTAGAGCGTTCGGCTAGAAACCACAAGGTTCCTAGTTCGATACCGGTCCTCGCCAACTCAGCGTATGAGTAGCACAGGGAAGTGTGCGGTAAAGTGAGGAGCTGATGGTAGGTGTGGCGCTCCACCTCAGATGCTAAAACAATCTCCTTGGTCTAGCGCTATTGAAAGGGAGATAGACTCCCTCGCTGACTGGCTGATACCGACTTTAGGCCGCCCCGTCGACTTTACTTTTTCATTATATATAGTTTGTTTTATTTTAATACATATTTAAAGTTTACATTTCAAATTGTTCTATTTTTTAATCCTTTAATGAATTTGATGATTTTTACTTACTTAGGGTACAAACTCGCTGACATTCAATTTTTTACTCCCACCCCTCAGGAAATATGTTTCAAAAATTTATTTTTACATCGCCCGGAGGGTGTTTTTTATTTTGCTAGTATAAAGTTACAGGAATTTATATTGAATAAATGAATAAATAAATTACAATAATAGTAAAACTCAGCTTTTTCTTTCAAGATTTGTTAAAAATATACGAGGTATTTAAACTTATAAAATGTGTCATTACCAAATAACGCAATGATTAATGAGCAGTAGTAAACATACATTTCTACATAGTTCAAATGTATATAAGTTGCGTCAGAATTGACATCTTATTATAATGGAGATTGTGTGTTTTTATGTCTGTAACCGAAACTATATTACTAATCGAGTTACTATTAACATAGTTATTTACATCACATTCTTCATGACTTTATCTATATTTAAACCTCAATTATTAATAAAATTGCTTCACCTTTTTATTAGTGTTGTCCAATCTACATGATATTTACCGCGTACCCCACTTGTACGGGTCAGCACAAAGTCCCTATTAAGGACCACCACAAGCCGAAGCTCATGAGTGGCAGGTGAAAAAAATTGCGTTGATCCCGTCGGCATTCCCCCTCAAGGAAGGGCCTCAGGCACTGGGCAATAAACCCAGCCCTGCCCCTTTAAATCGAGGGGCAGGTGTTGCCTGGGATGGCCCCCTGGGATCGACCTATTAACTTGTAAAGATCCAGGGCCGAAGCCACTGGACCCTGGCGTGGGCCAGATCTACATACTAATAACATGCTATTTTATTTATATATACAAAAAATAGCGGTTTGCAGTGTGAATGGGAAGGCTAATTTGCATATTGATATTAAAAATGTGATTTTATTAAATATGTGCTTAGTATTATTGATTTCTAACTGGTTTTATTTTAATGAATATAAGCAAAAATCTCTCCAATCAATCTTAAATGAAATCCATTAACAAGAAAAAATAAGTGTAATTTTATTCTTTATTTCCTAATTTAACTAAATAGTTAAATAAGTAAAATTCAGCAATGAAAGACGGCAGTGATGGAAGAGTAAGTTTCATTTCTATTTTTCTAATATACCCCCACTCTGTTTCAAATCTTTTTATCTGCATTCTTATTAGACTTTCTAATTTAATACGATATTTTATTACATTAAAACTTAAATACTTGCACCCGGAGGGTGCATATATTTGCTAGTATAAATAAACGTGATTCAAATAATCTATACATATATAAAGGGCAGTTGTGTATATGTGTATGTCCGGAGGAAACTTCAAAAATAAAACAATTAACGACAAAGATATATAATATATAAATGATAAAAGTAACCTACTCGAGTTTCATCGCCTGAATCGTCAGGATTACATCCGCTGAATTAATCGAGTTTTCGATTAATGTCAGTTGGTACCATGTATGACCGTTGAAATCATACATGTACCAACTGACATTAATCGAAAACTCGATTAATTCAGCGATGTAACCCTGACGATTCAGACGATGAAACTCGAGTAGGTTATCCTCTCTCTTTGG
>CM042182.1:28892463-28934365 GCA_023376005.1 Doryteuthis pealeii | reverse complement strand
AAATTGAAACCATTCAGGAACACTGCACTGCTGCAATCTGCCAAAATACTCAGAGAGTCCAGTGAAGACCATTTCAGCTAATGCTGATGTTAAAACCAAAAGGAGATAATATAAAATATAATAATAATAATAATTCGTTAGGATTAAATACAGACGGATCACGAATCCCGGTTAGAAACCAGTACCTTATATAATAAAGGAAAAAGGAAAGTGTCATCTCAGGATTTTTCATACCGGTCTGACCACAGAGGGAGATGAAAGGAAACCAAAAGACAGAAAAACTTAGACCTGGCCAAGGAGCTAAAACAGCTGTGAACAGAATGTAAGTCTGACAATTTAATGGAGGCACTAGAACTTTCCCATTCTGGTTGAAAAAAGAGTCTGAAGAAAAATTCGATCCAAAAACCACAGCAGTAAATAAGCTTAGAAATACTATATAAGAGTCCTGGAAACGTGAGTGACCTGTGCTGTCACTCGCTTGCAAAGAACCACCAGTTTACATGTTGTAAAGAAACCACTATAATATAAGAGTAGTGGTGTGAGTCATAGATAGTCCTTAGTAATTATACATGAAATAAGTTTTCGAGTAAAGTCTGAGAAATCTTAAGAATGCTTTAATACACGCAAGTCTTTATTATTCTGACAAATTATATTATCATGTATATATTCTATCCATAGGTCAATATTATATGGAAGAAAAAAAGAAGCAAAAGAATGAAGTCTTTTTTAAAGACGAAAAAATCGAACTGAATTCATTTCTGATCCAAAGCAAAGAATAATTAAAGGTAAATTTTCATGTGCACACAGGTGACACCGCGAAATCACTGAACGTTGGGTCTTACAATTTAAAAGAACTATTTTCAAAATGTCCCGTGATCTTTTTATATTGTCCCCAAGACACACGAAAATCCCGTCTAGACGAAATTGTTCGTCTTCACACATAGCTGCATTCTTTTGTTAAACCTTAAACAGAAATAGCGATATGAAGGTCCACATTGGCACAGAAGCCGTTTCATGTAAGTACTCAAATAAATAGTAATAATTCAAATTTAAATTGGAACTGTTTGTGCACTCGTCTGAGAAAGAATCGGAACAATCGACAACCGATTATTCTTGTAGAAAAATAAATAAATTCTTTGGATAAGAGAGGACTGTAAAAACTTAAAGCATAAAAGTAATTCCGAATAACATACCTTCTGCATCCCATAAATAGCATGTAAAAGACACTGTGCCGCACCCCCTCTGTCTCTGTCTCTCTCTTTCTCTCTTCTCTCTCTCTCTCTCTCTTTATATATAATATATAATATATTATATATATATATGTGCATTTTTTTATGCATGTTTTGTTGAACGCGACAGACAATTCTTTGTGACGAAGTTCCTTTTCTATCCTTCAATGTCTGGTCATGTTCCTTTTTTTATATACAGGGGAATTGGTGAATGAATCCACTGAAGGTTCCTACACTTCTCACCTGATGATGGCATTAAGTAGTGCAAAAAGTACTAGTGTAAGAACCTTCGGTAGATTCATTCACCAATTCCAGCCTGATATAAAAAAAAAACATGGCCAGAACAATTGAAAGGATAGAAAAGCAAACTCGCCAGAGAATTGTCGCAGAGTCAACAAAACATGCATATATATATTATAATAGATATATATATATATATAATATATGCCATGTTTTGTTAACCAGAAAATACACGGTTACAATCGGCTGCAATTAATCATATCCTTAATTAATTCAGGGATCTAACCCTGAAGTTCCTATTGATGAAAGCTCGAGTAGGTTATTCCTTTGTATACCATTATAATAATAACATTTGCTCTACTTACGTATTGAGCACTTTATATTTTGTAATCGCGTCTTATCATTTTAAACTTGTATTAACTAACCACTGAGACCAATTTCCGAGGTAAGTCACTTTTTTCATATATAAAATCATATATATAATATATATAATATATATATATATTATATATATGGTAAAATGTGAGGAGGTTAATCCGACAGTATGTGGAGAAAAAGTAGACAAACACGATGTTGTGGAAAACTTGAGTTTATTGTCGACGGGCAACGTTTCGGTCTCTTATTAGACCATCTTCAGGACTTGAATTATAGTTCTTACTCCAATGATGAAATTCTCAAAATCGTGAAAGCGGAAGGTCGTCGTAGGGGGAAGTGTAGTTTGGGTGGTTAGTGGTCAATGGTGGTTACCACAGGTGTAGATTGTGGGGATTTGGTTAGCTAATATGTGTATGTGTGTGTGTGTTGTTGTGTGTTGTGTGTGTGTGTGTGTCTCTGTTAATTGTTTTTTGTTTATGTGTGATTGGAACTGGATTTGTCGTTAAGTTATAGTGTGTTGTGGTATGTTGGTGTCATTTTTTTTTTTTGATTTATTATTTATTTTATTTTATTTTATTAATTTATTTATTTATTTTTCTAAGGGTTTGTAAGGGTAAGATAAGACACGTCGACAATAAACATCAAGTTTTCAACAACATCCAGTGTTTGTCTACTTCTCCATATATTATTATATTATTATATTTAGGATAAATCAATATATTATTTGTTGTATATATATCTATTACATAACCACTCACTATAATCTATCCCGTATATAGCAAGAACCCAAACTGGGAATTCATTTGAACAGTCATTTTGGAACGCCTATCAATCCGAGATGCACCGTGATCATTGAAAAAAAAAAACAGATATGTCATGGATGCATGTGGTGTAATGTTATCATCAGACTGTAGAAAACCGATATCAAGGTAGAGTTTAACTACAAGACAGAGACATTAAAGGTGGAAATGAATGTCGACCAAATCCTGGATGAGGCTGTTTGCCATTCGCATAGCGCTTAATACCTTGGAAAGTATGAATCCAACTACTCCCTTCTCCATCTATGGGTAAATAGTACAACACGATACTAGTACAGTTTGGTAGTAAACCTCTTAAATTTGAAACCTAAGTCTCGTAAATAAGAAAAAATATTTATCTTTTTTCTAAATCGTTAGCTATTTTCTAAGGAATTTTATTATGAAAAGTTGTCTACTTTTTAAAGGGATTTTTTTAATTCCCATAAAATGTTAAAATAAATACTCCTGTTCCTTGTATAGCAAAATCGAATTTCATTTAAATAAAGAAATTATTAAATTTAAAATTAATAAGAAAACATCAGTACGGTTTGTTATTTTTAAAGATATTGAAAATAATGTTTGAATTAAAAATTGACGTCGTTTTTTATTATAGAGGTTAAAAGGAATTATTATTCATTCACGTTTTGAATAGTTGCTGCAGCGAATAAGTTCATAAGTTCAAATCCGTGGAACTATACTAACTACACAATGGCCAAATTAAATTTTGTAAATTAGTATTTCATTCTCCTAACTTAAATATATATCCTATACTTTATCAGAAATGCTATCGAAAAAGAAAAAAAATGTCTCGCTTTTATATTTCTGATGAATTTTATTGTAAATAAATTTTTACCATTCTAATTTTGATTTCCCCAGGTCTTTTTTTTCGAGTTAAATCGTAAGGTATCAATGAAATGCTAAATTAGTAATTTGTTTAGCTTAAAATTATTCATGTAGTATTCTCAAAGAAAAATTATGTTAGTCTAATTGTTCGCGTCCAAGATGCCTATAACTATGTTAACAAAGGTTAAAAATTTTATCGTAACTTATTTAAAATGCAAAAAATATGTTATATGTAACAAACATTTGTTTTTTCTATTTTTTAACGCATAAATTTAGAATTGTTCTTTATATTAAACATAAAATAAAACATAAAATAAACATAAAAGTTAATTTCCATTTTTATTGACGTTTTAAATAGTTTTTTAACAATTTACGTGGGTTAGTATAATCTGCGTTATTCGGAATATTTCCCATCTTCATGTTATTTGTACAACGGCCTTCTTCAGTATTTCTTGTCGGACTCGGAACCTTCTTTTCGAACTCGGGAACTTCTTGTCGTATTCGGGAGCCATCACGAACTGAAACCTAACCCTTTATTTATTCCACGGGATATCCTTTCTCATTCCACTAACCATAGCTGGGGTAGGAGTTGTGTTAATTAAATTATTTTTCTAACTGCTTTCACTCAAGAATTGAACTCGGTACCAGAGTTAGAACTGTCTTAACCTAACTGCTTTATCCCACTCGGCCATGTGTCCAATTGGACAATTGAGTTTGAATTTTGGAAACTTATAAACCTAATGTCTTGATTGGCCGACAAGAAATACATGAAGAAGGCTGGAGGTTATATCGACCGAAACGTTGTACAAATAATAATGAAGATGGGGATAATAGTTCGAATAACGCAGATAATACTAATCTTCAAGCCTCATCTTAAACATTCAGAGAAATTTACGTGGGTATGAAAAGTCCGTAAATTGAGCAGCCCTAATATATAGACATAAATATATGCATAATATTATTATATATATATATATATATATATATATATATATATATAACGTTCTTCTATTCGTTCGGAGCACTCTGTGACTGCCTTTACAACAAAGCGATGTGTGTATTAAAAACAGTTAAAAATCCCTTCCATTCTGTAAGTGAAGACAGCCTAATGGTTAAGGTGCTGGATTTCAATTCCAGTTGTAGGTAGCTTACAAAATGTCTAGCCACACTGAAGAAACTTGATAAGTCGAAACACTTGTCTGTGCATGACCTATATAATATATATATAATATATATATAATATATATGTGTGTGTGTGTGTGTGTGTGTGTGTGTGTGTGTAAGGTATCCAAAACTGGTAGTAAGGAATGATTCTACATGGAATCTTCAAAATCTCACTATATAATATATGCATGTTTTAGTAGGTGCAAAGACAAGGATTTTTATAAATCCCTAGAGAGAGCTCAATGTATATAATCTATAATTTAGATTAAATACAGGGCAATATATACCTTTGAAAGAAAGGTAAAACTCAATAAACCGTCATTCTGTAATAAATTTATTTCGACCAAAACTTAAAAGGCTTTAGAAATTTAAAGAAATTTCAAAAGTCCCAGTTCAGAAAATGATTTTAATATGATTTATTTGATTTGATTTCGTTCTTGTTTTACGGCATATCAACCTCAATGGGTCATTAATGCCGACTACGTTTTTGAAATGAATTGGTGATAATGTTAATTTTCTGAAGATTGCTTTTTTTAATATGTAAAAATAGAATAAAAATGTCCAGACTATATTTATAAAAAAGTTTTAAAATGATAAGAAGGGATGTATTAATTTAAACTTAGTCTAAGTAGAGTTCAAATATATAAATCTGAACTTAGATAATTTTGAATAAGAAAAACAAACAAATAATAAACAATAAAGAATAATAAAAATGTAACAATCTAAAAATTTGATAAAAATATAAAAATATTAAATAGTAAAATTAATACTATTATTACATACTAAAAATTATATGTATGTATACATAAATATATAATAAATAAAAAATATGTATATAATATAAATATAGATATATAAAAATATTTAATATTCGACAATTTATTTCATTAATAATTTTTTTATGATTTTTAATCGACAATTTATTTCATAATTTTATATAATATTATATATATAATATATATATATATATATATATATATATAACACCAATAAGTATTTGCGTTCAGTATGAACAGAATGCTGAGTAATCTATCTTAGTACATTAAGTACACGCACATAAAAAAAAAAATACAGGAATGTATGTACACGTGTATATGATATGTATGCGGATGTATACGTGAGTTCATTTTTTAATCTCGATAAAAAAAAATTATCCGTACCGAAAACGAATCCATTGTTGCGGTCTCGGACACACGCACATGCTTACACACACACATACACACACACACACATCACACAACACACACACACACACACACACACAGATCTAAGAGGGAGCGTTTATTTATTTATTTATATTGCGTTCAAAGAACAAAGCTAAGCACCTGCTTATCTGAGTTGACTCAAATCCGACTCACCTGTCGGAGTGCGTTGGATGGGGGTTCGGGGTGGTGTGTGTGTTGGGGGGGGGGTCAGGGCTGCAAAAAGGCAAAGTCGTCTGCTGTTAATTATACATTCTTAAAGCTAAATACATTCGATCTGACTTGACAAAGAAGGCCTCATCAGCGTTCTGAATGTCAGGATCAGTCATAGCAAGTCAGAAAAAGAAAAACTACAAAAAAAAACAAAAAAAAAAAACAACAAATAAAATAAATAAAAAACAGGGTGAGGTGGGTAAGGGAAATTAAAAGGGTGACAACTAGAAATTGTATTTTACCCTCTGTGGTGTTGTGTGTCTGTCTGTCTGTGTGTCTGTCTGATGTGCACCGCGTGTATGATTATGTGTGTTGAGTGCGCTCGTGTGATGTGTGTATGTGGGATTATGGGATGTTGTGCGTGTAATGTGTATGTGTGTGATGAGGCGTGGTGTGTGATATGTGTGTGTGTGTGTATGTGTGATGAACGTGTCATGAGTGCGTTGATGTGTGTGTGATGAGTTATGATGTGTATATGTGCGTGTTAGTATGTGATGAGTGTGCGTGTGATATATGTGTGTGTGTATCTGATGTGTGTGTGCGTGTATGTGTATGGTGTGTGCGTGTGTGCGTGTGATATGCTTGTGATGTGTGTGCGTCGTGTATGTGTGTGATATGTGTGCGTGTGATGTGTGTGTGCGTGTGATATGTGTGTGATGTGTGTGTGTAATGTGTGTGTGTATGACGAGTGGTGTGTATGTGTGTGCTTTATGTGTGTGTGTGTGTGTGTATGTGTTGTGTTTGATGTAGGTGAGGGGAGCGATAAGAGTATGTGTGTGCATGTGTAAGTGTATATGTGTGTGTTCATGTGTGTATGTTATGTAGGTGAGGGAGGATAAAAGTATGTATGTGTATGTGTAAGTGTGTATGTGTGTTGTGCATGTGTATATGTGATGTAGGTGAGAGGTGATAAGAGATCTGACCGTAGACAAACGACATATCATGCCGCGTGTTATATTAACATTTATTATCTCCTTTAACAGAAGAGGGCAGGTGATGGCGCAAAGACCCTTCTCTTCCCTCTTTTTTTCCTATCAACCTACTTGAAAGGGAAACACAAAAAAGAACCTTATTAAACGAGCCTGTCACACATCATATTTATCCGCACGTTTCTACCCCCTTCAACCCCCCCTCCTAAATGAAAGCAAACAAAAGATGTTTTTACTTTCGTGTATAAGCAGATTAATCCAATAGTTAATTCAGTCTTTTAGAGGGGTGCGCGCATTTGTGATAAAAATTACCATGTCAACTTCTGTTCGGATGTCCTTATCATTAACGTCTACGTTTTTTCTTTCTTTTTTAAATTACTTATTTTAATTATACGTATGAATATCCCAGTTCAGATGCTTTTTTCCCGCTCAGTGGCAATCATTTTACCTTTTTTTTAAATACAGTTTTATTGTGTTGGTTTATTTCGTTGGCACCGCCCCCCTTGCCAACGAAAACAACCAACAGAGTGTAGTATCTGTTCCATGTGCTATGCCCTGAGACTTTCCTCCCACCCGGCTGGGGGTCCAGTGTGCTTTGGCCACTGGACCGGTAAAGTACAATTAATAGCGTCGATCCCGGAGAAGGGGACACGCCCCAGCAACACCTGCCCCCTTGATTTAAAGGGCATGGCTGGATTTATTGCCCAGCGCCTTGAGGAGGAATGCGACGGGATCGACACATTTTTATGCGCCCACGTAAAAACGAGACCTTGTGTCCAGCCCTCATAAGTGGATGAGCAGGCAAATACCCCTCCCCCGATGCTAGCATTTTTAGTTTAGAGGGAAAAATCGCGGACATTTAGTGGTTTAAACCAGTTTTGCCTTGGTTTGGTTTGGGTTTTACGCATATCAACCTCGGTGGGTCATTTAATGCCGATAAAGTTTCGAAATAAATTCATTCTTAATGGATAATCAAATTTTGTTTATAAACTCATGTTTTTCTATTTAACCCATAGATGGGACCCTAACAGGTATCACCACTCCGGGTCAGAGTGGACCACGTCCCCCAAACCTCCAAAACCGGAACCTCACCATCAGATAGAGTTTAACGTCATTCCCAGGACTCTCAGCCACCGCCTTCTAGCACCTATATGATAAAACGGGTTGGGTCTTGCCATTGAGGCAATCATATAGGTGCTAGAGCTTGACGTGGCTAGCCGATTGATCGAGGGGCCTCTCCAACCGCCCATCAAGCCTAAGTAATTATAAGAGTGTTGCAGGTCATGGACTGCTCATCCACCAAGACTCCGTCCTTAAGCATCACGGGTCGCCACCCACGGCCAACAGGTGCCCCATTTGGCTGTTGGCGATAGCCGTTATCGAACCCGAAACCTTATGGTTCTTATGCGGACGCTCTACCAACTGAGATTTATTTATTTTTATTTCTAAACACAACAATGTAAAAAAAAAGAATCCCGGCTCTATGATTTGTAATTACAAATACAATCTTTCGCCTGGAGAAAAAAATTCATAAAAAAGGTAAAAACAAATCACCTGAAAATAATCAGTCGGCACTATTATAATGGCTAGAAGAGAACAAATACCGTAAGAGTTGCCCAAGTTGAATATACTAAAGTGCTCAATACACTATGTAGAGCCAATGAATAATAAAGTTGGTTGGCAACTATCCGTCTATGAGAGACGATGAGCAGTTTCAATTTTTTCCTTTGAACTACATAGCCTGGCGGTTCGTATGGAGGATAAGCTGTTGCCCATGCAGCAAATCTCTCTCTCCACACTGCCGCTGTGATCCAAATGAAATGTAAGGTACCAATGCGGTTTGGCAACGTAGTGTCGCAGGAGTTGATGGGTAGCAATGGATTTCAGCATCACACCATCTTTAGGGCTCTGGTCCCTGATTTGTTTTCGAGAATTACTCCCCTAGCCTTTCGATGAAAGCAGCATAGATTTTGTTTAGGACTTTCCTTGACTTTGATGGTTGCTGACCAAGGCTAAAGAGCCCTTTTAATCCATTTGGGGATCCATGCGAGTAGCAGGTATCGCTATTACTTACTGCTATTGGTGTTCCTGAGAAAAGAAATGAGTATAGGGATACGGTATATTTTGCATTTGTGTATCAGATAAGCAACAGTACCTTCAGGTCAGGTTTTTTTTGGTGAGGGGGGAGAAGGTATGGGTAAGTCCACTAAAGGCGTTAAGATGGTTCTAATATTTGCTGGGTTTATGCACATGTATGCGTGAAACACGCTCATTTATGTACACGTGTGGTTATACCAACGTTGTTGAATTCTCTCAGTTACATCAGAGATTATCTACCTAGGTTTCCCCGAATGGAACATCAGGATAATTCTGATTCAGAGTGATTGAGTCAGAATTACCTCATGATCCATTCTATTTAAGATCAGAGTGACAAATCTGTTCTACCTTTTTATTTATACATTGGCAGCGAAGATATATTCTAGAATCAGAGTGAAATGCATGTTCTTCTTATTCAATATTTTAAAATCCGAGACAAAGATATAATAGAGAGAAATGTCTGTTTCCTCCATCTAGAATCAAGAGTCACTCATTAGCATAGTAATTTAATAAGCGTAACTTACTTTGGCACGATGTCAGAAATATGTAGCACTCGGTGAGAAACGAACTCAGTACTATATGTTCCTTAATCTTCCGACCGTTATCATTTTACAGCATCCTCTGGTTAAAAATGAGACCGTCCAAAACGTCAAGATGAAATGCAATAATCTAAATTCTAATTTGCTTATCAGCCAAATTCTTATTTCTTATGAGTGTCGTCGCTCAGCTAAAATGGACCATTCCGTTCTTATTATAAAGAAAGGGAAGAAGAAGTACATGCTGCACAGAAAAAAATGTTTCCTTTTTTGCAGGTAGAGGGGGTCTTGTCGATTTGTTTCTACAAATTTGTTGTGAAGATTAAGATAACATACTCCGATTAAATGTTATTGTTAAAATAAAAAGATAATTAACTTCCTTTGCAGATTGAATCTTTGTAGACATGTGCAATGGGAATATCGACACTGTTTGAATAAAAACTGTGGGAAAGCATGTGAGTCTGTGCAACGCACGCTGATGTGTCGTAGCTGATGTGTCGTGGAGAGAACAACGCACAATTGTCGCTACATAAATTGGCTCTGTCTTAATTAAGCGTTGGCTCTCATATGGAACCCGAACTCTACAAACTACAGGTAGAGAATAGGACCAGCCTAAAATCACCCTTGTACCAAGAAACTTGGTACCCCAACAAAGAATATATTGTATATGAGGAAAAATGAGTAAAGAAAAGAAATGTAGATGGATAAAATGAATTTAATCGATATCACATTAATCGATATCACTTACACATGTGTTTCGGTCAGTTTATGTGTGTGAAAATATTTCGCACACATAGAAAATCGACCTTCATCAGAGTGAACACTTATTGAATGAAAAAATTCGTTGGGAAAAAACAACAGAGATTTTTGGAAATATTCGAAAATCGAATTTTTTTTTTTTAAATTTGGAATGCTGAAAATAGAGCGTTAAGATAGACCTTATGATTTGGATATTTGTTTTTTTTTCTATGGTACAAAATATTTTTGTATTACAAAAATAAATAAAATAAAAATAAAGTGTTATTATTTATCAATAACATGTTGAACATTTCTCGGAGCTTAGTTTATGTTTTGAAAAAAATCGGTGAAATGTTAAAACAGGTCGATTAAAAAGGACCACATATTGATGGTAGAAATTTGTATAAGTTGTTTAATTTATATATATATATATATATATATATATATATATATATATATATAATTACACATTCGGTAATATGTGTAAAATCAATAGGCACTCACAAATTCAAAAGGATATTTAAAAGTTTAATATAATCGAAATTATAAAACATTCTAAACATGGAACTGATAGTCACGGCAACACGAAAAACGTCAAGCTAATTTAGAAATCCTTTTAAAAATATTCAGCAGAGAATATTAAATAAAAAGATGTATTCCACCAATTCTTCTTTTCTTCTTCTTTCATATTATCATGCACACAATACAATTGCCAACGAGACAAAGTTGACGTGATTTCATCAGGTTATTATAAATTCAATGGGTTTGAAAGTGAAAGCGTTTTTCACCACAAATGAAAATCAAACTCTTCTTAGATATCTTTTATAATAAATAAAAACTACCATTCGTTTATGTTTCTAAAAAAATACTAGATGGACACGATTATGTTGTAAGAGGACAATATTTACACCACGCTGTTTCTGGTATAATGACATCTGGCGTAACAGTGGATATACCCGGTAAATGTAGACGTGTATATATGGGGATTATGTGTATGTAGGTAAGATGTATGAAAAGATAACAATAAAAATTAACTCTATCTTATAACGATGCCCTTAAAATTTTTCCAAGATATTATAAAGATATATATATATATATATATATATATATAATGCATAAATTAGATTATCACCCCAATTTAACCCTAAAATGAAATATAAATCACCCCCACATTAATGTCCAAGTAAATTAATGGATATATATATATAATATATATATATATATATATATATATATATAATATATATATGTGTGTGTGTGTGTGTGTGTGGTATGCATGCATGCATATATAGTATGTAGTACTATAATATTTTGGCAAATCTTTTGAAAAATTATAAATCTCTCCTCACGAAAAGTGCCATGCCTATATATATATATATATATATATATATATATATATATTATGCATGGACACTTTCAGGAAGATTTATAATTATTTCAAAAGATTTGCCAAAAAATATTATATACCTACATATCATATATGCATGCATGCATACACACACACACACACACACACACACACATATATATATATATATATATATATATATATATATATATATATATATATATATATATATCCATTAATTTACTTGGACAATTAATGTGGGTGATTTATATTCATATTTAGGGTTAAATTGGGGGTGGATACATCTAATTTTATGCCCATATATATATATATATTATATATATATATATCTTTATAATACTTGGAAAACTATTTTAAGGGCATACGTTATAAGATAGAGTTATGTTTTTTGTTATCTTTTCATACATCCATTCACCTACATACACATATATATCCCCATATATACACGTCTACATTATACCGGGTATATCCACTGTTACCGCAGATGTCATTATAACCAGAAACCAGCGTGGTGTAAATATTGTCCTCTTACCCAACATATCGTGTCCATCAGCTAGTATTTTATAGAAACCATAAACGACATGGTAGTTTTTAATCATTATTATATAAAATATCTAAGAAGAGTCCTGATTTTTCATTTGTGGTGAAAACGCTTTCATCTTTCAAACCCCATTGAATTTTATCAATAACCCTGATGAAAATCACGTCAACTTTGTCTCGTATGGCAATTGTATTGTGTGCATGATAATATGAAAGAAGAAGAAAAGATAGAATTGGTGGGAATACATCTTTTTTATTTAATATTCTCTGCTGAATATTTTTAAAAGGATTTCTAAATTAGCTTATATGACGTTTTTCGTGTTGCCGTGACTATCAGTTCTCATGTTTAGAATGTTTTATAATTTCGATTATATTAAACTTTAAAAATATCCTTTTGAATTTGTGAGTGCCTATTGATTTTACACATATTACCGAATGTGTAATATATATATATATATATTATATATATATATATATATATATATATAAATTAAACAACTTATACAAAATTATCTACCATCAATATGTGGTCCCTTTTTAATCGACCACTGTTTTAACATTTCACCGATTTTTTTCAAAACATAAACTAAGCTCCGAGAAAAATGTTCAACATGTTATTGATAAATAATAACACTTTATTTTTATTTTATTTATTTTTGTAATACAAAAAACTATTTTGTACCATAGAAAAAAAACAAATATCCAAATCATAACGGTCTATCTTAACGCTCTATTTTCAGCATTCCAAATTTAAAAAAAAAAAATTCGATTTTCGAATATTTCCAAAAATCTCTGTTGTTTTTTCCCAACGAATTTTTTCATTCAAAATAAGTGTTCACTCTGATGAAGGTCGATTCTTCTATGTGTGCGAAATATTTTCACACACATAAACTGACCGAAACACATGTGTAAGTGATATCGATTAATGTGATATCGATTAAATTCATTTTATCCATCTACATTTCTTTTCTTTACTCATTTTTCCTCATATACATATATATTCTTTGTTGGGGTACCAAGTTTCTTGGTACAAGGGTGATTTTAGGCTGGTCCTATTCTCTACCTGTAGTTTGTAGAGTTCGGGTTCCATATGAGAGCCCAACGCTTAATTAAGACAGAGCCAATTTATGTAGCGACAATTGTGCGTTGTTCTCTCCACGACACATCAGCTACGACACATCAGCGTGCGTTGCACAGACTCACATGCTTTCCCACAGTTTTTATTCAAACAGTGTCGATATTCCCATTGCACATGTCTACAAAGATTCAATCTGCAAAGGAAGTTAATTATCTTTTTATTTTAACAAATAACATTTAATCGGAGTATGTTATCTTAATCTTCACAACAAATTTGTAGAAAACAAATCGACAAGACCCCCCTCTACCTGCAAAAAAGGAAACATTTTTTTCTGTGCAGCATGTACTTCTTCTTCCCTTTCTTTATAATAAGAACGGAATGGTCCATTTTTAGCTGAGGCGACGACACTCATAAGAAATAAGAATTTGGCTGATAAGCAAATTAGAATTTAGATTATTGCATTTCATCTTGACGTTTTGGACGGTCTCATTTTTAACCAGAGGATGCTGTAAAATGATAACGGTCGGAAGATTAAGGAACATATAGTACTGAGTTCGTTTCTCACCGAGTGCTACATATTTCTGACATCGTGCCAAAGTAAGTTACGCTTATTAAATTACTATGCTAATGAGTGACTCTTGATTCTAGATGGAGGAAACAGACATTTCTCTCTATTATATCTTTGTCTCGGATTTTAAAATATTGAATAAGAAGAACATGCATTTCACTCTGATTCTAGAATATATCTTCGCTGCCAATGTATAAATAAAAAGGTAGAACAGATTTGTCACTCTGATCTTAAATAGAATGGATCATCAGGATAATTCTGACTCAATCACTCTGAATCAGAATTATCCTGATGTTCCATTCGGGGAAACCTAGGTAGATAATCTCTGATGTAACTGAGAGAATTCAACAACGTTGGTATAACCACACGTGTACATAAATGAGCGTGTTTCACGCATACATGTGCATAAACCCAGCAAATATTAGAACCATCTTAACGCCTTTAGTGGACTTACCCATACCTTCTCCCCCCTCACCAAAAAAAAACCTGACCTGAAGGTACTGTTGCTTATCTGATACACAAATGCAAAATATACCGTATCCCTATACTCATTTCTTTTCTCAGGAACACCAATAGCAGTAAGTAATAGCGATACCTGCTACTCGCATGGATCCCCAAATGGATTAAAAGGGGCTCTTTAGCCTTGGTCAGCAACCCATCAAAGTCAAGGAAAAGTCCTAAACAAAATCTATGCTGCCTTTCATCGAAAGGCTAGGGGAGTAATTCTCGAAAACAAATCAGGGACCAGAGCCCCTAAAGATGGTGTGATGCTGAAATCCATTGCTACCCATCAACTCCTGCGACACTACCGTTGCCAAACCGCATTGGTACCTTACATTTCATTTGGATCACAGCGGCAGTGTGGAGAGAGAGATTTGCTGCATGGGCAACAGCTTATCCTCCATACGAACCCGCCCAGGCTATGTAGTTCAAAGGAAAAAAATTGAAACTGCTCCATCGTCTCTCATAGACGGATAGTTGCCAACCAACTTTATTATTCATTGGCTCTACATAGTGTATTGAGCACTTTAGTATATTCAACTTGGGCAACTCTTACGGTATTTGTTCTCTTCTAGCCATTATAATAGTGCCGACTGATTATTTTCAGGTGATTTGTTTTTACCTTTTTTATGAATTTTTTTCTCCAGGCGAAAGATTGTATTTGTAATTACAAATCATAGAGCCGGGATTCTTTTTTTTTACATTGTCTGTGTTTAGAAATAAAAATAAATAAATCTCAGTTGGTAGAGCGTCCGCATAAGAACCATAAGGTTTCGGGTTCGATAACGGCTATCGCCAACAGCCAAATGGGGCCACCTGTTGGCCGTGGGTGGCGACCCGTGATGCTTAAGGACGGAGTCTTGGTGGATGAGCAGTCCATGACCTGCAACACTCTTATAACCTTACTTAGGCTTGATGGGCGGTTGGAGAGGCCCCCTCCGATCAATCGGCTAGCCACGTCAAGCTCTAGCACCTATATGATTGCCTCAATGGCAAGACCCAACCCGTTTTATCATATAGGTGCTAGAAGGCGGTGGCTGAGAGTCCTGGGAATGACGTTAAACTCTATCTGATGGTGAGGTTCCGGTTTTGGAGGTTTGGGGGACGTGGTCCACTCTGACCCGGAGTGGTGATACCTGTTAGGGTCCCATCTATGGGTTAAATAGAAAAACATGAGTTTATAAACAAAATTTGATTATCCATTAAGAATGAATTTATTTCGAAACTTTATCGGCATTAAATGACCCACCGAGGTTGATATGCCGTAAAACCCAAACCAAACCAAGGCAAAACTGGTTTAAACCACTAAATGTCCGCGATTTTTCCCTCTAAACTAAAAATGCTAGCATCGGGGGAGGGGTATTTGCCTGCTCATCCCACTTATGAGGGCTGGACACAAGGTCTCGTTTTTACGTGGGCGCATAAAAATTGTGTCGATCCCGTCGGCATTCCTCCTCAAGGCGCTGGGCAATAAATCCAGCCATGCCCCTTTAAATCAAGGGGGCAGGTGTTGCCTGGGGGCGTGTCCCCCTTCTCCGGGATCGACGCTATTAATTGTACTTTACCGGTCCAGTGGCCAAAGCACACTGGACCCCCAGCCGGGTGGGAGGAAAGTCTCAGGGCATAGCACATGGAACAGATACTACACTCTGTTGGTTGTTTTCGTTGGCAAGGGGGCGGTGCCAACGAAAATAACCAACACAATAAAACTGTATTTAAAAAAAAAGGTAAAATGATTGCCACTGAGCGGGAAAAAAGCATCTGAACTGGGATATTCATACGTATAATTAAAATAAGTAATTTAAAAAAGAAAGAAAAAACGTAGACGTTAATGATAAGGACATCCGAACAGAAGTTGACATGGTAATTTTTATCACAAATGCGCGCACCCTCTAAAAGACTGAATTAACTATTGGATTAATCTGCTTATACACGAAAGTAAAAAATCTTTTGTTTGCTTTCATTTAGGAGGGGGGTTGAAGGGGTAGAAACGTGCGGATAAATATGATGTGTGACAGGCTCGTTTAATAAGGTTCCTTTTTTGTGTTTCCCTTTCAAGTAGGTTGATAGGAAAAAAAAGAGGAAGAGAAGGGTCTTTGCGCCATCACCTGCCCTCTTCTGTTAAAGGAGATAATAAATGTTAATATAACACCGGCATGATATGTCGTTTTCTACGTCAGATCTCTTATCACCTCCCTCACCTACATCACATATACACATGCACACACACACATACACACTTACACATACACATACATACTTTTATCGCCTCCCTCACCTACATAACATACACACATGAACACACACATATACACTTACACATGCACACACATACTCTTATCGCCTCCCTCACCTACATCAAACACACACATCACACACACACACACACACACATAAAGCACACACATACACACACACTCGTCATACACACACACATTACACACACACATCACACACATATCACACGCACACACACATCACACGCACACATATCACACACATACACGCACGCACACACATCACAAGCATATCACACGCACACCACGCACACACCATACACATACACGCACACACACATCAGATACACACACACATATATCACACGCACACTCATCACATACTAACACGCACATATACACATCATAAACTCATCACACACACATCACACGCACTCATGACACGTTCATCACACATACACACACACACACATATCACACACCACGCACTCATCACACACATACACATTACACGCACAAATCACATAATCCCACATACACACATCACACGCACGCACTCAACACACATACATCATACACGCGCGTGCACACAGACAGACACACAGACAGACAGACACACACACACACACAGAGGGTAAAATACAATTTCTAGTTGTCACCCTTTTAATTCCCTTACCCACCTCACCCTGTTTTTTATTTATTTTATTTGTTTGTTTTTTTTTTTTTGTTTTTTTTGTAGTTTTTCTTTTTCTGACTTGCTATGACTGATCCTGACATTCAGAAACGCTGATGAGGCCTTCTTTGTCAAGTCAGATCGAAATGTATTTAGCTAAGAATGTATAATTAACAGCAGACGACTTTGCCTTTTTGCAGCCCCTGACCCCCCCCCCAACACACACACCACCCCGAACCCCCCAACTCCCAACGCACTCCGACAGGTGAGTCGGATTTGAGTCAACTCAGATGAAGCAGGTGCTTAGCTTTGTTCTTTGAACGCATATAAATAAATAAATAAACGCTCCCTCTTAGATCTGTGTGTGTGTGTGTGTGTGTGTGTGTGTGAGTGTGTGTGTGTGTGTATGTGTGTGTGTAAGCATGTGCGTGTGTCCCGAGACCGCAACAATGGATTCGTTTTCGGTACGGATAATTTTTTTTATCGAGATTAAAAAATGAACTCACGTATACATCCGCATACATATCATATACACGTGTACATACATTCCTGTATTTTTTTTTTATGTGCGTGTACTTAATGTACTAAGATAGATTACTCAGCATTCTGTTCATACTGAACGCAAATACATTATTGGTGTTATATATATATATATATATATATATATATATATATATATATATATATATATATAAAATTAATGAAAATAAATTGTCGATTAAAAAATCATAAAAAAATTATTAATGAAAATAAATTGTCGAATATTAATATTTATATATATCTATATTTATATTATATACATATATTTTTTATTTATATATATATTTATGTATACATACATATAATTTTTAGTATGTAATAATAGTATTAATTTTACTATTTATATTTTTATATTTTTATCAAATTTTAGATTGTTACATTTTTATTATTCTTTATTGTTTTATTATTTGTTTGTTTTTCTTATTCAAAATTATCTAAGTTCAGATTTATATATTTGAACTCTACTTAGACTAAGTTTAAATTAATAACATCCCTTCTTAATCATTTTAAAACTTTTTTATAAATATAGTCTGGACAATTTTTATTCTATTTTTACATATTAAAAAAAGCAATCTTCAGAAAATTAAACATTATCACCAATTCATTTCAAAAACGTAGTCGGCATTAAATGACCCATTGAGGTTGATATGCCGTAAAACAAGAACGAAATCAAATCAAATCAAATCATATTAAAATCATTTTTCTGAACTGGGGACTTTTGGAAATTTCTTTAAATTTCTAAAAGCCTTTTAAGTTTTGGTCGAAATAAATTTATTACAGAATGACGGTTTATTGAGTTTTACCTTTCTTTCAAAGGTATATATTGCCCTGTATTTAATCTAAATTATAGATTATTATACATTGAGCTCTCTCTAGGGATTTATAAAAATCCTTGTATTTGCACCTACTAAAACATGCAATATATTATATAGTGAGATTTTGAAGATTCCATGTAGAATCATTCCTTACTACCAGTTTTGGATACCTTACACACACACACACACACACACACACACACACACACACAATATATATATATATATATATATATATATATATATAGGGTCATGCACAGACAAGTGTTTCGACTTATCAAGTTTCTTCAGTGTGGCTAGACATTTTGTAAGCTACCTACAACTGGAATTGAAATCCAGCACCTTAACCATTAGGCTGTCTTCACTTACAGAATGGGAAGGGGATTTTAACTGTTTTTAATACACACATCGCTTTGTGTGTAAAGGCAGTCACAGAGTGCTCCGAACGAATAGAAGAACGTTATATATATATATATATATATATATATATATATATATATATATATATATGCATATATTTATGTCTATATATTAGGGCTGCTCAATTTACGGACTTTTCATACCCACGTAAATTTCTCTGAATGTTTAAGATGAGGCTTGAAGATTAGTATTATCTGCGTTATTCGAACTATTATCCCCATCTTCATTATTATTTGTACAACGTTTCGGTCGATATACCCTCCAGCCTTCTTCATGTATTTCTTGTCGGCCAAATCAAGACATTAGGTTTATAAGTTCCCAAAATTCAAACTCAATTGTCCAATTGGACACATGGCCGAGTGGATAAAGCAGTTAGGTTAAGACAGTTCTAACTCTGGTACCCGAGTTCAATTCTGAGTGAAAGCAGTTAGAAAAATAATTTAATTAACACAACTCCTACCCCAGCTATGGTTAGTGGAATGAGAACAGGATATCCCCGTGGAATAAATAAAGGGTTAGGTTCAAAGTTCCGTGATGGCTCCCGAATACGACAAGAAAGTTCCCGAGTTCGAAAAGAAGGTTCCCGAGTCCGACAAGAAATACCTGAAGAAGGCCGTTGTACAAATAACAATGAAGATGGGGACAATATTCCGAATAACGCAGATAATACTAACCCACGTAAATTGTTAAAAAAACTATTTTAAAACGTCAATAAAAAATGGAAAATTAACTTTTTAATGTTTTATTTTATGTTTTATTTTATGTTTAATATAAAGAACAATTCTAAATTTATGCGTTAAAAAATAGAAAAAACAAATGTCTGTTACATATAACATATATTTTTGCATTTTAAATAAAGTTACGATAAAAATTTTAACCTTTGTTAACATAGTTATAGCATCTTGACGCGAACAATTAGACTAACATAATTTTCTTTGGAGAATCATACATGTAATAATTTTAAGCTAAAACAAATTACTAATTTAGCATTTCATTGATACCTTACGATTTAACTCGAAAAAAAAGACCTGGGGAAATCAAAATTAGAATGGTAAAAATTATTTACAATAAAATTCTATCAGAAATATAAAAAGCGAGACATTTTTTTTCTTTTTCGATACATTTCTGATAAAGTATAGATATATATTTAAGTTAGGAGAATGAAATACTAATTTACAAAATATTAATTTGGCCATTGTGTAGTTAGTATAGTTCCACGGATTTGAACTTATTTGAACTTATTCGCTGCAGCAACTATTCAAACGTGAATAGAATAATAATTCTCTTTTAACCTCCTATAATAAAAAAACGACGTCAATTTTTAATTCAAACATTATTTTCAATATCTTTTAAATAAAAACCGTACTATGTTTTCTTATTAATTTTAAATTTAATAATTTCTTTATTTAAATGAAATTCGATTTTGCTATACAAGGAACAGGAGTATTTATTTTACATTTTATGAATTATAAAAAATCCCTTTAAAAAAGTAGACAACTTTTCAATATAAAATTCCTTAGAAAATAAGCTAACGATTTAGAAAAAAAAACGATAAATATTTTTTCTTATTTACGAGACTTAGGTTTCAAATTTAAGAGGTTCTACTACCAAAACTGTACTAGTATCGTGTTGTACTATTTACCCATAGATGGAGAAGGGAGTAGTTGGATTCATACCTTTCCCAAGGGTATTAGCGCTATGCGAAATGCAAACAGCCTCATCCAGGATTTGGTCGACGAGTTCATTTCCACCTTTAATGTCTCTCTGTCTTGTAGTTAAACTCTACCTTGATATCGGTTTTCTTACAGTCTGATGATAACCATTACACCACATGCATCCATGACATCATCTGTTTTTTTTTTTCAATGATCACGGTGCATCTCGGATTGATAGGCGTTCCAAAATGACTGTTCAAAATGAATTCCCAGTTTGGGTTCTTGCTATATACGGATAGATTATAGTGAGTGGTTATGTAATAGATATATATACACAAAATAATATATTGATTTATCCTAAATATATATATATATATATATGGAGAAAGTAGACAAACACTGGATGTTGTTGAAACTTGATGTTTATTGTCGACGGTGTCTTATCTTACCCTTACAAACCCTTAGAAAAAATAAATAAATAAATAAATAAAAATAAAATAAAATAAATAATAAATCAAAAAAAAAAAAATGACACCAACATACCAACAACACACATATAACTTAACGACAAATCCAGTTCCCAATCACACATAAACAAAAAACAATTAAACAGACACACACACACACACACACACACACACACACACACACACACACACATACACATATTTAGCTAACCAATCCCCACAATCTAACACCTGTGGTACCACCATTGACCACTAACCACCCCCAACTACACTTCCCCCTACTGACGACCTTCCGCTTTCAGCATTTTGAGAATTTCCATCATTGGAGTAAGAACTATATTCAAGTCCTGAAGATGGTCTAATAAGAGACCGAAACGTTGCACCGTCGACAATAAACATCAAGTTTCCACAACATCCCGTGTTTGTCTACTTTTCTCCACATACTGTCGGATTAACCTCCTCACATTTCTACCATATATATATATATATATATATATATATATATATATATATATGATTTTATATATGAAAAAAGTGACTTACCTCGGAAATTGGTCTCAGTGGTTAGTTAATACAAGTTTCAAAATGATAAGACAGCGATATAACAAATATAAAGTGCTCAATACGTAAGTAGAGCAAATGTATTATTATAATGGTATACAAAGGAATAACCTACTCGAGTTTCATCATAAGGAACTTCAGGGTTAGATCCACTGAATTAATTAAGATATTGATTAATTGCAGCCGATTGTACACGTGTATTTTCTGGTTAACAAAACATGCATATATATATATATATAATATATATATATATATATATATATGCATGTTTTGTTGAACTCTGCGGACAATTCTTTTCTGGCGAGTTTCTTTTCTATCCTTTCCAATTGTCTGGCCATGTTTTTTTTTATATCAGGCTGGAATTGGTGAATGAATCTACCGAAGGTTCTTACACTAGTACTTTCTGCACTACTTAATGCCATCATCAGGTGAGAAGTGTAGGAACCTTCAGTGGATTCATTCACCAATTCCACCCTGATATAAAAAAAGGAACATGACCAGACAATTGGAAAGGATAGAAAAGGAACTCGTCACACAAGAATTGTCTGTCGCGTTCAACAAAACATGCATAAAATAAAAATGCTACATATATATATATATATATATATATATATATATAGAGAGAGAGAGAGAGAGAGAGAGAGAGAAAGAGAGAGACAGAGACAGAGGGGGTGCGGCACAGTGTCTTTTACATGCTATTTATGGGATGCAGAAGGTATGTTATTCGGAATTACTTTTATGCTTTAAGTTTTACAGTCCTCTCTTATCCAAAGATTTATTTATATTTTCTACAAGAATAATCGGTTGTCGGATTGTTCCGATTCTTTCTCAGACGAGTGCACAAACAGTTCCAATTTAAATTTGGAATTATTACTATTTATTTGAGTACTTACATGAAACGGCTTCTGTGCCAATGTGGACCTCATATCGCTATTTCTGTTTAAGGTTTAACAAAAGAATGCAGCTATGTCGTGAAAGACGAACAATTTCGTCTAGACGGGCTTCGTGTGTTGGGAACAATTAAAAAGATCACCGGACATTTGAAAATAGTTCTTTATTGTAAGACCCAACGTTCACGTGATTTCGCGTGTCACCTGTGTGCAACATGAAATTTACCTTTAATTATTCTTTCTTGGACTCAGAAATGATTCAGTTCGATTTTTCGTCTTTAAAAAGACTTCATTTCTTTGCTTCTTTCTTCCATATAATATTGACCTATGATAGAATATAATACATGATAATATATATTGTAGAATAATAACAGACTTTGCGTGTATTAAAAGCATTCTTAAATTTCTCAGACCTTTACTCGAAAACTTATTTCATGTATATTACTAAAGACTATCTATGACTCAGTTCTATTATTATGTGGTTTTTACACCTGCCTAAACTGGTGGTTCATTGAAGGCTGAGTGACAGCAAGTTCTCTCACGTTTCCAGGACTCTTCTAAGTATTCTAGCTTATTTTAACAGTGCTGTGGTTTGGATGAATTTCAATTCTTCCAGACTCTTTTTCAAACACATGGGAAACGTTCCAAGTGCCCCAATTACAATTGTCACGACCTTTACATTCCTGTTCCACAGCTGTTTTAGCTCCTTGGCCAGGTCTAAGTATTTTCCTGTCTTTTGGTTTCCTTTCATCTCCCCTCTGTGGTCAGCCGGTATGAAAAAATCCATGAGATGACAACTTTCCTTTTTCTTTTAATTAATACTAGGTCTGGTTTTCTAACCGGGATTCGGTGATCCGTCTGTATCTTAAAATCCTAAAGAATTATTATTATTATTATTATTTTTATATTATCTCCTTTTGAGTTTTCACATCAGCATTAGCTGATGGTCTTTCACTGGACTCTTCTGAGTATTTTGGCAGATTGCAGCAGTGCAGTGTTCTGAATGGTTTCAATCCTTCCTCTGATTTCCAAACTTTCCAAACCCTTTTCCAATCCTTTTGGGGCCGTTCCAAGTGCACCAACTACAATTGGTATCACTTTGACTTTCATATTCCATAACTTTTTCAGTTCTCTAGCAAGGTCCAGATATTTGTCCATTTTTT
The DNA here is from genome assembly GCA_023376005.1 of Doryteuthis pealeii. Taxonomy (NCBI): domain Eukaryota; kingdom Metazoa; phylum Mollusca; class Cephalopoda; order Myopsida; family Loliginidae; genus Doryteuthis; species Doryteuthis pealeii. The sequence goes on along the minus strand of CM042182.1, from coordinate 28,910,525 downwards.
CATTTCCCTTTAGCTTCACTCTGTGATCAACTGGAACTGCAAAATCCACCAGTTGACAAGATCTTTCTTTTTTGTTAATCAACACTAGGTCTGGTCTTCCTGCTGGGATAAGGTGATCCGTTTTTATTTCAAAGTTCCAGAGAATTTTATGCGTTTCGTTCTCAAGAACAGATTCTGGTTTATGCATATACCATTTTGTTGTGTGGTCAAAATTTAATTTCTTGCATAATTCCCAGTGGATCACCTTCCCAACCCAGTCATGTCTAGTTTTGTATTCCCGTTGTGCTAGTTTGCTACATTCGCAGAGTACATGGTTTACAGTTTCATCTCTATTACTGCAAAGTCTACATTTACTATTTTGTTTAGTCTTATCAATTTTCGCTTTGATATAGTTTGTACTTATGGCATTATTTTGTGCAGCAATTATTAGTGATTCAGTTTCTCTTTTAAGGTTTCCTTTTATTAACCATGTCCATGTCTTTTCATGTGCAATCTCTTCGATTTGTCGTTTGAAGTGTCTATATAATTGTTTTTCTTCACATTTTTTCTAGTTTTTGTTGTTTTTCTGTTTGTCCATATATTACATCTGCCGAAAGTAATTTGTCTTTGCTCTTTCTTGTGTAATCTTCAAGTTGCTGGATTGTAGTTTCTACACAGTCCACTATGTTGGCAAGACCTCTTCCCCCTTCCTTTCTTGACACATATAATCTATCTCTATCGTCTTTAGGGTGGAGAGCTTTGTGCATGGTCATTAACTTTCTCGTCCTTTGGTCAATCTGTCTGAGTTCTTCTTTTGTCGATTTTAAGAATGGTCCCGAGTATCTTATAATGGGAACGGCCCAGGTATTGATTCCTTTGATTAGATTTCTGCTGTTGAGTTTGGTTTCTAGAAGTTTTCTAGTTCTACTGAGATATTCTTTTTTAACTTTTCCTTTCATTTCTGCTTGCTTGATATTGTCCGCTTCTAAAATTCCTAAGTATTTGTAACTTTTATTTTCATCACGTGATTTTATAGTGTCCTCATTTGGCAGATTATTATCATTTGCAAGACCTGTTGATATGTCACAGTATAATTTAATTATTACAATGTTTGATGTGTTTACTTAAGAGCTATTGCTAAATAGTTCAATATATAAAAAGTATAATAATCTTGATTAAACTGTCTCTCACTTTTTTTCTTTCTTTCCTTTTTTTTTCAATTATGTTCGATTGAAAAAATTAGAAATCATTAATAACTTAAAATTAGTAAATTTCAAGACTTTATTGATGTCATTTTTTAGATTCCTTGGTTCAAAAAGTTTTTAGAAAATAATTTCTAGGTGTAGGGAAGCCCTAGAACTCATTTTACAGACAAAAGTAGATTACAAAAGTCCCCCCCCCAAAAAAAAAACCCAATAAAATTGGAGAGCTAAAAATCGACGTAATTCGGCTAATTGTTGTAATTGGAAGCTCACATTTTGGGGATTGTCCGACTCTTACACAGTCAACATGTGGACATGTATGCCGTATAGCGAGGGAGTCTATCCCCTTTTCACTAGCGCTAGACCAAGGAGATTATTTTAGCGTCTGAGGTGGAGCGCCACACCTACCATCAGCTCTTTTATATACATATATATATAATGTGTGTGTGTGTGTGTGTATTTGGGCAGCATTCTTTCATTTATACATGTAGAATTAAACAACTAGTTGGGATATCAATCTACGGATTCCATCCAAATGTAAAAAAGTTGGACAGAAATATCGAAAAGATCGTTAATAACAGGAGACGTGCCCTTTGTTTAATTCGACACACACACACACACACACACACACACACACACATATATATATATATATATATATATATATATATATATATATATATATGTATGTATATATAAACTTAATTAGCCTTTTTTCTCATAAATCCCATTGAAGATTATGTCAATCACATGAAACGTAAAGTAACGTATAGTAATTTCACTATTTAATATTCCACTGTACACACATGTACATAATGTAGTAGTAATATTTTAAGGGGTTAAAACCTCACTGTATAAAGCTTCTTAATTTTCTGCTTTTGCAGCAGATGTGGCCAGGCTCACTACAATTCGCGATATATACACGAACACTCTATAAAACAAAGACCTAATTCTAACAAGTCACCTACATACTCAGAAACATCTTAATAATAAATACATATTCACTGTCTTTCCTTCTCCCTTACCTTTCACTGTCAACCGCGTTATTATAATCTATAATCCCTTATGACCCACATGAGCCTTAATCTTAATCCCACCAATCTTCTCGTAGGTCAGCTCTTCTCTGTAACACCCACTATAACATCGATTTCAAATATGCCAAAGCCGAAAGCACTTTTATCTTCCTCGAGGTTATCAACCAGCCTTTTTTTTTATTTTTTATTTACTATTGTATCGTAAAGTCGATGGTCGTTGAATATCTCTTTTCTTTGCAGAGATAGGATTTCTTTTGCAATTAGGCAGTTGCTCTTTTTTAAAGTCTCAAGTGACTGAGCAGATGGTAATTTAGACGGGGGCAGCCAATATACAAGGTGTTTCAGAAAAGACAATATCATTTCTTTTAAGCCTATTTTGTTTCATTTGCCTCAACCAGGCATGGGTAAACTATGACCCACGGGCCACATGCGGCCCAGGGTGCTTTATGTTGGTTTGTTAGTTGGTTGGTTGGATTTTACAGCATGTCAATCTTAGTTGGATTATTTTATGTCAAAGACGTTTTATTTATTCATTCTGCTGGTTGGTTGGATTTTACGGCATTCAATTTTTAGTTGGGTTATTTATGCCGAAACGTTTTTTTATTCATTCTGCTGGTTGGTTAGATTTTACGATATATCAACTTATTTGGTTATTTTATGCCGAAGACGTTTTGTTTTATTCATTCTGTTAGTTGGTTGGTCGGTTGGTTGGTTGGTTTTTACGGCATGTCAACCTTACTTGGATTATTTTATGCCGAAGACGTTTGTTTTATTCATTCTTGTTAGTGGTTGGTTGGATTTTTCGGTATGTCAAAACTTGTTGGGTTATTTTATGTTGAAGATGTTTTGTGTATTCATTCTTGTTGCTTGATGGTTGTTGGATTTTACGGCATGTCAACACTTGTTGGGTTATTTTTATGCCGAAGACGTTTTGTTTTATTCATTTTTGTTGGTTGGTTGGTTGGATTTTACGGCATGTAAACTCTTGTTGGGTTATTTTATGTTTGAAGATGTTTTGTGTTATTCATTCTTGTTGCTTGATTGGTTGGTTGGATTTTACGGCATGTCAACACTTGTTGGGTTATTTTACGCCGAAGACGTTTTGTTTTATTCATTCTTGATAGTGCTGAATTTTCTTTTTAGACTCAATTTTTTAAACACATTTATAAAACTCATTTTATATATCTAACCCCATATATGAGACCCTAGCAGTACTACCACTCCAGGTCAGAGTGGACTTGGAGTAATGGTGAAGTTCCAGTTTTGGAGCTTCAGGAGCGTAGAGTACCCCTTTATCACCATTGCTCCCAGGTTCGCTCTGACCCGAAGTGATAATACCTGTTATGGTCCCATCTATGGGTTAAATAGAAAAAAAAAAGAGTTTTAACAAAATTGTTAATACTTATCAAGAATTAATAAAACAAAAACTTCTTTGGCATAAAATAACGCGACAAGGTTAACATGCCGTAAATCCAACCAACTAGCCAACCATCAAGCCGCCGATTTTATTTCCTACAACGGTAACTGTTACACGACGTGCGCCTCCACAAAGTACCCAATCTATATGTTGGATACTACAAGAGACAAAGGGGATTCCGTTTTCATGCCTTCCATTTTACTAACGATATATTTCATCATCGAATTGGAAATATGCCATTTGAGAACAAATAGGTCACCATCTTTAATTAATTATTTTTTGGAATGTTGATGTGTTCTATTTTTGAGGGTCAGGTTCGACATTTTCCCTAACCCCTTGCATCGCTTTATATCTAGGGTCACGACATCGTAGGTCACTATTTTTGATTGACTGGATGTGGGCGTTTTTAATTATTTCTACAAAGTGGGTTAGGTTCCTGACGTGGGATGGGAGTTACTGGAATCAACACTACAACAGACCCCCACACGTGTACGGGTTCCCCGAAATCCACAAACTAGGTATTCCTTTTATTATCAGTTACCGAGGATGAGCCTGTCATCCATTATACTATTTCACAGAAGACAGTCACTACAGTGACTGGAAAATTCCCACCCCCTGTAATAATAGACCCTGTCTACCACAAGGTTCATGGTTCGATACTTGCAAGGAGTGATATGATAATAATGGCAAGCATAAACTGTTCTGGATTTATTTTAGGAATGGTTTTCTATGTATCCATTTCAGAAGAAGTCACTAATCATTAATGTTATATGAAAGTAGACACCGAATCTCCATTATAATAAGATATGAAAGAATATAAGAAGAATAATCATTCATCTACTTATGTAAACAATTAAATGTATATCATAGGGAACAACGAAAGTCCTACTAATTTTACACAACTTCGGATAATACTCATATGTATATATATATATAGCTCAGTCGGTAGAGCGTCCGACTAGGAACCACAAGGTTCCCGGTTCGATACCGGCCCTAGCCAGTTCAGCGTATAAGTAGCACAGGGATCTGTGCGGTAAAGTAAGGAGTTGATGATAGGTGTGGCGCTCCACCTCAGACGCAAAACAATCTTCTTGGTCTAGCGATAGTGAAAAGAGGATAGACTCACTCACTGTCTGGCTGGTCCGACTTTAGGCCACCCGACGACTTTACTTAACAAAAGACAAGAGTTTCAAGATTTATTGACCTTGTGTCACATCCTGCTTGTGGCGGGGGTTTTGGGTGAATACATATACACGTATCTTTTATATGTATCTGTTTTCTTTGGTTATGCAACAATAAATTTGTTAGGATATAGGAATTGCCTTTTGTTTTTTTTTTTCTGAATTGAAACGAATATTTTTGGAATGGTGCAGATACGAAAATTATACCCCCCCCCAAAAAAAAACCCACAGACAACATGTTAACCCTAGTAAGAGGTTTTGTTTGGTTTCTTTGTTTTTGTTGTGTCCTTAAAAGGCGTACAATCAGACAAGGTTGTAGTCGAGTGGAAGGGCCAGTCAATACGTTCGTAGATTTAAGATTGAGGGTTTTATTGCAGAGAAATACAATAAGACAGACAAGGAATAGTGAGGCACGTTACTAAACCTTGAAGCCAGCCCAGTATAATGCCGTACTCACAATATATATTGTCAGACCACATGGGTGAGAGAGAGAGAGAGAGAGAGAGAGAGAAGAGAGAGAGAGAAGAGAGAGAAGAGAGGGATATTACATTACAACAGTTTTAATGCCATATCAACCTTTATAGGTTATTTAATGCCAAAGCCATACTTATAGAATAGAAGTTTTGGTACTATTTAACTCATAGCTGGTGGAACTGAGAAGTGTATCACCTTTCCCAATGATACTAGCCAAAAGGGAACGTTATGGCGCTATTGGAGTTCGAACTCACATATTACGATGTAGTAGTCAAGCACGTTAGCAACTACACCACGAAGATCTTCCATAGTAGGAGGAGTTTGTGATTTCACGATTATCAGCCTGATAACATCATACCCAGGATATGAATACCCTCAGACACAGCCTTCTAGCAACTATATGATAAAATTGGTTGAAGATTTGCCAAGAGAAATACGGTCGGGAAAATCATATAGGTGCTAGGGCTTGACGTGACCAGCCGATTGATCGGGGGATCCCCTTTGACCGACTGTCTGACCCAAGTAAAAACCAAAGTAGAGTGTTGCATGCCAGGAACTGCTCCGCTGTCAGAATTCCATCCTTAAGCATCATAGTCACCTCCAATAACCAACAGGTGGCCAATGGGAGTGAGTCTTACCCCTGTAGCGTTGTTTGTATTCGCCTGGTGGAGTTGTCTGCCCCTTTAGTTTTGATGATGCCGCTAGGGCACCAGTATAAAAGCGCCGGTTTCAAAACCTTCGCTCTCTCTTGATAGTTTTCAGCAACTACGAGCCACATGGGGTAGATTCTATCTAAACCCTCTCGTGGGGCTCCGCCCCCCTTACATTACTGTAAGTTCCTTACAGCATGGACTATCGCTAGTCTCATGTCTGTACTCTTTTATGTTATACTCTGTATCTTTCATGAATGTGTCTATCTTTATTTGTCTAACTCTGTTTACCTTATTATGAACGTTGTATCTACTGTTATCCATGTGCTGTGTTATTAAATGTTTGTCTATTAACCTTTGTCGGAGTTATTCATAACTAAAGTTATGTTGAACTTTAAACCATCCTTACACCCCTCTTCAGCGGTGCAGTTTTACAGGGCTTTCTTAAGCGGAGTTTACCAGGTTTGAAATCAGAATTTTAGACTGATTGGCATATTAAGATTAAAGTGCCCATTTCGCAATTTTCTTTACCCATAGCTGAAGGGAGTCTTTCTTTTTTATTTCTTTTGGAAATCCATCGCAGACGACGGTGACGTTACTCCATATCTTCTTTTGTGGACTCTATGGTGGCTCATTAGTCCAATTCTGGACTTGCAAATGTGGTCACACACATTGCATGCGAAATTCCCATCTACATTTGGTTGTTCATGACGACGAAGGCGTCGCCGCTCTGCAGTCCCGTCCATTATTGAGCTGCTTAGCTCCTGTGTGGTTCAAATACCATATTAAGACAACGCTGAAGAAATATAAAATCACACCTTCAAACGTGGAAGATCTGACCTCCAACAGACAGTGTTGGCGAGACGCCTACCGCACAGGAGCTAAGTAGCTCAATAATGGTATAAACATGACTGTAGAGCTGAAGGGAGTATATATATATATTTTGATATACAGAATTTTTCTTTTTAAAAAAATCAATGGCCATTTTCAAGATTATTAAATCTCTACCCAGGAAGCCTACATTGGAATTGGCGCCCCTCTCTGTTTTTTTAAAAGATCGAAGCATTGATTTTAATTTGGTCTTAATGGAACATTGCTAACCGAACGCAAATCAAGTTGACTTTCTTCCTTGTTTTGTTGTTTAAAAACTTGCATTCACCAAGCTGTAGTCCAAATCTTGTTTAATAACGTTGCGTTATTTCATGCACCAGTAGAGCAAACTAATTACTTACCCCAACTTATTTTTTTCGATGGTAATCGGTTATAAATTCGAGATTAATTAAGGACCGGCCGACTTTCTGGCCATTGTTCGTCGACCATTCTTTCATTGCATGCTAAAAGGCTTATTCCATCATAACTACACCACGACTGACAACAGAACGCAGCTAAGTACTAAATATTAAGAAGAAAAAAAATCAAAATGGCGGACATTGAGAATTGCGCGGAAAGAACGGGAAAGCATATGAAAGCATTTGTTTAATTGTCTTGGATTTAATTATTTTCCACTCTCTTCGTTTCTCTCTTTCCCTCTCTCTCTCTCTCTCTCTTTCTCTCTCTTGCTCTCTCTCTCTCTCTCAATCTGTCTCTCTCTTCCTCTCTCTCTCTCTCTCTCTCATTGTCTCTCTCTTTTATCTCTGTCTCTTCCTCTTTGGCTGTGTGTGTCTGTCTGTCCGTCTCTTTCTTTGTCGGTATGTCTGTCTGTCTCTCACCCACTCTCTTCATCTGTGTATGTCTCTCTCTCTCTCTCTCTCTCTTTCTCTCTCTCTCCCCCCTCTCTCAATCTCTCTCTCTTTCCTCTCTCTCTCTGTTTCTCTTTTTCTCACTCTCTCTCTCTCTCTCTCTCTTTGTATCTCTGTCTCTTTCTCTTTAGTTGTGTAGTCTGTCTGTCTCTTTCTCTGTCTTTATGTCTGTCTCTCACTCTCTCTTCATATCTCTGTCTGTCTTTCTGTCTGTCTGTCTGTCTCTGTTGGTCTATATCTCTGTCACTGTCTGTCTCTCTCTCTCACTTCATCTATGTATGCCTCTTACTGCCTCTCTTTCGCTCTCTGTCTCTATTTTTCTCTGTCTGTTGGTCTGTCTCTCTTCGTCCCTGTCTCTCTGACTGCCTCTCCCCCTCTCTCTCTCTTCCTCTCTCCCTCTCTCTCTTCCTCTCAATTATTTTCTCTTTTCTAAAGTATTTTCTTTTCAGATTTTTTCGGTTATTTGAATGAGGCCAATTCAGTTTTTTTATGAGAAAATGAGTTTGTCCTTCTAAAGGACGCCATTTTGGATTCTTGAAATCTGTTTTAATTAGGCTGTCCAATCAGCGATCAGTAAAGAGTTCAATCAATCGTTGCTGTCAGTGTCACCGGCGCCAAATTCATTCGCGCGATCACCGCCATTTTCAGAGCTGCAGATTTTGTTGGCTTTAATTTGGCTTTTCATAATTCAATTCTAAAGGTTGCTTAGCACTGTTCGTCAATATATATATATTATATTATATATATATATTATATATATATTATAAAATGGGTACAAGAGATAACTTACTGAGTTTCACTATAAGGATCTTCAGGGTTAAATCCACTGAATTAATCGAGACACGATTAGTAGCAGTCGATTTCACGTGTGTGTTTTTATATCCATTTTTGTATAATATATATTATATATATATATATAATATATATATATATATATATATAATACTATATCCCCATATATATATATATATATATATATATATATATATATATATAATGGGACAAAATATTTCAGTACACATCATATCATCATGTCGCGCAGGAGCACAGATATCCATGACAATCTCTCGCCAAACTTCCCTATCATTTTATTGCCCCTGATAGGTCTTCTGCGCAGCAACCAGCACCTCACAGAGTTTGGTCAATGTAAGTCCTTGCGGGCGACCCACCATTAGCATATCCATGTGTTGGCTTCCACAAGAAAACTTTGCATATGAGCTCATCCTTGCTTCTCCATCTGTCCTGCCTGCCAAGTCCGTCTCACTCGGATGGTTTATGAGATGGAGTAAGTGGCCATACATCTGCTACTTGTGGGGTGCTGTTTCCACGACTTGTTCCAAGACTGCACGTAGCATTCTTGTGCAGCTCCCAGCTAGCGTATTCTCAAGGCGCTTCGTTAGGGCCCAAGTGGTGCAGCCAGTACTGATATAACCACAGCCTTGATGAATTGTCGCTTTAACTTGTCAATGAGATCGGATTTCCATATGAATGATAATTTGTTTGTAGCCAACCATGCCTTTCCTATTCGTGTATTAATATTATTAATTTTATCAATATCTTATTATAATGGAGATTGTGTATTTTTCTGTCTGTAACCGAAACTATATCGCTACTCAAGTCACAATTCCGTTAGTTATTGACATCACATACCAATGATTTTATTTTTATTTAAACCTCTATTATTAATAAAATTGTCTTACATTATTAATACTGTTAACCATATCTACATGATATTTTTCCACGTACCCCCACTTGTACGGGTCAGGCACAAGGCCCTATTTATGTGGACCACCCACAAGCCGAAGCTCATGGGGTGGCGGGTGAAAATTGCGTCGATCCCGTCGGCATTCCCCCTCAAGGGGCGCCTCAGGCACTGGGCAATAAACCCAGCCCTGTCCTTTAAATCAAGGGGCAGGTGTTGCCTGGGGGACGGCCCCCTGGGATCGACCGCGTTAATTATATCAATGGTCCAGAGGCCGAAGCCACTGTTGACCATATCTACATGATATTTTCCACGTACCCCACTTGTACGGGTCAGGCACAAGGCCCTATTTATGTGGGACCACCCACAAGCCGAGACTCATGGGATGGCGGGTGAAAAATTGCGTCGATCCCGTCGGCATTCCCCCTCAAGGGGGGAGCCTCAGGTGCTGGGCAATAAACCCAGCCCTGCCCCTTTAAATCAAGGGGGCAGGTGTTGCCTGGGGGGATAGCCCCCTGGGATCGACGCTATTAACTCGTAAAGATCCAGGGCCGAAGCCACTGGACCCTGGCGTTGGCCAGATTTACATACTAACAACATGCAATTATATTTATATATACAACAAAATAGCAGTTTACAGTGTGAACGGGAAGGCTAATTTGCATATTGATATTGAAAATTTGATTTTGATAAATATGTGCTTGATATTATTGATTTCTAACTGTTTGGTTTTATTTTAATGAATATAAGCAAAAATCTCTTCAATGAATTTTAAATGAAATCCATTAACAAGAAAAGATAACTGTCATTTTATTCTTTACTTCCTCTTTTAACTAAATACTTAAATTAGAAAAATAACAATGAAAGACGAGAGTGATGGAAGAGTAAGTTTCAGTTGTTCTATTTTACTATTATATCCCCCTCTGTTTCAATTTTTTTTTTATCTGCATTCTTATTTAGTTTCATTAGCGTTTCTAATTTAATACGATATTTCATTACATTAAAACTTAAATACTTGCACCCGGAGGGTGCATATATTGCTAGTTATTATAATAATAATATCAATAACATATTTAATATTGGTACACATGCAAAATTTTTAATTTATTGTATTTCCTACTAAGGAGTAAACGTACTTTTTATATAATTAGCTGAACACAGCTGCATGATAAATAAATATGTATATGAGACAGAAAAAATTGATTTATTAGAAATAAATCCTTTTCGGTCATTAAAGTCATTTTGATTAAGAAAGGACTTAGGGTACCTGATGTTGTTTAAGTGGTCTCGTAATTGGTATTGAGCAGGTTCATATGTTAACTTTGTGATATATCCGGGAACCGATGCTTTCAGCGTAACTTGGCCGTAATTTGATATAAACGGATACTATGAAATGAGAACGAACATTTTTTACTATTCTATTTAATGGATACAACAATATCACTATCGATCGTTGTTAAAATGGGACCCCAACGGGTCACGGGTAGTCTAGGATTTTTCTATTTCCTTCATTTTTATGCTTTCTTTTATAGAGTCCCTCTCGGTTTCATATTTTCATAACTCAGAGCTTTCCGGCCAACGCCGGGGGTCCAGTGAGCTTCGGCCGCTGGAACTGCTGAGTAAATTGATAGCGTTGATCCCAGCTGGCCATCCACCCATGCAACACCTGCCCCCTCGAGTTAAAGGGACAGGGCTTGGTTTATTGCCCAGTGGCCGAGGCACCCACCTTGAGGGGGAATACCGACGGGATCAACGCACTTTTCCCACCCGCTACCCATGAGCTTCGGTTCGTGGGTGGTCCCACATTAATAGGGCCTTGTGCCTGACCCGTACACGTGAGGTACGAGGTAAATATTGCCAGATAGGAAGTATTTACACAACCCGTTCACCATTAGGAAAGCAAAATTCTGAATTCAATCCTGTTAAACTCCGCTAAACATATTGACCTTATGTCACACCCTACTCTGTTGTGAATAAAAATATATGAGTAAATAGAAATAGAAAGATAGATAGATAGATAAGATGTATGTAGGAGATATATTTCGCCTACATTGAACTCTGCTTCATCAGACTTCTATAAAAACACATGTATGATGCTTTAATGATCAAATAAACGTCTGATGAAGCCAAGCTCAATGTTCGGCGAAATATATCTCCTACATACTCTTGTCTGAGTTTTGTTCCTTTGTCCACATTTCTCCCTGTAATCTTTATGTAAAGTTTTTAAATTCCACCCTTGGCCAGTTGAAAAGGACTTAAAGAAAGTCCTATGTTATGGAATCCTTTGGTGAGCGTAAAAGTCCAGTCCTGCGTATTGGTAAATATCCAGTGATTTAATCCTATGTCCGTCGTCAAAGAGTGTCAACATAATTATGGCCAGTAAGGTCGGTTAAGTATTGTATCAACCTCAGAGTACTGCCAATGATTGGCCAAGAGATAGATCACATGATTCTGGCCTAGTCTATAAGTAGAAGTGGGCTTTTATCTGAAAATTCTCAACACTTTACTACATTCTGTCGGATTTACTCCAACCCTCCTATCCTCATAGATAAGATGTAACACAGAGTCGCAAACATGTGAAAAATCGAACTCACTATTCAGTAGAAATTGATCTGCGAGATGAGCTTGCTAACCATTATACCCCGATGAGATGGCCTTGATATTTACCCAGCCCATTCGCCACGGGTGGATTTGACACAATGTCACAGGTATGGGTCATCCAGAGAATCGGACTTGCTACTCAGTAGAAATGGATCTGTGAGACGAGCCTGCTAACCATTACATCACGATGCAACGGCCTTAGTTTTTACCCAACCTTTTCTCCATGGATTGATATAGTCGCAAGTGTGAGGCACCCAGAGGATCGAACTCGCTATTTACTTGTCAAGATTGGACGCCCCAAATCCACATCTTCTAAAAGATCTATTTCTCTGAATGTTTGAGATGGAGCTTGATGATTAGTATTATCTGCGTTATTCGGACTATTGTCCTCATCTTCATTGTTATCTGTACAACGTTTCTGAACAAGGCCGGAGGGCATATCGACCGAAACGTTATACAGATAACAATGAAGATGAGAACAATAGTCCAAACAACGCAGATAATATTAATTCTAAGAGATTATTCAGTTTTTTTATCCCTCTCTTCTCTCTCTCTCTCTCTCTATATATATATATATATATATATATATATATATATATATATATGTTGTGTGTGTGTGTGTGTGTGTGTGTGTGTGTAAATTTCTTAACCGGAATTTACGGGTTGAATTCAGAGTTTTTCTTTTCCGAGACTGGTTGCCGTACAAGGTTACATACCCCAGTTTACTCTACTGCTCATCCATAGCTGTAGGGAGAATAGTTGGATGCATACCTTTCCTAAGAGTATTAACGGTATGAGAAATGCAAATAAGTTAGATAGGAACAGACAGACAAATAGATAGATAGATAGACAGATATGGAGAGATTTCATTGATAGACAAATATGAACAGATTTTAACAGATAGATAGATATGAACAGATTGCATAGATAGATATATAGATATGTGTTTTTATATCATGTATCTTCTATACATATATAAAGGGCAGTTGTGTGTATCTGTATGTCCGGAGGAAACTTCGAAAATAAACAATTAACACAAAGTAAATGTATGTACACATTAAATAACTAGGATTTGTTTTTGAGCAAAAAAATAATAAAGATTTGATTTATATTTGGGAAGATAAACAGTTAAATTTGAAAAGTAACAGAAGAGAAAGTCAATTGCATGTTATTTTTTTGTTTATCTTTTTTTGTATGTTTTTTTTTTTTTTCAATTTGGAATATAATATTAATTGATTGAATTAATTGCATCATTTATATCTTTTTTTTTAAAAAAGATTGTAAATCACTGAATGGAAATTTCTTACTATATTGTTATATATTTCTGTGGAGATTTTTATGGTGAAACCAGCAAGGATCTCACCTGCGATAAGTAATAATGGATCTGCGAGACTAACTTTAAAAAAATTCCCTCTACCCAGGCGACGCCAGGTAGCCACTTTCTAGTAATATAGATATAGATAGATAATGTAAGAATACAAGTTTTAAATGAATGCAATACAAAAGAGCCGATAAAATCCCATATTTCAGAATAAGTTACAGAAAAAAAATGATTAAAATAGAGAGAGAGAGAGAGAGAGAGAGAGAGAGAGAGAGAGAGAGAGAGAGAGAGAGAGAGAGAGAGAGAGAGAGAGAGAGGACACAATGAGCGAGACAAAGATATACAGAGGAGGAAGAGAGACGAAGACAGACAGAGAGAGAATGAAAGAGTTCGTTTTTTGCGGTTTGAAAATCCATGCAAAAAACTTTCTCTGTTTACAGCATCAAACAGCGTGTTCTGTTTCCATGGCAACATTGCAGTAACTTGCCAATGATACATTAGGAAACAGGTGAGATTCTTATCATCACTATCAGAATGGAAAAGATATATATATATAATATATATATATATATATATATATATATATATATATAGAGGAGAGAGAGAGAGAGAGAGAGAGAGAAGAGAGAGAGAGAGAGAGAGAGAGTGAGCGAAAGAGGAAAAAAAAAACGTACTAGTGTGACGTCATCTGTTCCTTACCGAATGAACTTGTTGCGTGCGCAAGTAGAGAACAAAAGAAAGAAATTCGTGCATACGGGCTTTTTTCCCCTCCCCCTTCTTTTCTCTTTGTCAAAATGAGGGTACACTGTCAATTTAAGGTCATCATTGCACCCAATAACTGGGTACATTGTATATTCAAAAATCCTTATGTCGTTTTTCTTTTAAGTGGGCAAATACCTAAAGTAAATTATGCTCAATATCGGTTATTTTCCTATATGTCCAACATAAACAAAGGGAACCACCCTTGACTGATAAATTATTTATTTATCTATGATAAAACAGCTGTACGGCCACCTGCCACATATCACCCAAACCATCCGAGTAAGACGGACAAGACACGCAGGACACTGTTGGAGAAGCAAGGACGAACTCATAAGTGACGTCCTCCTGTGGAAGCCAGCACATGGGTACGCCAGTGTGGGCCGAAAAGGAAAGACGTACATTGACCATCTCTGTGCGGATACAGGATGCTGCATAGAGGACCTCCCGAGAATGATGAGTGATAGGGACTGATAGAGATGGATATCCGTGCTAACAGCGCGACATGATGATGATGATTTATTGATCTACTGGGAAATAAGAAGACGGGGTTAGGGTTAGGGTTTAGGGTTAGGGTAGTATATTTTTTACTATCAAACTATTGCCGTTTTTTTTCTTACTGCAAGGGTTTACCAATTAGTTTAGTATATATATATATATATATATATATATTATATATATATATATGAGGTTAAGTAAACAAACAAATGTGTTTATTTTTATATGGTTTTAAGTGCCGACATATATATATATATAATATATATTATATATATATATATATATATATGAGAAAGTAAATACACACGCGGTGTGTTTTATGATATGGCTTTATTTAGCCGACAATTTTTGGGAGAATATGTGCTTAATTGAAGTCGAACCTAATTTTGAAAGTTAATTAATTAATAATTAATTAATTCGGCGGGCTACCTATTAAATGTAAGGCTAAACAAATCGAGAAAAATCAATCTCTGTATGTACCATTTCGGCCTATTAGGCTCAATCAGCAGAGCTATAGATAGAAAAACCGCCTTGTCTATCTATAGCTCTGCTGATGAGGCCTAATAGGCCGAAATGTACATACAGAGATTGATTTTTTCTCGATTTGTTTAGCCTTACATTTAATAGGTATGCCCGCCGAATTAAATTATTAATTAATTATTAATTAATTAACTTTCAAAATTAGGTAGCGACTTCAATTAAGCACATATCCTCCCCCCCCCCAAAAAAAAAATATACATATGTATATATATATGGGTGAGGCAATTAGTAAACGAACTGAAATGTGGAACGTTTATTGCCTGATGTATGTGAATATTTTATTTTAAATTCCCTGGCCTCGCAATCAATTTTTTTCAAGCCAATTAATCTTTAATTTTGAAATTTCTCTTGGTAATGAGTTATCAAAATTCTGTGGGAAATTTATTTTTCGCTGTCATTTTCTTTACTTTGCTTTGAATATAAAAACCCGAAAAAGTAATCTGCGAAAAGGGGTGATTGATATGTTTTATGGTCTCAAGACATTAGTTATACTGACTCAACTTCCTGTGAAAAAGTACTCGACATCTATTATGCGCTACCCGGCATCGCCTGGGTAGAGGGGATGCAGGAAGGTTAGTCCCACAGATCCATTATTATTTGAATCGCGAGTTGGATCCTAGTAGTATGCCCTATCAAAATCCCTATGCGTTGATCAGCCATTCTGAAAAGAAAAATCAATGTCCTACTATTTAAAAATATGTTTGTTTTTAGTCATTAAATAAAAATTATGGCCTCTCCTGTCAGTTTAGGCCATTGAATATACCAACTGCACCTATGCAGGGAGTAAAAAAAAAAAAACAATTAACTGGGGCTACCTGTTTGCTGTGGATGGCGACCCGTGGTACCCCAAAATCTAGTCTGTTATCATCTAAATTTAATTTTTTTAAATTATCTTCACGAATATAAATCAAACCTTCATTATTTTTTGCTCAAAGACCAAGCCTGGTGATATTTAATGTGTATATATATATTTACTTTGTTGTTAATCGTTTTATTTTCTAAGTTTCCTCCGGACATACAGATTCTCACAACTGCACTTTATATATGTATCGATGGAGATTCGGTCTCTTTTTGTCTGTTATCAAAACTACGTCACTACTTACGTCACGTATTTAAAAAACAAATTCTATGAAAAATCAGTTGAGTCAAATTTTCACGGACATTTTGATAGTTATTTACTTTAGGGGATAGTTTTTCCCTAAAATATAATTAAGGGGAATATTTGTTAAAGGTCGACCACCACCACTTATTTCATTTTATGTATCCAACAAAATATATTTTACTCGTACTTGGCTTTGAATATAAAACCGAAAATGTAATCTGCGAAAAGGGGTGATTGATTTGTTTGTCTGTTTTTTGTTTTATTTTATACGGCATAATCAACCTCAGTAGGTCTTTAATGCCGATAATTTTGAAATAAATCAATTCTTATGGATAATACACTTTTTTATAAATGCATTTGTTCTATTTAACCCATAGATGGGACCCTAACAGGTACTACCACTCCGGGTCAGAGTGGCCAGGACAATGGTGATGAAGGGGTGCTCCACATTCCCAAACATCCAAAACTGGAACCTCACCATCAGATAGAGTTTAACGTCATTCGCCAGGACAATGTATAGAACCCGCAGCCACCGCCTTCTAGCACCGCATATGATAAAAAGGGTTGGGGCTTGCCATAAGGGCAATAGGGTTGGGAAAATCATATAGGTGCTAGGGCTTGACGTGACCAGCCGTCTAGCCCAAGATAGGGGGCCAAAGTGGAGTATTGGCAAGTCATGATTGCTCATTCCACCTGGGCTCTATTTTAAAAGCATCAGCAGCAACAAGGTGCCCCATTGGGGGAGTCTTACCCTCTGCAGAGGTGCAGCCGGTGCATTCTAACGCCTCAGCCGACAGGGTTGAGGGATGATTGATATGTTTGTGGCCTCAAGACATTGTTACACTGCTTTATCATACGGTGAAATGCGTCCCGGTCTTCCTGCCTTAGAATTTGCTACCCCGGTGACTATAAAAATAACGTCCCAGCTATCTCGTTGTTACTTGAAAAGAAAAACAACCAACTTAGGGCATTAATGTATTTTAGAGGGGAGGCTTCTCTTTTTTGGCGTAATTCTTATTTATTTATCGTATTTTGTCGTAATTCTTGTTCTCTTATAGAAAATTTGTCGTATTCTTGTTCATTTTCAGAAATGTGTCGTAATTCTTGTTGCATTCATAGAAATGTTGTCGTAATTCTTTGTTTATTTAGCAGAAATGTGGTCGTAAATTCTTGTTCATTTTATAGAAATTTGTCGTAATCCTTGTTTTATTTTATCGTAATTTGTTCGTAATTCTTGTATAGATATGAAGATGGATATATCGTTTGGAATAGACTTGAGATAGATACGATAAACGAAAATAATATAGATAGATTTTTTGTCGGTAATTCTTGTTTATTTAAAACTAAAAAGCAAGACATTAAACAAACATGAATAAAGAAAATCTGAGACGACATAGCTGGGGACGGTTTTTTTTTAATTTTAAAATTAGTCCACCCGGGGTTTTTTTTTTTAAAGCAAATTTTCCCCTTGAAAGGCAAAGGAAAAAAAAAGGGGAAAAGGCAAAAAACCGGGGGGCCGGGCCACTTCCCCCTCCAAATAAAATTAAAATTACACCCCCATATTTTTTAGAAATGATTTTGGAGAATCCTTATTGTCGTAAAAACAAAACAATATCTCAGTGGAGTGCGTGAATATGAATGGCCATTTTTAAGTAATATGGTTTTTTTAAATATTAAAGATTTTTAAATATTCTACCCTTCAAACAATATTCCTTCAAATTTAATTTTTAACAACGAAACGCCGAGGAGGTGTTATTATTATTATTATTTTTTTTTTTTTGAGNGTGAAATCCACTGAGCGAATTATGCAACAGACCTAATAAACTTATTGACGACACTCACACTCCAAATATGTATTATTGC
>CM042182.1:28862463-28887463 GCA_023376005.1 Doryteuthis pealeii | reverse complement strand
TTTTAAATTTACTACAAGAGCCTGTAGCCCAACATACCATACCATTTTGGTATAAGACATACGCCGTTGACCAATTAAAAAAACAATCGGGCCGAATAGTTAATCTATCATATATTTCTCAATGATATTTGCGTTATGTGAAATGTAAAAAGCCTCGTCCAGGAGAATCGTCCTTTGAATGTTTTCCTGAACTGAACTTAAAATTCTAACTGTAATAATATTATGAATCATAAATATCATCTCTAATAATAAATGCTAGTATCAGTGTATCAGTGTGTCATATTTTTTAAATTTACTACTAGAGGCCGTTGCCCAACATATCATACCATTTTGAAATGTAAAAAGCCTCGTCCAGGAGAATCGTCCTTTGAATGTTTTCCTGAACTGAACTTAAAATTCTAACTGTAATAATATTATGAATCATAAATATCATCTCTAATAATAAATGCTAGTATCAGTGTATCAGTGTGTCATATTTTTTAAATTTACTACTAGAGGCCGTAGCCCAACATATCATACCATTTTGGAATCAGGCCTACCCCGGGCCAATTAAAAAAAAATCAGGCCAAATAGTTTATCTATTCACTCGAAGTTGGAGGAAAAATAGTTGGATCCATACTTTTCTCAAATATATTTGCGCTATGTTGAATGCAAAAAGCATCGTCCATGATTTGAACTCGGATCGTTGTGTTCTAAATCCAGTAACAGTTAATATGTTGTATACCCTTTTCTTACTTCTTACTTCTAGTCGTCTTCTCTTCTGGCCGGCTTTGGTTCTATCTTCTATTGAAGTCAGTCAGACAGTCAACAGTTGGTTTGACTGGCCAAGCCTAACATGAAGTTACTAGTTCATTAATGAGCCCACTATAACAGCTTAAATAATTCCTGCCACTGCTGCCAGGAAGAGTCCATTAAGCTGAGGGGGTGTTTGACTGTTCTACTGTCCAATAGTTAACAATCTGTAACAGTCATTTCCAGACTGCAGGTTCAATCCTGGCTAAGGGTGAAAGTAACACAGAATGACAATTATCAGTATTCTACATCTTCTAACATCTTGCGTCTGGTCTAGCGTCTGGTGTTGACTTGGGGATTCCGGTCTGGTCTTCTATGGGGATTTCTCGTTATAAGAAGCCCTGTGTCATTGTTAGTTTTTAGTAAACACAAGACTTCGATTTTCTTTTAATGTTACTTTATTCGGTAAATCCCCAACCCAGACATAACATAGCGCACGTAGGCAGAGTTACAGTTTTAGACAGAGCATCATGGCCGACTGCTCTGCCTGACGTCTAACTGCAAACTGGGGACTCTGAAAAAGGTCCCACGTGACTTCACATATTTGTCAGGCTTCTGTAATTTTCCATAGAAGAACCCGGCCATGGTATGAAGGGGTTCATCCCCTCAGAATTACAGGGGATTGACAATAATCTTATGCAACCGCATAGATTATGTAACAAATAGAGAAGTCATAGTAGATAACACAACAAGCATTAAAGATAGAAGAAAAGGTTTACTAAGCAAACATACAAGGTAAACAGAGTGGTAAATTTCACCTTTAGTTGTTAAAATTCCTAGTAAATAAGGCAATTAGAGTAACCTCCCTTGACTTTCACTTTGAACTAAGCCGGTAGCTATTTTGAAAGTATCCGTGCGAAATAAAAAAATCTTAGAAACTTTTTCTAAAACAATACAACTGCATGCTTTAACACAAAAATATCATAAAATGTGTTCTTAATAACAATTAAGTTCATTTCAGATAATTTTATGCTGGGAATTTAGCCAACTGATTTTCACTTTGAAACAAGACGGTAGCCATTTTGAATGTGTCCGTGCGAAATATAAAAATCTTAGAATCGTTTCGAAAACAATACAACTGCATGCATTAACACAAAAATATTATAAAATGTTCTTAATAAGAATTAAGTTCATTTCAGATAATGCGCACGCACAATATTATGCTCGGAATTTTAACAACTAAAGGTGAAAATTACCAACAGAGTAATTAGCAATTGCTTGGTTGAATTAATAATCGAGTGAGATCTTGTTGCTTCTCTCTAACGAGATTTCGTCTAACATTATTTATAAGAAAAACAAACGATTCCATTCTCATTATTTAGGTACTATATGACACCATGTCAATTTCCCCCGCCAATAATCATTATACCGCGAGGATATATTAAAGTCATTGTTATGACCTACATAACTATTATGGCCGAGCTGATAATGTTCATAATCATAAAATTATTTTCATGACAAGAAGAGTGTGTTGAGAACCGGCTTGAATCCATCATACACACAATTATGTCTAGTAGACTTGGCCTCATGCCAGACGTAGCTAAATAAATATATATCAGCGTTGGATTTGTGTCAATCATAATAACCTTTATAAATATAAGCAGTGTCCTCCTATTGAACTTAGCTAAGCTTAGTAAGCTAACAAAACATTAATCTGCCTTGTGTCAAACCCTCGAGCAACGTTAGCCTTATGTCAGACTTAATTAAGATTAGTAAATATTAATCAGGATTACCCTCGGGTCAACCATGGCTAAGCAATATATTTACTGACCCCTCCGTATGAGTAGGATGTGACACAAGGTCAATTTCTTAAGCGAAGTTTAACGGGTTTGAATTCAGAGTTTTCCTTCTCCTAGACTGGTCACCTAGTCAGGTTTAAAGAGCGCAGTCCGCCCTACTATTTACCCATAGCTAGAGGGAGAGTGGTTGGATACATACCTTTCCAAAGGCATTAGCGTTACTTTAAATGCATACAGCCTTGTTCAGGATTTGAACTCGGGTCGACGAGTCCATTTTCCACGACTAACCATTACACTCGCTTCTTTTTGCCCCCATCTCAATAAAAACTTGTTGAGTTAAATCTTTATTTTCCCCCTCAATTTATTTTTCCTATACTCTGTCAGCGGGGGTATAAGAATACTCCGACTGCGCCTCTGCAGTAGGGTAAAATTTCCTTTATGGGACCACATGTAGGCCGTGGGTGTCAACCCATGATACTTAACGATGGAATCCTGGTGGCTGAGCGGTCCATGACTTATAGCACTTCACTTTGGCTAGATGGGCTGGTCACCTCAAGCCCTAGCACCTATATGATTGTCCCAACCCTATTGTCGTTATGGTAAACCCCCAACCTTTGTTATCATATATGGGCTTGAAGGAGGAAGCGCGTAGTGTAATGGATAAAGTCATGGGAAATGGACTCGTCGCCCCGAGTTCAAATCCTGGACATGGTAACTGCATTTCACTTAGCGCTAATACCTTTTGGGAAAGGTATGAATTCTAATCTCCCTCCAGCTATGGGTAAATAGTAGGGCAGACTGGACTCTTTAACCATGGCAAGGTAATTAGTCTAGGAGAAGGAAAACTCTGAATTCAAACCTGTTAAACTCCGCTTAAGAAATTGACCTTGTGTCACATCCTGCTCGTGCGGAGGGTTGGTAAATATATGTATGGGCTTGAAGGCAATGACTGAGGGTCTTATGGTGTTAGGTATGACATTAAACTGCATCTAATGGTGAAGTTCCAATTTAGGAGCTCTGGGGAGTGTGGAGTACTCCTTCATCGACATTACTCCTTGGTCCTATCTAACCCGAAGTAGTAGAACCTTTTAGGGGCACATCTATGGATTAAATAGGAAAAAAATGAGTTAAAAATGTTTCAAATTTCTTAGTTTTATAAACAAATTTCAGTGCCCATCAAGAATGAATAAAACAACATGTCTTCGGTATAAGATAACCTAACAAGGGTTGACATGCCGTAAACCCCAACCAACTAACTATCAGTAATGACACTGTGCCATCCATGGTTTAGCGAAATAAACCTCCATCGGCGTGGGCAGTGTGCATTGTAAAGAACTAATCTTTAGTGAAGAACTCATCAAAGTTTGCCTTATGCCAGACATGGCTGAACCGAGTAAACATCGGCAGTCTTAATCTATCCAAGAATTAGCTAAGCTTCGTAAAGATCCATTAACGTGCTTGACTTAGCTAAGAGGAATAAACATCTATTAATATTGGCCTTGTGCCAACTTATCTTACAAAACATCAGAGCCGTTGGCCTTGTGCCAGACTTGGCTAACCTTTGTAAATATCTATCAGTAATTAACTTATTGGATTGAGTTTGCAGTGAAAAAGTAAAAAATAATGAATAGATAAATAAATAATCTCTATACACTTTCTCATCTCCCGGTATTTTGAATCAACATCCTTCACTGTTCAGATAACACTTTTTCCATCCTAATGTCCTGATGATGGTTTTGATAAAAACTGAAACCTCTTAAGGTCGGCTTCACCATCTAGAATAAATTCAACTTTTTGGCATACTTGTTTTTTCTACTTTCTACATCTATCTATACATATATAAAATGCAGTTGGTGTGTATGTATGTCCAGTGGAAAATACGAAAATAAAACAATTAACGACAGAGTAAATATATATACACATTCACTATTACTAGATCTTGCTTTTTTGAGCAAAAATAATGAAAACTTGATTTATATTCGTAAAGATAATTAAATTAGAATTTAGATAGTAATAGATTGGTTTGTTTTGTTTTACGGCATATCAACCTCAGTGGGTCATTTAATGCCGATAAAGTTTTGAAATAAATCAATTCTTAATGGATAATACAATTCTTTTATAAATACATTTTTCTATTTAACCCATAGATGGGACCCTAACAGGTACTACCAACTCCGGATCGAGTGGACCAGGGAGCAATGGTGATGAAGGGGTGCTCCACATTCCCCAAACCTCCAGAACTGGAACCTCACCATCAGATAGAGTTTAACGTCATTCCCAGGACATGTAGACCCGCAGCCACCGCCTTCTAGCACCCATATGATAAAAAGGGGTTGGGGCTTGCCATAAGGGCAATAGGGTTGGGAAAATCATATAGGTGCTGGCTTGACGTGACCAGCCGATTGATCGGAGGGGGCCTCTGACCGCCCGTCTAGCCCAAGATAGGGCCAAAGTGGAGTATTGCATGTCATGAACTGCACATCCACCTGGGCTCTATCCTTAAGCATCACGGGTCGCCACCCACGGCCAACAGGTGGCCCCATTGGGGGAGTCTTACCCCTCTGCAGAGGTGCAGTCGGAGCATTCTAACGCCCCAGCCGACAGGGCGGAGATAGTAATAGAATTAAATTTTTTTTTTTTTTTCATTTAATATTTTAAATAGGAGACAATAATTTTTCTTTTCAGAGTCTGTTCAATTTTTTTTCTGACGCCCCACCGGGCTGGATCAACGCAAGGTCCTTTTTTTTACATAGGGATTTTAATGGGGCATCCTGTGAGGATCCAACTCATGATTCAGTAATAGTGGATCTGCGAGACTAAATTTTTGCCCCCTGCTAACCCAAGCGACGCCGGGTAGCCACTTCTAATGAATAAATGAATAAAAGAGTGTAAACAGTTCCTATTTTTGCGGGTTAATTAGAATATTGGCCGATGTCGATTGTCGAAAAAGAAAAGTGATGTTAACTAAAAAAATGTGAAGAAAAAGATTTAAAAAAAAAAAAAAAAAGAAGCAATAGTCAGAATGAAATAGTTATTTACTAAGCTTAGCTTAGATATGGCACAAGGCCAGAAATATGGGGCACCCAGTGAAAATCGAACTCACTAACAATGGTCTGCTAATCTAGCTTGCTAACCATTACACCACTATTTGGGTATAGTTATTTACTAAACTGAGCTTAGATGTGGCACAAGGACAGAAATATGGGGCACCCAGTGAGAATCGAACTCACTAATAATGGTCTGCTAATCTAGCTTGCTAACCATTACACGACTATTTGGGTATATTATTTACTAACTGAGTTTAGATGTGGCACAAGGCCAGAAATATGGGCACCCAGTGAGAATCGAACTCACTAATAATGGTCTGCTAATCTAGCTTGCTAACCATTACACCACTATTTGGGTATAGTTATTTACTAAACTGAGCTTAGATGTGGCACAAGGCCAGAAATATGGAGCACCCAGTGAGAATCGAATTCACTAACAATAGTATACGAATCTAGCTTGCTTACCATTACACTACATGATGTTCCCATAGTCAGAATGAAATAAGTTAAAAATGTTACGTGAACTAAAAAATAGATATTCATTTGTTGCGGGCATGCGTACTTATCTTACTAATCGCCAGAGCGTTGGCCTTGTGCCAGACAAGCAAAAAATAAATAAATAAATAAATCAATAAAATAACTAAGAAAATAAAGACACTGTAAACAACTCCACCTATTTCTCCGAGACTGAAAAAGAATACGTTAAACTGTAACTAATGGTGAAATTCCGATTCTGGAGCGAAGTGTGGAGTACCCCTTCATCACTATTATTCCAGTCTACTCGAACCTAGAGTGGTATTACCTGTTAAGGTCCCATCTATAGATTGAATTAAAAATAATGTGTTTTAAAAATTGAGTTTAAAAAAATTGTATACCCATCAAGAATGAACAAAACAAAACGTCTTCGACATGAAATAACCCAACAGGGGTTGACACGCCGTAAAGATGTGGTACAAGGCCGGAAGTGTGGGCATCCAGTGTGAATCGAACTCACTAACAATAGTCTGCTAATCTAGCTTGCTAGCCCTTACACCAGGAGATGTGTCCATTATTTGGTGATATAGTTATTTACTAAGCTATTTACTAAGGGAAGTGTGGAGTACCCCTTCATCACTATTATTCCCAGGTCTACTCGAATCCGGAGTGGTATTACCTGTTAAGGTCCTATCTATAGATTAAATTAAAAATAATGCGTTTAAAAGATGTGTTTAAAAAAACTGAGTTTAAAAAATTGTATTCCTATCAAAAATGAACAAAACAAAACGTCTTCGACATGAAATAACCCAACTGGAGTTGACATGCCGTAAAGTTCAACCAACCAACCAAAGAAAAGGTAGGTCAGTGCCGTGTTGAATGGATTGGTGACCGGTGTTGTTTATCGAGAAAGAAAGGCCAGATTAACAATAGAAAGAAAAAGAAAAAGAAAAAGAAAAGAAAAAAGAAAAAGAAAAAACAATGGGAAATAAAGAAAGAAGAAAAAGAAAGAAAGAAAAAGAAAAAAAGAAACGAAAGTACATAATAGAATGTTAAGTTCAAAGTGTTATGTGAATAAAAATAATAAATATTCATTTGTTGCGGGCAAGGGTACTTAGGAACACTCCACGGACTGTGAGTCGATACACATGCTTATAAAACAATTAAATCAGTCAAGACTCACGCAACGGTATATGGACACACCAGGGTGGGTTGACCAGCAAAAATGTACAGTGATCAGATCTGTACGAATACTGAATGCTGTGCAGAGGAGCTTCAATAGGGACGGGTGGTGAGGAAGAGTAGTGGAGATCTGTGCTGTCGGCATGACTTGATGAAAATAATGATGATGATGATTCAATTTTAAAAAAACAAATCATCTTAATAATCTGGTCGGGAGCACGGATTCCTGTCTGTCTGTCTGTCTGTCTGTCTGTCCCCCTCCTCTCTCTCTCTCTCTCTCTCTCTCTCTCTCTCTCTCTCTCTCTCTCTCTCTCTCTCTTGCATCGCTCTTCTTGAATCATCAAAAAAAAAAAAAAAAAAAAAACAGCACTAAGAGGGTTTGTAATTCGGATCGTAATGTGGAGTCGCGCCTGGACTAAGTACCTGCCCTTGATAAATCGTCTAGACGGCACCCAGTGTCCGCTCAGAGTTAATGAATATAAATTTTATATTAGTCGGCTAACAGTGATGTGCCTATGTGTAGAAGTCCACCGGAGAACACCACTTACGAGTTCGTTCTTGCAATCTCCAACATGTCTTGTTCGTCTTTCTTGGGTGATTTGCGAGATGGGAGGTAAGTAGTCATATAACCGCTTTTTGTGGGGTGCGGTTTATTGAAGGGTGCGGCTTTTTGTGGGGTGTTTCTTCCTGGGTTTATTCTAATAGCATGTAGCATCCTTGTGGAGTTCTTATCTAGCTTTTTCCTCCAAGCATTTCGTTAAAGTCCAAGTGGTGCAGCCATACAGTAGTAATGACACGCCTTGGTAGAATTGGCAAGGGTATCTAGCAGCTTTACCTCATCTAGAGGAAAGGCTAGGGGAGTAAACCCCGAAAATAAATCAGCTGGAGTTTCTAAGGTGGTGTAATGCTGAATTTCAGCGCTACCCAGCAACTCCTGCGACACTGTCATTGCCAAACTGCATTAGTTTCTTACTTTTCCTTTGGACCACAGTGTGGAGTAGGGGGGTCTCCTTCTTGGGCAACAGCTCATCCTCTATATCGACCCACCCAGGCTACGTAGTTCCACAAAAACACCATCGTCTTTAGCAGAGGCAAGGACGCTAACAACATATGATGACACTATTGTGTCAATAACACCTGTCTTTATTCCTGACCATCGACGATCCCTTACTTCTTTATTTTCAATGTATTTCACAAACACAATCCCGCCCTGTCTGCTGAGGCGTTAGAATATACCGACTGCACCCCTGCAGAGGGGTAAGACTCACCTAATGGAGCCACCTGTTGGTCGTGGGTGGCGACCCGTAATGCTTAAAGATAGAACCCAGGTGGGTATGTCCATGTCATACAATACTCCCCTTTAGTCTTTACTTGGCCTAGATGGGCGGTCGGTGAGGCCCCCTCTGATTAATTGGCTGGTCACGCCAAGCCTTAGCACCTATATAATTGTCCCAGCCCTATTGCTACTATGGGAAGCCCCAACCTTTTTTTATCATATGGGAGCTAGAAGCCGGTGGCTGAGGGTCTTCATGTACTGGGTATGACGTTAAACTCTATCTGATGGTGAGGTTCCAGTTCTGTGGGTGTAGGGAATGTGGAGCACCCCTTACTCACCATTGCTCCCTGGTCCACTCGGATCCGGAGTGGTAGTACCTGTTAGGGTCCCATCTATCGGTTGAATGAAATCATGAGTTTATGGCTAAACTTGCAAATCGGTCGGAAAATTAGGGTGCCCCAGAAAAAACAGAACCCACAAATTTTGTAATAAAACTGTTAATATTAACTAGGGGTGGTTAGGTTTTGGGTTAGGGTTAGGGTTAGGGTTGGCATTTAGGGTTAGTTTAATGGGAAAATAAATAAATAATTTGGGTTCTGTTTTTTCTGGGTCACCCTGTCACATTTTTTAATTTTCCGACCGATTTGCAAGTTTAGCCGAGTTTATAAACAAAATTGATTATCCATTAAGAATGAATTTATGTCAAAACTTTGTCGGCATTAAATGCCCCACTGAGGTTGATATGTCGTAAAACTAAAACCAAACCAAACAAGCTAAATCATTAGAAAGGCCTTTACATTAAATGTAAAGGTTTTTCTTCTGTAATGGTTAACGTCATAGTGAATGGACACGGCGATACGAGTTCAAATCCTGGACGAGGTTGGTTGCATTTCATATAACTCTTATACTCTTAGGAAAGGTATGCATCCAACTATTCTCCCTCCAGCTATGGGTAAACATCAATTCAAACTATGCTTTTTAACCTTGGTATGGCATTCGGGCTAGCAGAAGAAAAACTCTTTATTCAAATCTGTTAAACTCTTAAAAATTAATCTTGTGTTACATTCTGCTCGTGCGGAGGGGTTGGGGTTGGTTAGATAAATAGACTAAATGTATATACAACAGCCCTATTCTGTCTTAGTTCCTGACTACCGACAATCCCTCTGATCCTAATTTTCAATGCATTCTTTTAATAGACTAATTACATTTGATATAATAACTTTATTCTCTCGGTAACAGGTGCGTAATTTAATATCAGCCTTCTCAAAATTCTCAGATATTGTGATCGTTGACTGACAACAGGAGTCCACCGCGAGAACTCTTGTGGTAGGTGCGAGATATGGTCCCGTAAGTGTTGGATATTTTTTAAAAACTACCCGAGTCACAGACCGCACAACTACCACAATCCTGTTCTCAGGCATAACGGAGCACCCTCCGTGACCCACAGGTGGACCAACTGAGTGGATCTAAATGGCAGAGGGCAAGTATGAACATTAAATTTTGGAGCTAGCAAGGCAGTCCATCCCCATTGGGAGTGGTTTGGTTTCTTTGTTTAATGGCATATCAACATTGCGGGTTATTTAATGCCAAAGCCACACTTGTAGAAGAACAGTAATGGCACTAATTAACTATGTACCACCAATTTTCTTTGTAAAATTTATCCCCCCCCCCTATATTTAACAAAATGAAACTTGGTTAAAAATTGATATTATCTTGAATTTTCTCTTTCATTCGAAAGAAGAAACATTAAACAAACTCCTGGTGATTTTTAAAAGATGTTTTTCAGCTTATGAAAATAATGAAAATTATTATTGAAAAACAATGTTTTCATTTTTGCACCGTTAAATCAACTGAAATTTAATGTAGCCAAAAACAAGTTACGATAAGAGGATTTTTAAAAAATTCTATGAAAAATACAATCCACGTTTCCACATAAACATTACCCTTTTGCATGTAAAACGGACTATTTTATTTATTTATTTATTTTTTATTAACGGTGAGTAATTTTTCCCAAATCAGATAATTTGATCTTTGAATTAACTGTTTTTCTTTGTAACATCTGTATGATCGTTACTTTTTTTTTAGAGACAGAGAGAGAGAGCTCTTTAAAAAAAGTTCAAACATATTTACTTTCGTTTATTCAATATCGCTTAAACTGATCACGTGACCCAAAAATGGTTATCCCTATAATTAACCTATTGCTTTTGGGAATGAGATGATTCATACCTTTCCCAATATATATATATATATATATATATATATATATGAGAGAGAGGGCTCTCACAGAATGTCACCAAATGGGGTTCATTTTTCAACATAGCTACGCCCTTGCAGTCCACACACTTCTTCAATTGGAGCTGCCATATTTGGATTCTCTTAGTCAAAAAATGAACTCTTTCTTTCTTTCTTTCTCTTTCTCTTTTTCCGTTCCTTTCTTATTTTCTTTCTTACTTTCTTACTTTTCTCCTTCCTTTCTTTCTCTCTTTCTTTCATCCTTTCTTTCTTTTTCTTTTTTTCTGGCTGTCTTTTTTATTCTTTCCATTCTTTCTTTCTTTCTTTCTTTCTTTCTTTCTTTCTTTCTTTTTCATTTTATTATGACAATGCAATCAAGACTAATCTGATACAGAAATATACTGTGTAACGTAAATCCTATGACGTCATCACATGAACTTTTCACTCTATGAACTTTCCAGCCAGCGCACCCCCTCCTCTCCTCCTCCGTATCTGCACTTTTGTAGTTTGAGTTTTTCGAGGTCAACTTTCATGGGGGAAAATTTCTTTATAGAATTTTCTAATTAAAAAACAAAAAAAAAACTAAAACTCGCGCGATAAATTGAGAAAAGTTTGATGAGAATGAATTCAAGGTCAACGATTGAATTATCTTTCCCTGATGAGAAAAAGATTTTCTTTTAAGTCACGGATAATCGAGATAAATTTAGATGTAACTACAAAGATATATATATATATATATATATATATATATATATATATATATATATTATTGTTTACTAATTTTATTATTTAGGCGACATCTTTTCCTCTAAGTTTTTCTTTTCTAGATATATTTTCTTCTGTATTTTGTATCGTATTTCCTTATTCGATTCTTTTTCTTGCTTTCTTTCTTTCTTCTTTTCTTTTTTCTTCCTTACTTCATTCGTGTTTCCTTCTTCATTTCTTTCTTTCTTCCTTGCTTCCTTCTTTTCTTCTTATCTAACTTCTTTCATTCGTTCTTTTTTTTCTTTCTTTCTTCTTGTTTATTTATTTTTTTATTCATTTTTTTCTTTCTTCCTCCCTTTCATTCTTCCCTTTTCCCTTTCTTTTTCTTTTTCTTCCTTCCTTTCTTTCCTTCTTTCTTTCTTTCTTTTTTCTTCCTTACTTCATTCCGTTTTTCCATTTTTTTTCTTCCTTCTTTCTTTTCTTTTTTGTTTTGTTCTTTCTTTCCTTTTTACTTTCTTTCGTCCTTCCTTTTCTCTTCTTTTTTCTTCGTTCCTTTCTTTTCTCTCTTTTGGCTCTTTTTCTTTCTTCCTTTCTTTCCTTCTTTCTTTCTTTCTTCCTTGCTACCTTCCTTTCTTCTTATATAACTTTCTTTCATTCTTTCTTTCGTTCTTTCTTTCTTTATTTATTTTTTCCTTTCTTTTTCTTCCTTTCTTTTTTGCTTTCTTCCCTTCTTCCCTTCTTCTTTTCTCTCTACCCTCCACCTTTTTCCCATTCGTTTTCTTTTTCTTCATTCCTTTATTTTCTTTCTTTCTTTCTATTTTTCTTTCTTGCTTTCTTTCTTTCTCATATACACCAATGCTCCTCTTTCTTTCTTTCTTTCTTTCTTTCTTTCTTTCTCCATTCTCTTCCTTTCTTTCTTTATTCTCCCTTTTTCTTTTTCTTTCTTTTTCATTTTCTTATGACAATGCAATCAACGCTCATCTGGTACAGAAAGGTGTAGTGTGAAAATGTAAATCAGCTCCCTTCAGGGGGGAGCTTTCCTCGGATAAATGAATAAAAACCGGGTTTATATCCAGTGCCTCGAATGCCGACAAAACTAAGATATTTTTGGCACCACATTTCCTTGGGGGTTTGTTTTCTCCTATGACTTCACACTGAACAGACCTTGTATCAAATTCCGACATCCTTAACCACTACACGACGAGGACTCCCTGGAGAAACCGACTGATAACCTTGAACCACGGGTCCGGGGTCCGATGGCTTCGGCCGTTGGATCAGTGTTAAATTAACGGCGAGATCCCAGAGACAATACCGTTCCCCTTGTTTTAAAGAGATAGGACTGAGTTTATTACCTGAGGTGTTCCACTTGAAAGTGAATGCCGACGGTATCCACGAATTTTTGTGCGTACTATCCGATGAGCTTCGGTTCGTGGGTGGTCCAACATTAATACGACCTCGTGTCATACCCGTATAAGTAGAGTGCATGGTATATACCCCTGGAAGAATCGGAAGCAAGGTGGATGAATCCGTAAGCGTCCCTTAAAAAATATCATAAACGGAAAATATAGTGTCTCCACAAAATCCATGTGTACTTTAAAAAAAAATTCAAATTCAAAGTGCACACTGACTTTGTGGACACACTGTATTTTACTTACTTTGCACCTGGCTGTGACATAATGTAACCCTGCCCTGTCAGCTGGGGCTGTAGAATACATCAACTGTACCTCTGTAGAGGGGTAAGACTCCTCCCCCAACGGGGCCACCTATTGGTCGTGTGTAGCGACCCGTGATGCTTAAGGACACGATCCTGGTGGCGGAAACACTCCACTTTGGCCAGATGGGCTGTCGGAGTGTCTCCTTCTGAACTATCGGCTCGTCACACTAAACCTAGCACCTATATGATTGTCCCAACCCTAGTCCTAATGGCAACCCACAACCCTTTTTATCATATGGGTGCTAGAAGTCGATGGCTGAGGTTATTCATGTCCTGGGTATGACATTAAGCTATAACTGATGGTGAGGTTCCAGTTCTGGGGACCTTGGGAATGTGCAGTAACCCTTCATCACCATTATTCCCAGGTCCATTCTGACCCGGAGTGGTAGCACCTATGGGTTAGATGGAACATTTTTTTATAAAAAAAAATTGTGTTTAAAACCTTTTTTTATTTTGTTATAGTATGTGGCCTACACGGTTTGAATGTGTCCTACCTCAGTAAGAGTATATTTATAGATATAAAAGTCGACGGGGCGGCCTAAAGTCGGTATCAGCCAGTCAGCGAGGGAGTCTATCCCCTTTTCAATAGCGCTAGACCAAGGAGATTGTTTGCATCTGAGGTGGAGCACCACACCTACCATCAGCTCCTTACTTTACCGCACAGATCCTTGTGCTACTCATACGCTGAGTTGGCGGGGACCGGTATCGAACTAGGAACCTTGTGGTTTCTAGCCGAACGCTCTACCGACTGAGCTAGTAGGCAATTTATCGAAACTAATTATTTTTCACATATATTCAATTTCAAAAAATGCAATTCTGTCATAATCTGTATATAGTAATTAAGAATAATAAAAAAAAAGAATTTATACATAATTTACATGTATCAGAGATCTATTATATCTATTATATTAATTCTAAAATATTCTAAAATTCTGAAATAGGGTTAAGGTTAGCAGTTATTATTATAACCTTATAATATGTTTTATGGTAGGCCACATACTATAAGAGAGACATGATTTCGTAGGCCACATTAAAAAGGTAGGCCCCATACTATAAGAGAGACATGCTTTCGTTGGCCACATTCAAAAGGTAGGCCACATGCTATAAGAGGGACATGATTTCGTAGGTCACATTCAAAAGGTAGGCCCCATACTATAAGAGAGATGATTTCGTTGGCCACATTAAAAAGGTAGGCCACATACTATAAGAGAGACATGATTTCGTAGGCCACATTCAAAAGGTAGGCCACATACTATAAGAGAGACATGATTTTGTAGGCCACATTCAAAAGGTAGGCTATATACTATAATGGTACCAATTTTTCTTCAAAACAATCGCTATGAATCTTTCAATACTTTGCCGGTTTTAAATAACCCACCGTGGTTAATATGCCGTAAAACAAATAAACAAAATAGAATTTAACCTCCTGTGGATTGAGGTGATTAAATTCCTTCTCCAAAACAGAATTCTTCGATTTTTGTTTCAGTTTCGCAAACAAATCTCATAGAAACGTATCCATTTATCTAAATTATTCAACATTTTCCATTTCTTCTACTTAACTAAAATGCCGACAGTAAAATTATTCTTACCAAATTTTTCAGTTGAGTAATTTGTATATTTGTCTATTTGTCTATATTGTGGAGATTGTAAAATTCTATGTCTTCTCTTTTTGCGCAATCTCCGTCTGGTAATTGTAATTAAAGACATTTTTCTGCCTTAAATATATCCATGACTTTTATTGTTTCTTATTCGTGTTTCTTCTTCTTCTTCTTCTTCTTCTTCTTCTTCTTCTTCTTCTTGCTTTCTGTCTGTCTGTCTTCTTTCTCTTTCTTTCTACGTCTCTCCCATTTTTCTAATCAATTTCTTTTCCTTTTCTTCAAGTGTTTCTTTTTGTTATTGTTCCTGTTCTTCTTCATTTCTTCTAGCTCTCTTTCCCTTTCTTCTTCTTCTTCTTCTTCTTCTTCTTCTTCTTCTAGCTCTCTTTCTTTTCTTCTTCTTCTTCTTCTTCTTCTTCTTCTTCTTCTTCTTCTAGCTCTTCTTCCCTTTCTTCTTCTTCTTCTTCTTCTTCTTCTTCTTCTTCTAGCTCTCTTTCCTTTTCTTCTTCTTCTTGCTTTCTGTCTATCTGTCTCTCTCTCTCTCCCATTTTTCTAATCAATTTATTTTCCTTTTCTTCAAGTGTCTCTTCTTTTGATTGTTCCTGTTCTTCTTCATTTCTTCTAGCTCTCTTTCCCCTTCTTCTTCTTCTTCTTCTTCTTCTTCTTCTTCTTCTTCTTCTTCTTCTTCTAGCCCTCTTTCCCTTTCTTCTTCTTCTTCTTCTTCTAGCCCTCTTCCCCCTTCTTCTTCTTCTTCTTCTTCTTCTTCTTCTAGCTCTCTTTCCTTTTCTTCTTCTTCTTGCTTTCTATAGGTCTGTCCGTCTGTCTGTCTCTCTCTCCCATTCTTCTAATTAATTTCTTTTCCTTTTCTTCAAGTGTCTTTCTTCTTCTTCTTCTTCTTCTTCTTCTTCTTCTTCTTCTTCTTCTTCTTCTTCTTCTTCTTCTTCTTCTTTCTCTCTGTCCTTTTCTTATATTCAGTTTCTTTTCCTTTTTTAAGTGTCTCATCTTGTTCTTGTTCTTTCCTTCTTGTTTTCTTCACCTTTCTTCTTCTTCTTCTTCTTCTTCTTCTTCTTCTTCTTATTATTATTATTATTATTATTATTATTGGTGGTATTGGTGAAATCATCTCTAACTCTAATTCATCGGAAACAATTTGTCTGATAATACAATTTATCTACAGATATAATTTGCCAACAAAACTATTTTTAGGTCTAAACATATTTAATAGTTTTAACCAAGAGACGTAGTTTAAACCTATTATATTGAATTACAGTTATAGGAGGTGTGTTTAAAAAAAGCATGAAGACTCAAGCAGTATTCACCAAAATAGAAATGAAACAATATAAACAATGAAATATATAGGCGAAATTTACAAAAGAAGAAAACAATAACACGAAAAGAAATTGTTGAGAATTTCCAGTATATAAGGTGTGTGCTAGATCCTCACCTATACTTATAGACTAGGCCAGATCATGTGATCTTTTCCTTGGCCAATCACTGGCAGTACTCTGAGGTTGATACAATACTTAAACCGACCTTACTGGTCATAATTACTGTGACATTCTTTGACGACGGACATAGGATTAAAACACTGGTCCTTTACCAATACGCAGGATATGACTTATACACTTACCAAAGGATTCCATAACACAGGACTTTCTTTAAGCCCTTTTCAACTGGCAAAGGATGGCATTTAAAAACTTTACAGGTTATGGGCCCAGACAAATAAATGAAAATGAACACCACGCTTAATGCCATATAACACCACAGGAACACATATGACCACAATTCTGACCCCGGTAATCCGTCCCTAATAAAAACAAAGATCCCAATTTGTCACAGGGTGAATAAATAGTGCATACCACTGTTGAATTGTGCGAGTTAGAGCACTGTTGAGTTGAACAACAATAGCTAACCAAGCATAACTGAATTTGTCCATAAGCAGCTGCTATTTATTGCACTCAGAAATATTGCATAATTGCATCTGGGTTATTTCATTCTTTAAGTTCTGATTGGCTACTGGTCTTAGAGGGGTTATTGTGTTTGATAAATATTCAACATTATGTATTATGCTACCGGCAATGAAGGTTCTGTATTGAGTTACAGCTTGCTTACAGACTTTTCTGCCAATTCGACGGTAATTGGATCCTATTTCATTTTATCTAATTTTATTTCTTTGTTCGCTATTTGTACATCTTTAGGCATTCAAGGATCCATGTTTTGGGGAACATGTATGCCTTTCTGTAATTAATCCATGCCATCGCCAGATTTTTCCGCCTCTCTTTGGGTTCTTTAAGAATGTGCTGATCTATAAAAAGCAGGTCATTTGTTCCTTTTGTTCCCTTACGACATCCTTTGTAATTTGATATAATATTTGGTTATTTCCTAGTTGAGTAATATGATATTACAGAGTGACCCAGAAAAAACAGAACCCAAATTATTTATTTTCCCATTAAACTAACCCCAACCCTAAACCTAACCCTAACCCCCCTTAGTTGAGTAATATAATATTACAGAGTGACCCAGAAAAACAGAACACACAAATTTTGTAATAAAACTGTTAATTTTTTTTAAAAAGTCCAGCAAGGGGTAGGGTAGGGTAGGGTTTAGCCTTAATTTAATGGGAAAATAAAATAAATAATTTGGGTTCTGTTTTTTCTGGGTCACTCATGTTACTCAACTAGGAAATAACCTAATATTTTATTACATTAAAACTTAAATACTCGCACCCGGTACATATAAGTATAAGTAAAATAAGTTTAATCTTGATAGATATTGGCAAACAATAATGATCGATATTTCTTCTTTTGGCAAAGGTTTTACGAAGACGTCTATGGCGGGAAAAACTCTCCTGCTGACAAATTAGACAGACCTGAGATAAACAAGTGATGTCACAGTAATTGTAGTTTAAGGTCATTCTAGACAGGTGTCGCTTTTTACATTGGTTTCACTTACTTTCTACACTGATACAACGACTATTTTTGAACTGGGAGGTGGCCTCATCTACTGTGTCTTCTCCTCGACTCTCTGTTGGCAGATTGTGTTGACAATTGATTAATGTCGATGTTACAACGGATGAGAGAGTGGTTAAGGAAGTCTTTGTATCCTTTCTACTTCTTGTGTGGCTTCCGGTGGAGAGCCAATCATACATCAAATGCTTTGGCAAGCGACAGTCGCCCATTCTGGACACATATAGAGACCAGCGAAAATTGGTCTTCGTCAGCGTTGAATCATTGCGAATGGTGTCTGAGAGTTCATGAATATTTATAATATCATTAGTCTCAAGGATGTTGAGAATGACATGAACATAGCGTTATCGGTATATTTACTCAATTTAGTTGGTTGGTTGGTTGGTGGTTTTACGGCATGTCAACCCATTGGGTCATTTAATACCGAAGAAATTTTTATTTTATTCATTCTTGAAAGGTACTCAAATTTTTAAACACGTTTCTGGGTAATTCCATGTCAAATAATAAAAAAGTAAAATAATCACCTACCCCTTTGGTTTTTCTGATTTTTTTCCAGAAGTGGACTATCTTAACATTAGACGATCGCCAAAATTTGAGCTCCCAATTCCAAAAATTAGCGGAGTTATGTCAATTTTTAACACTCCGAATTTGGTGGAGTTGGCGAAAAATGGCGACTTTTTGTAATTTATTTTTGTCTGTAAAATGAGTTCTAGAGCTTCCCTGCAACTAAGAATTGGTTTATAAAAGCATTTTTGCCCATGAAATCCAAAAATGCTATCAAAATTCTTTAAAGCCAACCAGTTTTAGTTATTGATGATTTCTGATTTTTTCCTAAGAAGATAAATATCCCGATGTGGCACTGCATCTATGAAAAAATTATTTCTCTTATTAACATTAATATCAACATTATTTGTAACAAAAAGATAGTTTAATATTTGCTCAGAACCGTCTCCTGGATAGAATGTACTATTTCTTAATTGCTTATGTTATAAAATATAGAAAATGGCCATTATTCCTTCAAACTTTGCTTTTCTGTCCTGGATAACACTATTAACAAATTTGTTCTGGATAGTATGTGTTATTTCTTAATTGCATGTTGTAAAAGTATAGAAAATGGCCATTATCTTTCAAACTTTGCTTTTTCTGCCTGGATAACACTATGTAAGACAAATCTTATTCCTGGATAGCATGTGTTATTTCTTAATTGCTTATGTTGTAAAAGTATAGAAAGTATATTCACTTAAAACTTTCTTTTGTGCGTTGAGCAGCAATGAGCCTGTCCAATGGGTGACCATTTATGTAATAGCAATTACTGTAAGCCACCTGGTATCAAAATGACTTGATTCGGCATTAAATGAACCGAAAAGGGTTTGGCTTGGTTTGTTTTGTTTACGGCATATCAACCTCGGTGGGTCATTTAATGCCGACAAAGTTGTGAAATAAATTCATTCTTAATGCAAATACAATTTTGTTTATAAACTCCTGTTTTTCTATTTAACCCATAGATGGGACCCTAACAGGTACTACCACTCCGGGTCAGAGTGGACCAGGGAACAATGGTGATGAAGGGGTGCTCCACATTTCCCAAACCTCCAGAACTGGAACCTCACCATCAGATAGAGTTTAATTCCCAGGACATGTAGACCCTCAGCCACTGCCTTCTAGCACCCATATGATAATAAGTATTGGGGGTTGCCATATGGGCAATAGCGTTGGGGCAATCATATAGGTGCTAAAGCTTGACGTGACCAGCCGATTGATCGGAGGGGGCCTCTCCGACCGCTCGTCTAGCACAAGAAAAGCATAAAGGGGAATATTGCAAGTCATGGACTGCTCAGCCACCTGGGCTCTATCATTAAGCATCACGGGTCGCTACTCACGGCCAACAGGTGGCCCCATTGGGGGAGTCTTACCCCCTCTGCAGAGATACAGTCGGTGCATTCTAATGTCCCACCGACAGGGCGCCGAAAAGGGTTAATATACCGTAAAATAATGCACCAACCATCTACGTTTATAGCCCTGGGTAACACCATGTAAGAAAAAAAAGTTCTTGGATAGTATGTGCTATATCTTAATTGCTTATGTTATAAAAGTATAGAAAATAAACATTACTTCTGTGCCCTAAATAACTATGTAACATATTTTGCTCCTGGATAGGATGTGTTATTTCTTAATTGTTTTTGTTATAAAAGTATAGAAAATGGCCATTATTCCACGTCAAACTTTGCTTTTGTTTCCTGGATAACAGTATCTAAAAGAAATATTGCTCTTGGATAGTATGTGTTATTTCTTAATTGCATACGTTTTAAAAGTATAAAAATGGCCCTTATTCCCTTAAAAACATTTTATGTCCCAGATAGCACTATGTAACATAAATGTTGCTCCTGGATAGTATGTGTTATTTCCTAATTGCTTATGAGAGTAAGTAAATAAACAATGTGTTTATTTGATATGGCTTTTAGCCGACAATTTTTGGAAGATATGTGCTTAATTGAAGTCATACCTAATTTTGAAAATTAATTAGTTAATAATTAATGAATTTAGGTTAGTATATATGTTCAAATGTAAGGCTAAACAAATCGAGAAAATGTCAATCCCTGAATGTACATTTCCACCTATTAGGTCTCATCAGCAAGGTTGCCAGTCGAGGTTTCGAGTCACACATGGAGCAGTCTCCCATGTCTATAACCTTGCTGATGAAACCTCATAGGTCGAAATGTACATTCAGGGATTGATATTTTCTCGATTTGTTTAGCCTTACATTTGAACATATATGCCCGCCTAAATTCAATAATTATTAATTAATTAATTTTCAAAATTAGGTATGACTTCAATTAAGCACATATCCACTAATTGCTTATGTTATAAAAGGATATGAAATGGCCATTATTCACTTCAAACTTTGCTTTTGTCACATGGATAATACTATGTAAGACAAATTAACTTTCTGGATAGTATGAGTTATTTCTTAATTGCTTATGTTTTAAAAGTATAGAAAATCGCATATGTCGTCAAAGTATAGAAAATGGCCATTATTCCCTTAAAAACTTGCTTTTATGTCCTAGATACCACTATTTAACATACATTTTTGCTCCTGGATAGTATGTTTTATTTCCTAATTGCTTATGTTATAAAAGTATATAAAATGATCGTTATTCCCTTCAAACCTTACTTTTGTACTCTGGATAACCCCCTGTAAGGTATATGTATAGAAAATGGTAATTTTGTCCCGATCAACACCTGGTAACCCTGCTAGCTATTTTTTTAAAAAAAATTCCATTTAGAATCCAATTACTATCATTACAAGATGAATAGAACGAATATTGCACTATTACGAACACTCAACAAGTCAAGTGTTTTTAGTTGTTGTTTGTTTTGTTTTTTAATTGAAATGTTCAAATTTGCTGAAGGCCAGAATAAATGGGGTTTCGTGAACTGAAAGATTGCAACAGATCCAAGGGAACTTAAGTAGATTGGACATTTCTTTCTGATTACTGTAACAGCTGACAGAGGAAGATTAATGACCCTTTTTTATGTTGTTGTTTAATTGGTTAAACCGAACTTAACGGACCGCCCTGTCAGCTGGGGCGTTATAATGCACCGACTGCACCTCTGCAGAGGGGTAAGACTCCCCAAATGGGGCCACCCGTTGGTCGTGGGTGGCGACCCGTGATGCTTAAGGATAGAACCCAGGTGAGTGAGCAGTTCATGACTTGCAATACTCCACTTTGGCCCTATCTTGGGCTAGACGGGCTGTCGGAGAGGCCCCTCCGATCAATCGGCTGGTCACGTCAAGCTCTAGCACCTATATGATTTTCCCAACCCTATTACCCCTTGTGCAAGCCCCAACACCTTTTTATCATATGGGTGCTAGAAGCGGTGGCTGCGGTCTACAGTCCTGGGAATGACGTTAAACTCTATCTGATAGTGAGTTCCAGTTTTGGAGGTTGGGGAATGTGGAGCACCCCTTCATCACCATTGCTTCCTGGTCCACTCGGACCCGAGTGGTAGTACCTGTTAGGTCCCATCTATGGGTTAAATAAAAAAAAATATATTTATAAAAAAATTGTATTATCCATTAAGAATTAATTTATTTCAAAACTTTATCGGCATTAAATGACCCACTGAGGTTGATATGCCGTAAAACAAAACAAAGCAAACCAAACGAACTTAACGGACCTTAAATTCCACCATCATATCAAACATCGTAATAATTAAATTATCATACTGTGGTATATCTACAGGTGCCTATTTTTGATTACTATATTTAATGATATTAAAATACACCCATACGATTTAGATTTAGTATTAAATTATTAAGTTGGTTGGCTGGTTGGTTGGTTTTATGGCACGTCAATTCTTACTGGATTATCTTATGCCGTGTTCACTTTAATAATTAGGATATTTAATTATATACAGTATAAAAATGTATCTCCAATTATTTTAAACAGGTAAATACTTCATATTTAATAGCAATATCAATGTTTTAGGAGCCAGTAGTTCACAATTATTTTAAGGTTTAATCGAACTTAACGGACCTAAATTCCACCATCGTACCTCACCCCACCGAAAGAAAAGAAAATACCAAAAATCAGAGAATTAACCAAATTTAATGAAATTTTTAGTGTTGATATATTAATGCATAAAAGATATAATGCACCTGTTATTTTATTTAAAATCGTTAACATTTTTTCAGGTCAGTTTACTTTGAACCACGTATCTTTGGAGCGTAACACAGATTCTCAAAGATACGCAGTACATAGTTAACTGACCTGAAAAAATGTAAATGTTTTTTAAATAAAATAACTGGTGCATTATATCTTTTAAAAAGTATATATAAAGCCTCATGAATTATCTGTGTACCATTTTCTATAAAGTTAGCGGTCTGATGAAACTGATAGGTATACACAGATACCTGTGGGTAGAAATAGATCTATAACCGCAAAATGCCCGATTTTAAGCATTTTTCTTTACTATATGTGTGTGTGTGTATGTTGAAAGGATAAATAAATATAGGAAAGAAAATGTTGAATGGATAAAATTGATTTAAAGAATTATCAACACATGTTTCGGCCAGGAGTTTGTTCATATACACATTGTATTCTGTTCTTTATTATTTTAAACATAAAATAATAGAAAATTATGAGATATTTAAGTATACAAAGAAAAATGGCCTTCATCAGGGTAAAATGTACATGAACAAAATTCTGGCCGAAACACGAGTTGGTAATTCATTAAATCAATTTTATCCATTCAACATTTTCTTTTCTTTATTTATTAATCCTTTCAATATATTGTCGGATTCATTTCTATTTTTTAACTTTATATATATATATATATATATATATATATATTGGATTTTGTTTTTTAGAAGCATTGTTGAATAAAGTATATATTATATTTTTTTGCTTGAAGGTAATTACAATGCATTATCGCATAAAATTCGATACTTTTTTATTATAGAAAATGAACTTGACAAGTGTAATCCCGGCAAAGGATCGCTCGGTGTGTAGAACATCGTACAGACTGTTTCGACTTTATTAAGTCTCATCAGCGATGTATACTAACGACTTCGCTGATGAGACTTAATAAAGTCGAAACAGTCTGTACGATGTTCTACACACGAGCGATCCTTTGCCGGGATTACACTTATCAAGTTCACTTTATATAAAAAAAAAGGATCGATACATGCATTGTAATTGCCTTCAAGCAAAAAAATATGATATATATATATATATATATGGGGAATAAATATTGGGGATAAATCTTTTTAAGACTAGATTTGAAATTAAATTCCTCACTTTTCCACAAAAGGCACACAGATTAGATTAACTAAAGGCTGTCATCTTTATCTCTCTATCTCACACACACACACACACACACACACACATATATATATATATATATATATATATATATATATATAATATCCCTAATATATTATTGATTGTAAACCTGCTCGGCTATTTTAGCATTGAGCACCTTTATATGCCAATACTTTTCTCATTCATTTTCTATTCCTTATATATATATATATATATATATATATATATATATATATATATGAGAGAGAGATACAGATGCAAGAAAAAACAAATGCATTAACTTTTCCAATCAAGACTGACATCATATATATATATATATATATATATATATATATATATATAAAGAATCTAATGAGTCAGACGAACCTACTATTAGTTTCGCATAAAGCTCCGAAGAGCTTTATGCGAAACTAATAGTAGGTTCGTCTGACTCATTAGATTATCTTTATTACTTGGCTCTACTTAGGTATCGAGCACTTTTTACATATTAGCTTTCTCCTAGCGGTTATATGAATATATATATATCTTATATACATATATATACATATAAATTGTTTTTCCTTTTGGCCAAATACTGTACCAATAGATTATTTTTTGTTGGTACGAATATCTTGGTCCTTTCTTTTTTTCAAAATTTTTTTCTTCCTGGTTGATGTTTGGTAGTATATTTTTACAATCAAACTTTCTGCTGGGTTTTTGGTAGATCCTTGCGGAAAGTCCGCAAGGATCTACCAACACGCTTGGTATATTATATATACTAGCAAATATATGCACCCCCGGGTGCAAGTATTTACGTTTTAATGTAATAAAATATTGTATTAAATTAGAAAGGCTAATGAAACTAAATAAGAATACAGTTAAAAAGATTTGAAACAGAGGGAGTATAATAAAAGATTTGAAACAGAGGGAGTATAATAAAAAATGGAACAACTGAAACTTACTCTTCCATCACTCTCGTCTTTCATTGTTATTTTTTCTAATTTAAGTATTTAGTTATAAGAAGAAGTAAGGAACAAAATGACAGTTATTTTATTTTGTTAATGGATTTCATTTAAGATTCATTGAAGAGATTTTTGCTTATATTCATTAAAATAAAACCAAACAGTTAGAAATCAATAATACTAAGCACATATTTATTAAATTCGATTTTTTAATATTAATATTCAAATTAGCCTTCCCGTTCACACTGTAAACCGCTATTTTGTTGTATATATAAATATAATTGCATGTTGTTAGTATGCATGTTAACAGTATTAATAATGTAAGACAATTTTATTAATAATTGAGGTTTACATAAAAATAAAATCATGGAAAATGTTGATGTCAATAACTAAGAGAATTGTGACTTGAGTAGGAATATAGTTTCGGTTACAGACAGAAAAAAACACACAATCTCCATATAATAAGATATATATATTATATATATATCAATTATATATATAAATCAAACACC
>CM042182.1:28840447-28862363 GCA_023376005.1 Doryteuthis pealeii | reverse complement strand
AACCACCCAGAGAGAGATAACAACAGTCCGCTGAGCAACCTTATTCCCACACGAAAAAAACAGATCTGAACCAGATTTTTTTTTTTTGACGATTGAAATAGGCCATGCTCACTCTAAGAACAAGAGCACTCCTGCTGTCCACTACTTCTAATTTAACAAAAACACATACGATTTATGATTGAATCACACGCTCACGCATACATAAAAAGCAGAAATACGCGTGTGAAATAAAAAAGAAAAAAAAAGAAAGCGGAAAAAAGAAAGGAAGAAAGAAAGAAAGAAAAACGCCACAAATCTACTAGCTACACATTAGGGTAGATCGATTTTTCACTTTAAAAAAAATATCAAATTGTCCATCTATGCGAAAGTTGTGTGTCAGTATTCAGTATACTGAATACTGATACCAAAAAAATAGATCTTTTACATGCACAGATGGACAATTTGATATTTTAAAAAAGTGAAAAATCGACCTACCCTGATGCTCACTCTAAGAACAAGAGCACTCCTGTTGTCCACTACTTCTAATTTTAATAGAACACAAATGATTTATGATTGAATCACACGCTCATGCATACATAAAAAGCAGAAATGCGCGTGTGAAATAAAAAAGAAAGAAAAAAAAAGCCACAACTCGACTAACTACACAGTAGAGTATGTTGATTTTTCACTTTAAAAAAATATCAAATTGTCCATCCATGGGATTGTTGTGTATTAGTATACTGAATACAGATACCAAAAATGAGATCTTTTACTAGCACCATTGTTTGAGGAAATCGCATCGAAGATCATCTACTAAAATGTACTATAAATCCTCGTTTTCTAAAGGCTAAATTTTGCGAAAACAATGATTTTTAGTGGATTTTAGTAGACGATCTTTGATGCTATTTCCTCAAACAATGGTTCAAGTAAAAGATCTAATTTTTGGTATTAGTATTCAGTATACTAATACAATACTATACAATTTGATATTTTTAAAAAGAGTGAAAAATCGACCTACCCTAATGCTCACTCTAAGAACAAGAGCACTCCTGCTGTCCACTACTTCTTATTTTAACAAAACACAAACGATTTATGATTGAATCACACACTCACGCATGCATAAAAAGCAGAAATGCGCGTGTGAAATAAAAACGAAAAAAAGAAAGAAGGAAAAAGAAAGAAAGAAAGAAAAACGCCACAAATCTACAAGTTACACATTAGGGTAGATCGATTTTTCACTTTTTTAAAAATATTAAATTGTCCATCTATACGAAAGTTGTGTGTTAGTATACTGAATACTGATACCAAAAAAATAGATCTTTTACATGCACAGATGGACAATTTGATATTTTAAAAAAGTGAAAAATCGACCTACCCTGATGCTCACTCTAAGAACAAGAGCATTCCTGCTGTCCACTACTTCTAATTTTAATAGAACACAAACGATTTATGATTGAATCACAAGCTCACGCATACATAAAAAGCAGAAATACGCGTGTGAAATAAAAAAGAAAAAAGAAGGCGGGAAAAAGAAAGAAAGAAAGAAAGAAAGAAAGAAAACGCCACAAATCTACTAGCTACACATTAGGGTAGATCGATTTTTCGCTTTAAAAAAAATATCAAATTGTCCATCTATACGAAAGTTGTGTATTAGTATACTGAATACTGA
The DNA here is from genome assembly GCA_023376005.1 of Doryteuthis pealeii. Lineage (NCBI taxonomy): Eukaryota > Metazoa > Mollusca > Cephalopoda > Myopsida > Loliginidae > Doryteuthis > Doryteuthis pealeii. The sequence goes on along the minus strand of CM042182.1, from coordinate 28,860,715 downwards.
TACCAAAAAATAGATCTTTTACATGCACAGATGGACAATTTGATATTTTTAAAAAGTGAAAAATCGACCTACCCTGATGCTCACTCTAAGAACAAGAGCACTCCTGCTGTCCACTACTTCTAATTTTAGTGCGTGTGAAAGAAAAAAGAAAAAAAGAAAGCGGAAAAAAGAAAGGAAGAAAGAAAGAAAAACCCCGCAAATCTACTAGCTACACATTAGGGCAGATCGATTTTTCACTTTTTAAAAAATATCAAATAGTCCATCTATACTCACTCTAAGAACAAGAGCACTCCACTACTTCTAATTTTAACAGAATACCAATGATTTATACTTGAATCACACGCTCACGCATACATAAAAGCAGAAATGCGCGTGTGAAATAAGAAAGAAAAAAAGAAAGAGGAAAAAAGAAAGAAAGAAAGAAAGAAAGAAAGAAAGAAAGAAAGAAAGAAAGAAAAGGCCACAAATCTACTAGTTACACATGTCGGGTGCAAACAACGCTCATTGGTCTTATTCGCAAATATAATAAACACGAAAAAACAAAAAGAAAAAGAAAAGAAAAAAAACACTGAATATTAACAGAGGACACGCATATCACCCCATAAACGGAACATGAATGCCTGTCAGCCATGATTGTTCTGGTCACGTGTTCCTAGCAACTTGTTAGTCCAGTTTTCTCTCTCTCTCTCTCTCTCTCTCTCTCTCTCTCTCTCTCTCTCTCTCTCTCTCACACACACACTCTCACACACACACACACACACATACATACACACTCACTGAGGCTTTGTGAATAAACAAGAACGGTCAATTGTTTGAGAAGGTTGGGAAAAAAAGAAAAAAAAAGGAAAAAAAAAGGAAAAGAAAAGAAAAATCAATAAATCTGGACCCGTCGACGGTTTGGCCTTAAACATCAAGTGTTGACGACACAGATCGGTGGAACAAGGACAAGGCCCCTGATATAAAAGGGACACCGCTGAGATAGACTAACAAGCTGAGAGAGAGAGAGAGAGAGAGTGAAGGGGAGGAGAAGGGAGAGAGGCAATAGATAGATACGGACAATCTGGAGAGAGAGGGGGGAGCAAAAATAGATAGTGTGTGAGAGAGAATGGGAGGAAAAGGGAGAGAGAGCAATTGATAGATACGGAAAGATAGATAGAGAAAGGGACAGAGAGAGAGAGAGAGAGAGAGAGAGAGAGAGAGGGTCCAAAAATAGATAGTGTGTGAGAGAGAGAAGGGGGCAGAAGGGAGAGAGAGCAATAGATAGATACGGACAATCTGGAGAAATAGAGAGAGGGGGGCAAAATAGATAGTGTGAGAGAGAAGGGGGGCTGAAGGGAGAGAGAGCAATAGATAGATACGGAAAGATATATAGAGAAAGGGAGAGAGAGAGAGGGGGAGCAAATAGATAGTGTGAGAGAGATAAGGGGGGAGAAGGGAGAGAGACCAATAGATACATAACGGACAATCTGGAAAAAGGGAGAGAGAGAGGGGGGTGCAAAAATAGATAGTGAGGGGGAGGAGAAGGGAGAGAGAGCAATAGACAGATACGGACAATCTGGAGAAAGGGAGAGAGAGAGGGGGGGAGCAAAAATAGATAGTGTGAGAGAGAGAGAAGGGGAGGAGAAGGGAGAGAGAGCAATAGATAGATACGGAAAGATAAATAGAGAAAGGGAGAGAGAGGGGGGAGCAAAAATAGATAGATACGAACAAGCAGGGGAAAGACATATATATATATATATATAGAGAGAGAGAGAGAGATAGGAGAGAGAGAGAGGGGGAGGGGAGGGGAGAGGGAGAGGGCAATAGATAGATACGGACAATCTGGAGAAAGAGAGAGAGAGGGGGGGAGGGGAGCCAAATAGATTGATACGAACAAGCAGGGGAAAGATATATATACATACATATGTATATATAAATATAGATAGAGAGAGGGATAGAGAGAGGGCAATAGACAGATACGAACACGGTGTGAGAGAGAGAAGCGAGAGAGAGAGAGAGAGAGAGAGAGAGAGAGAGAACAATAGACAGACATGAACAAGTTGTGAGAGGGAGAGAGATATAAAAGGGACACCGCTGAGATATACTAACAAGCTGTGTGAGAGGGGGAAGGGAGAGAGAGTAATAGATAGATACGGACAATCTGGACAAAGGGAGAGAGAGAGAGGGAGCAAAAATAGATAGATACGGACAATCTGGACAAAGGGAGAGAGAGAGAGGGAGCAAAAATAGATAGATACGAACAATCTGGAAAACTAGCTAGTGTAATGGTTAGAATCCCCGCCTGTCAGCCTGACAGTTAGGCTTCGAATCACACGCAGAGCAGTCTTCCTGTCTATAGTCTTCCTGTCTATAACTCTGATGATGAGGCATGATAGGCCGAAATGTACATACAGAGATTGACTTTTTCTCGATTTGTTTAGCCTTACATTTGAACAGATACGCCCGCCTAATTCATTAATTATCAATTAATTAATTAATTTTCAAAATTAGGTATGACTTCACTTAAGCACTTATTCTCCCAAAAATTGTCGGCTAAGGACATATCAAACACATTGTTTGTTTGTTTACTTCTCATTTAGATATATAGATAGAGATAGAGAGAGGGAGAGGAAGAGGGCAATAGATAGATACGAACATGTGGTGTGAGAGAGAGAGAACAATAGACAGATATGAACCAGCTGTGAGAGGGTGAAAGGGGGGAATAGATCATTAACAAGCTAATAGAAGGGGAGAGAAGGAGAGAGATAACAATAGATAGATACGAAGAAGCTAAGAGAGAGAGAGAGAGAGAGAGGGTGAAGGAAGAGAGGGCAATAGATAGATACGAACAAGATGAGAGAGAGAGAGGGGGTGGAGGGAGAGAACAATAAATAGATATGAAAACGTTAAGAGAGGGAGAGTGGTAGAGAGGGAGAATTGTAGAGAGAGACAGCAATAAATATATGCGAACAAGATGAGAGAGAGAAAAAGAGAGGAAGAGAGAGAGAGGAAATGATAGATACTAAAAGTTAAGAGAAGGAGAGAGAAAGACAGATAGATAGATAGATAGAGAGAGAGAGAGAGAGAGAGAGAGAGAGAGCAATAGATATGACAAGCTGAGTGAGATAGATAGAAGGGGAGAGAGGGGGTAAAGAGGGAGAGAGGGGTAAAGAGGGAGAGAGGGCAATAGATATGAACAAGCTGTGAGATAGATGGATAGGTATATAGATTAAGAGAGAGAGAGAGAGAGAGAGAGAGAGAGAGAGAGCAATAGATAGATACGAATAAACAGATGAGAGAAATATACGAACCAGTTGAGAGATACAGATATTAATAAGTTGACGAAGAGAGATACGAACAAGCTGAAAGAAGGAGAGAGATTACACAAACTGAGAGAGAGAGAGAGAGAGAGAGAGAGAGAGAGAGAGAGAGAGAAGGAGAGTGAGGGAGATGATTATATATATATATATATATATAATATATATATATATATACGAACAATCTAAGGGAGAGGGATATCTACGAACAAACTGCTGAGAGAAATATACGAATAATCGAGGCTGATAGAGATACATATAAACAAGCTCGAGAGAGAGAGAGAGAGAGAGAGAGAGAGAGAGAGAGAGAGAGAGAGAGAAATACAAATAAGCCGAGAGAGATTAAAAGGTTGATAGAGAGAGAGATACAAACAAGCTAAAAGAAAGAGAAACACAAACAGAGAGAGAGAGAGAGAGAGAGAGAGAGAGAGAGAAAATACAAATAAGCAGAGAGAGACTAAAAGGTTGAGAGAGAGAGGGGGAGAGAGAGATACAAACAAGCTAAAAGAAAGAGAAAGACACAAAGAGAGAGAGAGAGAGGGGGGGAGAGAGAGATAGTGAGTAAGAGAGAGAAACAAGCAGAGTAATAAAGATCTCGAATAATTGTTCTATTTCTACTACTATAGATTTTATTACTGATGAATCGTGAGTTTTACAAACGCATGAATTAATGAATTGTTATTGAAGTAGATATTCTGGATGGTATCAATGGGTCAATTAACGGAACGCGTCTAGTATCGCTGATTCTCTAGAAGGAAAAGAAAACCAAATTATTTGCAGAAAAATATCATTTTATCCCCAATCAAAGGTCACAAGGTCACAAACAAGTGTCAACTTTGGTTACTTGGTTGGTTGGTTGGTTTTGTTTTACGGCATATCAACCATTTTCAAGTCATTTAATACCGAATCGAGTCATTTTGATATCAGTTTGCCCACTAGGGTAGGTCGATTTTTCACTTTTTAAAATATCAAATTGTCCTATTAGTATTATCTGCGTTGTTCGGACTATTGTCCTCATCTCCAGTAGTCCGAATAACGCAGATAATACTAATCATCAAGCCTCATCTCAAACATTCAAAGAAATATCAAATTGTCCATCTATGCGAAAATTGTGTGTAAGTATACTGAATACTGATACAAAAAATCAGATCTTTTACTTGTATTGAGGAAATAGCATCAAAGATCGTTGGCTAAAATTCACAAAAAAATCCTTGTTTTGACAACATTTGGCCTAGAAATTGGTTAGAAAATTTACTTTTTCAATATTTAAATCAGAAAATGTTGTTCTTTTTATTGAAATGAAACGAAGTAAAAATTATAAATAGAATTCAAACAATGATGTGTGAATTTCTGCAGACGATCTTTGATGCTAAACAGTGGGACAACTAAAAGATCTAATATTTGGTATCAGTATTTAGTATACTAACACACAATTTTCGCATAGATGGTAAATTTTATATACCATTGTAGAATAGATGGACAATTTGATATTTTTTAAAAGTGAAAAATTGACCTACCCTATTGCCCACAGCCCATGTTGTTGCTTAAATGGTCACCCATCTAAATATTGAACAGGCTAATCGATGCTTAACCATAACTCAATCTAAGGTCACAAGCAAGCAGTCAGTTAGTTGGTTGATTGGTTGGTTGTTTTGTTTTACGGCATATCAACCCTTTTCGGGTCATTTAATACCGAATCAAGTCATTTTGATATCAGGTTTGCCCACTAGGGTAGGTCGATTTTTTTTTACTTTTTTGAAATATCAAATTGTCCATCTATGTGAAAGTTGTATGTTAGTATACTGAATACTGATACAAAAAATAGATCTTTTACTTGCACCATTGTTTGAGGAAATAGCATCAAAGATCGTTTGCTAAAATTAACAAAAAAATCCTTGTTTTTTCCTTGTGGCCTAGAAATTGGTTAGAAAATGTACTGTTTTCAATATTTAAATCAGAAAATGTTATTCTATTTTATTAAAATGAAACGATTTAAATATTATAAATAGAATTCAAACAATGATTTTTTGTGAATTTTAGTAGACAATCTTGGATGTCATTTTCTCAAACAATGGTACAAGTGAAATATCTAATTTTTGGTACCAGTATTCAGTATACTAACACACAACTTTCACATATATGGATAATTTGATAGTTTAAAAAAGTGAAAAATCGACCTGGTACTGGCCATAACTACTTCGACTTTCGTGGACGACGGACATAGGATTAAATCACTGGACCTTTAACAATACGCTGGATAGGACTTATACGCAGGATAGGACTTATTCACTTACCAAAGGATTCCATAACTCAGGACTTACTTACTTTAAGCCCTTTTCAACTGGCCAAGGATGGCATTTAAAAACTTTAACAATTGATTACATTAAGACTTAAATAGTTACGCTAAGAGTGCGCATATTCGTGCTAGTATACTTAATTTTGATTCTTTTTCTTTTCATGTATAGAAATGCTATTCACAAAAGTAAAAGTAATCAGGGTCTGGAAAGAAGAAAAATCGGCTTAGTGGAATACCTTCTGTCACGTGATCCATATCCCAATTTTCAAAATGCTGAGTAGACAGGAGGGGAAAAAGACACAGTGTCTTTCTATCCAGCGGCGGAAACACATTGCTATAGACAGAAGTTGCCCCGAGGACAAAGAAATTTCAACACGGCAGGAAAACCATGAATTCATAAAAAAAAAACTTACTCAACAGCCGTTCAACTCCACAGTGAAAGGGGGCATGCTCGATTGACTCCTCAAAATTACCTCATCGGACATATTCTGGCGAAGATGCCTGTCCTGCTGTGAAAAGCCATATGCAGACCCAAAAACACAAGCCAGGTGTCTGATGTCATGTCGTTATTGAGAAGCCCTATCCTGGGCGCCCAAGGCCATAGCAAGCGACCCTTCTATGAAGTCGTCTCGAAATGGCCACCCGCACTAATATCCTATATCATGCCTTACACGACATCAGCCAGGTGTGGGTTTAACCGGGGAGAAAGCTCTTAGGAAATGTCGATGTTTGCAATAAAAAAGAAGCACCCGTTTCTGGGCAGTGGATGGGTTTTCCCATTATCAAAAAAAATGTTATCTAGTCTCTGGGAGCAATATGATACCCAGTTGAGAACCTTTGATCTAGATAGCGGTGTGCTTACATTCTGTAGCATTTTAACTGTTTCTTCCATTCATCTTCCCACCCACCATCTTTTTTCGATGTACTACCTTGACTAACAAACTTGTTGTTGATGAAAATAAATAAATAAATAAATAAATAAAAAGAAACTACAAAGAAATAAATTCTATATAATTGTATTCTTGCTGCTATGGTAAGACAGACTCTCTCATTTAGAATCATTACGACAACCGGTCTAAGAGAAGGAAAACGAGAATCGATACCAGCTTTACTTTTAAAAACTGACCTTGCGTTACATCCTACTCATGGGTCAGCAATAAATGTATCTTTCCAGTAAAATGCGACATCTTTTAGTGTGAACCCCCATTAATGTTACGTGGACACTGGGGATTCATAATGATACCGGTTGAGAAACACTTATATAGATGGTGATGTGCTTACATTCTGTAGCATTTTAACTGTTTCTTTCATTCATCTTCCCACCCACCAACTTTTTTTGATGAAATAGAAACGTCAGAGTTGATATCAATGTACTACTGTAAATGCGACTTGGTTTTTGTGTGAACCCCCAGTAATGTCATGTACTATAGGGGGTCATGTGGAACCCGGTTGAGAATCATTGGTCTAGATGGCGATGTGCATATATTTCGTAGCATTTTAACTGCTTCTTTCATTCATCATCCCACCCACCATCTTTTTTTAATGAAATAGAAACGTCATTATCGATGATATCGATGTACTACTGACTTTTTTTTTGTGTGGACCTCCAGTAATATTACGTGGAATAAAAAAAGTCGTCGGGGTTCTTCAAGTCGGTATCAGCCAGACAGTGAGGGAGTTTATCCCCTATTTACTCGCGCTAGACCAAGGAGATTGTTTTTAGCGTCTGAGACGACGCGCCACACCTACAACCAGCTCATCACTTTACCGCACAGATCCCTGAGCTACTCATTGGTTGAGTTGGCGAGGGCCAGTATCGAACAAGAAAACTTTAGGTTCCCAGCCGGGACACTCTACCGACTGAGCCAAGCCGGTCCTGGGGAACCCGGTAGAGAACCACAGGTCTAGATGGCGGTATGGTTACATTTTGTAGCCTTTTAACTGCTTCTTCCATTCATCTTCCCACCTATTGAAGTCAATAAGTCTACTGTTGGTTTGAATAACACCAGCTAACTTTGTACAACTTAAGCAGATTATTTGAAGTGAGCACATACGTGCACTCACTCCAAATAAACTTTAAAATTTATTCGGAAATGAGATACAGCGCATGTGCACACAACTCGGCATGTAGCCGGAAGTTTGGTTTTGGGGGAGAGGTGATAAAACTGGTCATATCACTACACGGATCTATCTAGCTAGGCTCACTCACCGACCGATTCATTCAAAAATAAAAATAAAAATCTTGCATTCTCTCCTTGCGCAGCTCCCTTTCACCAAAATACCCCATTCGCTCTATGCATGTATCCTACTTAAAAAATCCCAATATTGATGATTGGCGATGGAGTGGGTGGGAAAAAATTGAAAATAAAAACCCCAAGAAACTGAAAAACACATGTAAACAAAACAAAAATTGTGGGTCATTTTGGTTTCCCCCTTTCCCTCAGCTATTGTGTAGGCCCGCCGACTGTCTTCCGTACTTTGTTGTTTGACAGTTGGTATATATAGAAATCAAGAATGATCCATTCATGAATTTGGGTGATTCCATTCCTTAGTTCTGATTGGCTGCTTGACTGCTTGATTTGAATGACATTGAGAGTCTTATAAATATCCTGTCCTTCTGCAGTAGACTTTGTGACTATTCGGGTTTGTATTTAAGTTACAACCGTTTGTTGCCTTGTCTTCCCAGTTCGACGGTAATTGGAACTTTGATTATTCTTCACCACCCACTATCTTTTTTCGATGTACTACCTTGAGTAAGAAACTTGTTGATGAAAAAATAAATAAAAAGAAACTACAAAGAAATAAAGTCGATATAATTGTCTTCTTGCTGCTGTTATCTTCTTTAGCACTGTTACGACAACCAGTCTAAGAGAAGGAAAAGGTAATTTATAAGGAAGTGCGTCCCGGTCTCCTGCCTAAAAAATTGCTGCCCGGTGACTATTAAAATAACGACCCCAGCTATCGTGTGACTTGAAAGAAAACAACCAACTTAGGGCGTTAAATTTTTTTAGGGGGGGTCTCTTTTTTGTCGTAATTCTTATTTATTTATCGTAATTTGTCATAATTCTTATTTATTTATAGAAATTTGTCGTAATTCTTGTTTAGATATGAAGATGGATATCTATCTATCTATCTATCTATCTATCTATCTATCTACCTCAATTTGTTCATTTTTTTACGTTGTTTGATAAATAAATAAGAATTACGACAAAAAAAGAGACCCCCACCCCCAAAAAAATACATTTAACACCCTAAGTTGGTTGTTTTCTTTCAAGTAACACCATAGCTGGGGTCGTTATTTTAATAGTCACCGGGCAGCATTTTTTGAGGCAGGAGACCGGGGCGCACTTCCTCATAAATTACCAAGGAAAAAGAGAATCCAAACAAGTTTTACTTTTAAAAATTGACCTTGCGTTACATCCTACTCATGGGTCTGCAATAAATATATCTTTCCACTAAAATGCGACATCTTTTAGTGTGAACCCCCAATAATGTTACGTGGACACTGGGGATTCACAATGACACCGGTTGAGAACCACTGGTCTAGATGATGGTGTGTTTACATTTTGTAGCATTTTAACTGCTTCTTTCATTCATCTTCCCACCCACCAACTTTTTTCCATGCACTACCTTGACTAACAAACTTGTTGTTGATGAAAAAGAAAAATTAAATAAAAATAACGTGCCAAGAAATAAAATCGAGATAATTGTCTTCTTGCTTCAGTCACACTTAAAACCAAACATTCACACGTCTGCGCAACAAACATATCTTTCCAGTAAAATCATCTTCTTCTTCTTCTTCTTCTTCTTCTTCTTCTTCTTCTTCTTTTCTTTTTCTTTTTGTTTTTGTTTGGAATTAAATTTAAAATGAACATTTGAAAAAAAAAAAAAAAAAGAAATCGCTATAACTCTAAATAAAAATTAATCACATTTCTGTTGAAATCGTTTGTCACTTGTGACGTGTAAGAATGACAGATATCCTAAACAGATTCGAATTTTTCGAAAATAAAATAAAAGACAATAATGACGCGTCAGTGCTAATTCGGGTTATACGCCAATTAATTTTGTCATTAGCAAATTTTGGCGCCCAAAACTCGACAAGGAATGGTAACATTCTTCAAACGCAGATAATAACCAAGAATCAAAGACATCTTGATCATCTGAGACATTCATTCTTGCTTCTTCCCTTCTCTCTTTTCTTTCTATTTAAAATTTTAATTACACTATCTTAAAGTCCACCATCAGCGGCAATTAAGTTCGATCTTGAGTTACATCTTTATATTAATACGCGCGTTCCTTAATTGTGCGTCCGTTTTAAATAACACTCACAGCACCTGTGGATATACCAAAGTATGATAATTTTATTATTACTGTTGATATGTCTAGTTAAGAGCTATTGCGAAATATTTCAATATGCAAAAAGTGTAATTATCTTAATTTAACTGTCTCTCACTCTTTTTTTTAACTTTCTTTCCTTCATGTCATCTTTTCATTATGTTCGATTGAAACAGATTAGCGTTATCGCTTCCGTGGGCTAACCCTTTCTCTCAATTTTTCGCCTACTCTCTTTCTTTCTTTTTTATTTTTGTGTATGTCATGTCCTTTTTCTTCCCTTTCTTTATTTATTATAAAAACGGAATTGTTCATTATTTAGATGATGTGACGACAATCATAAAAAATAAAAATTTTGTAGATAAGCAACAAATAATAAGGATTTATATTTTTGCTTATCGAATTTGAGATTATAAAGATTTATTGTGTTCATTTTCTGACTCGTGTTGGGGTCCAATGAGCTTCGGTCCTGGATATTTACAAGTTAATAGCGTTGATCCCAGGGGGCCACCCCCCAGGCAATACCTGCCCCCTCGATTTAAAGGGGCAGGGCTGGGTTTATTGCCCAGTGCCTGAGACGCCCCTCTTGAGGCAATCAACACAATGTTTTCATCTGCCACCCATGAGCTTCGGTTTGTGGGTGGTCCCACATTAATAGGGCTTTGTGCCTAACCCGTTCACGTAAATACCGTGTTCATTTTCTGTCTCTAATAATTTTTTAATGTAAAGTTGCTAACCACATAAAGGAAAATCGCTATTGTCAAATTATATTAGTTACTGAAAAACTTGTTTCAAGACTGATATATTGAAGAACTTAGTTACAGGGGGCCATGTCCCAAGGCAGTATATACCCCATAGTCTAAACGGACAGGGTTAGATTCATTGCCTGAGGTCAGTGCCCCCCCCCCAGTTGAGGGGATAACGTCAAAGATCAAGCCATTTTAACACTGCCCTCAATCATGCATTCATGTTAGACGGCCCACACCTAAATTGATCCTGTCTCACATCCTGCCCGTAACGAAGGGGTTAGTCAAATACTGAGGATGTGACCTTTGGTTCTGGGCTCACTGTACATTGAAGGGCTTGGCTACAGGATGTAGCACCTGCCCTCCTTCTTAAAGAGTAAGCGTAAAGTTTACCTGATGCCTGGAGCATGTCCTATATAAGAGGGGGTGGGATATCAACTGAGTAAAGCAATTTTCAGCACTGCCCACTAATGTGCATTTGTGCGGTGGGAGAGGGGTCGTCTGCCTAAATATTTAACCAGGTGTCAACATCCTGTCCATAACGGAAGGGGTAGGTAAACACCGTTTTAGGCGGGAAGAAACGGTTGTTTTGGTGACATAATCGCATGTAGAACATAGGCCCGTACAAACCAACAAACACACCAGCTTTACATATCTGTATTTATCCAACCTCTCCACCATCAGTAGTATATGGCACAAGGTCAATCTTCAAGGGAAGTACTCCTGGTTTGAATTCAGTTTTCAGTTAAATTGAACTTTACGGACCTAAATTCCAGCATCGTATGTCACCCCACCGAAAGAAAAAAAAACACCAAAAATCAGGGAATTAACCAAATTTATTGAAATTTTCAGTGTTGAAATATTAATGAATAAAAGATATAGGGCACCAGTATTTTTATTTAAAAACAGGTCAGTTAACTTTGAACTACGTATCTTTGAGAATCTGTGTTACGCCTCAAAGATATGTGGTTCAAAGTTAACTGACCTGAGAAAATGTAAAAGTTTTTAAATAAAATAACTAGTGCCTTATATATTTTATTCATTTATATATCAACACTGAAAATTTCATTAAATTCGGTTAATTTCCTGATTTTTTAATATTTTTTTCTTTCGGCGAGGTAAGATATGATGGTGGAATTTAGGTCCGTTAAGTTCGATGTAACCAGTTTTCCTTCTCCTCGATCTGTTGCTGTATCAAGGTTTAGATTTGGTTTTGTTTCTTTGTTTAATGTCATATCAATCTTTGTGGGTTATTTAATTCTAAAGCTATCCTTGTAGAAGAACAGTAATGGTACTGGTAAATTTAAAGAAAAATCCGATTAATTTACGAGTATCTTTTTCTACGGTTTGGTTTGGTTTGTTTTGTTTTGCGGCACATCAATCTCAGTGGGTCATTTAATGCCTACAAAGTTTTAAAATAAATTCATTCTTAATGGATATTCACCGTTTTTTATAAACACATATTTCTATTTGACCTATATATGGGACCCTAACAGGTACTACCACTCCGGGTCAGAGTGGACCAAGGAGCTGATGAAGGGGTGCTCCACATTCCCCAAACCTCCAAAACTGGAACCTCACCATCAGATAGAGTAACGTAATTCCCAGGACATGTAGACCCGCAGTCACCGCCTTCTAGCACCCATATGATAAAAAGGGGTTGGGGCTTGCCATAAGGGCAATAGGGTTGGGAAAATCATATAGGTGCTAGGGTTTGACATGACCAGCCGATTGATCGGAGGGGGCCTCTACGACCGCCCGTCTAGCCCGATAGGGCCAAAATGGAGTATTGCAAGTCATGAACTGCTCATCCACCTGGGTTCTATCCTTAAGCATTACGGGTCGCCACCCATGGCCAACAGGTGGCCCTATTGGGGAGTCTTACCCCTCTGCAGAGGTGCAGTCGGTGCATTCTAACGCCTCAGCCGACATACATTTTTGGACCGTTTGATTGGTTGATTGGTTAATTTGATGGCATTAGATAATCCTTGTGGGGTCATACAAGATATTGAACAGCCAATGTTCCAGCTGTATTTGGTAATACATAATACTCAATACTGTAAATAAATAATAAGTGGTGATGAGGGGGTGCTCCACATTCCCCAGTCCTCCAGAACTGGAACCTCACCATCAGATAGAGTTTAACATCATTCCCAGGACATGAAGACACTCAGCCACCGCCTTCTAGCTCATATATGATATAAATGGTTGGGGCTTGCCATAAGGGCAACAGGGTTGGGACAATCATATAGGTGCTAGGGTTTGACGTGACCAGCCGATTGATCGGAGGGGGCCTCTCCGCCCACCCGTCTATCCCAACTCTTTCTACGACATATTCGTATACTTTCAGATCTCATAAATACTAGCAAAAAAAAAAATAATAATAATAATAACACCCTCCGGGCGTTGTAAAAATTAATTTTTGAAGAATATTGTTTGAAGGGGTAGGAATATTTTAAAAAATCTTTAATATTTAAAAAACATATTACTTAAAATGCATCATATTCACTGCACTCCACTGAGATATTTGTTTTGTTTTACGACAATAAGGATCTCCAAATCATTTCTAAAAAATTATGGGTAATTTATGAGGAAGTGCGTCCCGGTCTCCTGCCTCAGAAATTGCTACCGGTGACTATTAAAATAACGTCCCCAGCTATGTCGTCTCAGATTTTTCTTTTATTCATGTTTGTTTAATGTCTTGTTTTTAGTTTAAATAAACAAGAATTACGACAAAAATCTATCTATATTATATTTGTTTATCTATCTATCTCAGTCTATTTCCAAACTATATATCCATCTTCATATCTAAACAAGAATTACGACAAATTACGATAAATAAACAAGAATTACGAACAAATTCTATAAATGAACAAGAATTACGACACATTTTCTGTAAATAAACAAGAATTACGACAAATTTCTATAAATGAACAAGAATTACGACACATTTCTGTAAATGAACAAGAATTACGACAAATTTCTATAAATGAACAAGAATTACGACAAATTACGATAAATAAATAAGAATTACGCCAAAAAAGAGAAGCCTCCCCTCTAAAATACATTTAATGCCCTAAGTTGGTTGTTTTCTTTCAAGTAACACCGAGATAGCTGGGGACGTTATTTTTATAGTCACCGGGTAGCAATTTCTAAGGCAGGAGACCGGGACGCATTTCACCGTATGATAAAGCAGTGTAACTAATGTCTTGAGGCCACAAACATATCAATCATCCCTCAACCCTGTCGGCTGAGGCGTTAGAATGCACCGGCTGCACCTCTGCAGAGGGGTAAGACTCCCCCAATGGGGCCACCTGTTGGCTGTGATGCTTAAAAATAGAGCCCAGGTGGATGAGCAATTCATGACTTGCAATACTCCACTTTGGCCCTATCTTGGGCTAGACGGGCTGGTCACGTCAAGCCCTAGCACCTATATGATTTTCCCAACCCTATTGCCCTTATGGCAAGCCCCAACCCTTTTTATCATATGGGTGCTAGAAGGCGGTGGCTGCGGGTCTACATGTCCTGGGAATGACGTTAAACTCTATCTGATGGTGAGGTTCCAGTTTTGGATGTTTGGGGAATGTGGAGCACCCCTTCATCACCATTGCTCCCTGGTCCACTCTGACCCGGAGTGGTAGTACCTGTTAGGGTCCCATCTATGGGTTAAATAGAACAAATGCATTTATAAAAAAGTGTATTATCCATTAAGAATTGATTTATTTCAAAACTTTATCGGCATTAAATGACCTACTGAGGTTGATATGCCGTAAAATAAAACAAACAAACAGACAAACAAATCAATCACCCCTTTTCGCAGATTACATTTTCGGTTTTATATTCAAAGCCAAGTACGAGTAAAATATATTTTGTTGGATTACATAAAATGAAATAAGTGGTGGGGTCGACCTTGTAAAAAAATATTCCCCTTAATATATTTTAGGGAAAAACTATCCCCTAAAGGTAAATAACTATCAAAATGTCCGTGAAAATTTGACTCAACTGATTTTTCATAGAATTTGTTTTTTAAATACTGTGACGTAAGTAGTGACGTAGTTTTGATAACAGACAAAAAGAGACCGAATCTCCATCGATACATATATAAAGTGCAGTTGTGAGAATCTGTATGTCCGGAGGAAACTTAGAAAATAAAACGATTAACAACAAAGTAAATATATATATACACATTAAATATCACCAGGGCTTGGTCTTTGAGCAAAAATAATGAAGGTTTGATTTATATTCGTGAAGATAATTTTAAAAAAATTAAATTTAGATGATAACAGACTAGATTTTGGGGGTACCACGGGTCGCCATCCACAGCAAACAGGTAGCCCCAGTAATTGTTTTTTTTTTACTCCTGCATAGGTGCAGTTGGTATATTCAATGGGCCTAACTGACAGAGAGGCCATAATTTTTTATTTAATGACTAAAAACAAACATATTTTAAATAGTAGACATTGATTTTTCTTTTCAGAATGGCTGGATCAACGCATAGGGATTTTGATAGGGCATACTACTAGGATCCAACTCGCGATTCAATAATAATGGATCTGTGGGACTAACCTTCTCTGCATCCCCTCTACCCAGGCGATGCCGGGTAGCCGCATTAATAGATGTCGAGTACTTTTTCACAGGAAGTTGAGTCAGTATAACTAATGTCTTGAGACCATAAACATATCAATCACCCCTTTTCGCAGATTACTTTTTCGGTTTTATATTCAAAGCAAAGTAAAGAAAATGACAGCGAAAATAAATTTCCCACAGAATTTTGATAACTCATTACCAAGAGAAATTTCAAAATTAAAGATTAATTGGCTTGAAAAAAATTGATTGCGAGGCCAGGGAATTTTAAAATAAAATATTTCACATACATCAGGCAATAAACGTTCCACATTTCAGTTCGTTTACTAATTGCCTCACCCATATATATATACATATGTATATTTTTTTTTTTGGGGGGGGGGGGATATGTGCTTAATTGAAGTCGTACCTAATTTTGAAAGTTAATTAATTAATAATTAATTAATAATTAATTCGGCGGGCATACCTATTAAATGTAAGGCTAAACAAATCGAGAAAAATCAATCTCTGTATGTACATTTCGGCCTATTAGGCCTCATCAGCAGAGCTATAGATAGCACAAGGCGGTTTTTCTATCTATAGCTCTGCTGATGAGGCCTAATAGGCCGAAATGTACATACAGAGATTGATTTTTCTCGATTTGTTTAGCCTTACATTTAATAGGTATGCCCGCCGAATTAATTAATTATTAATTAATTAACTTTCAAAAATTAGGTTCGACTTCAATTAAGCACATATTCTCCCAAAATTGTCGGCTAAATAAAGCCATATCATAAAACACACCGCGTGTGTAATTTACTTTCTCATATATATATATATATATATATATATATATATATATATATATATATATATTGTCGGCTTAAAACCATATAAAAAAATAAACACATTTGTTTGTTTACTTAACCTCAATATATATATTATATATATATATATATATATATATATATATATACTAAACTAATTGGTAAACCCTTGCAGTAAGAAAAAAACGGCAAATAGTTTGATAGTAAAAAATATACTACCCTAACCCTAAACCCTAACCCTAACCCCGTCTTCTTATTTCCCAGTAGATCAATAAATCATCATCATCATGTCGCGCTGTTAGCACGGATATCCATCTCTATCAGTCCCTATCACTCATCATTCTCGGAGGTCCTCTATGCAGCATCCTGTATCCCACAGAGATGGTCAACTGTACGTCTTTCCTTTTCGGCCCACACTGGCGTACCCATGTGCTGCTTCCACAGGAGGACGTCACTTATGAGTTCGTCCTTGCTTCTCCAACAGTGTCCTGCGTGTCTTGTCCGTCTTACTCGGGATGGTTTGGGTGATATGTGGCAGGTGGCCGTACAGCTGTTTTATCAATAGATAAATAAATAATTTATCAGTCAAGGGTGGTTCCCCTTTGTTTATGTTGGACATATAGGAAATAACGATATTTGAGCATAATTACTTTAGGTATTTGCCCACTTAAAAGAAAAACGACATAAGGATTTTGAATTACAATGTACCCAGTTATTGGTGCAGAATGTATGACCTTAAATTTGACAGTGTACCCTTCATTTTGACAAAGAGAAAAGAAGGGGGAGGGGGAAAAAAGCCCCGTA
This sequence comes from Doryteuthis pealeii, assembly GCA_023376005.1. Taxonomy (NCBI): domain Eukaryota; kingdom Metazoa; phylum Mollusca; class Cephalopoda; order Myopsida; family Loliginidae; genus Doryteuthis; species Doryteuthis pealeii. The sequence goes on along the minus strand of CM042182.1, from coordinate 28,843,851 downwards.
TGCACGAATTTCTTTTTTGTTCTCTACTTGCGCACGCAACAAGTTCATTCGGTAAGGAACAGATGACAGGTCACACTAGTACGTTTTTTTTTTTTTTCTCTTCTCGCTCACTCTCTCTCTCTCTCTGTCTCTCTCTCTCTCTCCTCTTCTCTCTCTCTTCTCTTCTCTCTCTATTATATATATATAATATATATATATATATATAATATATATATCTTTTCCATTCTGATAGTGATGATAAGAATCTCACCTGTTTCCTAATGTATCATTGGCAAGTACTGCAATGTTGCCATGGAAACAGAAACACGCTGTTTGATGCTGTAAACAGAGAAAGTTTTTTGCATGGATTTTTCAAACCGCGCAAAACGAACATCTTTCATTCTCTCTCTGTCTGTCTTCGTCTCTCTTCCTCCTCTGTATATCTTTGTCTCGCTCATTGTTGTCCTCTCTCTCTCTCTCTCTTCTCTCTCTCTATCTCTCTCTCTCTCTCTCTCTCTCTCTCTCTCTCTCTCTCTCCTCTCTCTATTTTAATCATTTTTTCTGTAACTTATTCTGAAATATGGATTTATCGGCTCTTTTGTATTTGCATTCATTTAAAACTTGTATTCTTACATTATCTATCTATATCTATATACTAGAAGTGGCTACCTGGCGTCGCCTGGGTAGAGGGGAATTTTTTTTTTAAAGTTGTCTCGCAGAATCATTATTACTTATCGCAGGTGAGATCCTTGCTGGTTTCACCATAAAAATCTCCACAGGAAATATTATAACAATATAGTAAGAAATTTCCATTCAGTGATTTACAATCTTTTAAAAAAAAGATATAAATGATGCAATTAATTCAATCAATTAATATTATATTCAAATTGAAAAAAAAAAAAAACATACAAAAAAAGATAACACAAAATAACATTGCAATTGACTTTCTCTTCTGTTACTTTTCAAATTTAACTGTTTATCTTCCCAAATATAAATCAAATCTTTATTATTTTTGCTCAAAAACCAAATCCTAGTGATATTTAATGTGTACATACATTTACTTTGTTGTTAATTGTTTTATTTTCGAAGTTTCCTCCGGACATACAGATACACACAACTGCCCTTTATATATGTATAGAAGATACATGATATAAAAACACATATCTATATATCTATCTATGCAATCTGTTCATATCTATCTATCTGTTAAAATCTGTTCATATTTGTCTATCAATGAAATCTCTCCATATCTGTCTATCTATCTATCTATTTGTCTGTCTGTTCCTATCTAACTTATTTGCATTTCTCATACCGTTAATACTCTTAGGAAAGGTATGCATCCAACTATTCTCCCTACAGCTATGGATGAGCAGTAGAAGTAAACTGGGGTATGTAACCTTGGTACGGCAACCGAGTCTCGGGAAAGAAAAAACTTCTGAATCAAACCGTAAATTCCGGTTAAGAAATTTACACACACACACACACACACCACACACACACAAATATATATATATATATATTATTTATATATATTATATCTATTAGAGAGAGAGAGAGAGAGAGAGAGAGGGATAAAAAAACTGAATAATTTCTTAGAATTAATATTATCTGCGTTGTTTGGATATTGTTCTCATCTTCATTGTTATCTGTATAACGTTTCGGTCGATATGCCCTCCGGCTTGTTCAGAACGTTGTACAGATAACAATGAAGATGAGGACAATAGTCCGAATAACGCAGATAATACTAATCATCAAGCTCCATCTCAAACATTCAGAGAAATAGATCTTTTAGAAGATGTGGATTTGGGGCGTCCAATCTTGACAAGTTAATAGCGAGTTCGATCTTTCTGGGTGCCTCACACTTGCGACTATATCAATCCATGGAGAAAAGGTTGGGTTAAAACTAAGGCCGTTGCATCGTGATGTAATGGTTAGCAGGCTCGTCTCACAGATCCATTTCTACTGAGTAGCAAGTCCGATTCTCTGGATGACCCATACCTGTGACATTGTGTCAAATCCACCCGTGGCAATGGGCTGGGTAAATATCAAGGCCATCTCATGGGTATAATGGTTAGCAAGCTCATCTCGCAGATCAATTTTTCTACTGAATAGTGAGTTCGATTTTTTCACATGTTTGCGACTCTGTGTTACATCTTTATCTATGAGGATAGGAGGGTTGGAGTAAATCCGACAGAATGTAGTAAATGTTGAGGAATTTTCAGATAAAAGCCCACTTCTACTTATAGACTAGGCCAGAATCATGTGATCTATCTCTTGGCCAATCATTGGCAGTACTCTGAGGTTGAATACATACTTAACCGACCTTACTGGCCATAATTATGTTGACCACTCTTTTGTACGACGGACATAGGATTAAATCACTGGATATTTACCAATACGCAGGACTGGCTTTTACGCTCACCAAAGGGATCCATAACATAGGACTTTTTTAAGTCCTTTTCAACTGGCCAAGGGTGGAATTTAAAAACTTTACATAAGATTACAGGGAGAAAATGTGGACAAAGGAACAAAACTCAGACAAGAGTATTAAAGGAGATTATTTCGCCGAACATTGAGCTTGCTTCATCAGACGTTTATTTGATCATTTAAAGCATCATACATGTGTTTTTTATAGAAGTCTGGATGAAGCAGAGTTCATGTACGGCGAATATATCTCCTACATACATCTTATTCATTATCTATCTTTCTATCTATCTAATTTACTCATTATATTTTATTCAACAACACGAGTAGGGTTGTGACATAAGGTCAATATGTTAGCGGAGTTAACAGGATTGAATTCAGGAAATTTTGCTTCTCCTAATGGTGAACGGGTTGTGTAAATACTTCCTATCTGGCAATATAGCCTCGTTACCTCACGTGTACGGGTCAGGCACAAGGCCCTATTAATGTGGGCCACCCACGAACCGAAGCTCATGGGGTAGCGGGTGGGAAAAGTGCGTTGATCCCGTCGGTATTCCCCCTCAAGGTGGGTGCCTCGGCCACTGGGCAATAAACCAAGCCCTGTCCCTTTAAACTCGAAGGGGCGGTGTTGCATGGGTGGATGGTCAGCTGGGATCAACGCTATCAATTTACTCAGCAGTTCCAGCGGGGCGAAGCTACTGGACACCCCGGCGTGGCCGGAAAGCTCTGAGTTATGAAAATATGAAACGAGAGGGACTCTATAAAAGAAAGCATAAATGAAGGAATAGGAAAATCCATAGACTACCCTGACCGTTGGGGTCCCATTTTAACAACGATCGATAGTGATATTGTTGTATCCATTAAATGAATAGTAAAAAAATGTTCGTTCTCATTCATAGTTATCCGTTATATCAAATTACGGCCAAGTTACGCTGAAAGCATCGGTTTCCCGATATATACCAAAGTTAACATTGAAACCTGCTCATCCTCTCTCTTTTTTT
>CM042182.1:28775169-28840347 GCA_023376005.1 Doryteuthis pealeii | reverse complement strand
AATGGTGAGGTCCAGTTCTGGGACTGGGAATGTGGAGGCCCCCCTCATCACCACTATATTATTTCAGTATGATATTATGTATTACCAATACAGCTTAACATTGGCTGTTCAAATATCTGTATGACCCCCACAAATTATCTAATGCATCAAATAACCAATCAACCAATCAAACGGTCCAAAATGTATGCGGCGAGCTAGAATGCACCGACTGCACCCCAGAGGTAAGACTCCCCCAATGGGGCCACCTGTTGCCATGGGTGGCACCCGTAATGCTTAAGGATAGAACCAGGTGGATGAGCGCAGTCATGGACTTGCAACATACTCCACTTGCCCATCGGCTAGACGGGCGTCGTAAGGCCCCGATCCGATCAATCGGCTGTCTGTCAAACCCTAGCACCTATAATGATTTTCCCAACCCTATGCCCTATGGCTAAGCCCCAACCTTTGTATCATTATTGCAGAAGCGGTGACTGCGGGGTCATCTACACCTGGAATGATTACTCTATCTGATGGTGAGGTCCAGTTTAGGTTTGGGATTGGAGCACCCCTTATCAGCTCCTTGGTCCACCTCTGACCGAGTGGTAGTACTAGGGTCCCATTATGGGTCAAATACAAAAAATGTGTTTATAAAAAACGGATTGGTACCATTAAGAATGAATTTATTTAAAACTTTACATTAAATGACCCACGAGATTGATGTGCCGCAAAGAACAAACCAAACAAACGTAGAAAAAGATACTCGTAAAGTAATCGATTTTTCTTTTAATTTACCGTCCACACTGTTCTTCTACAAGGATACTTTAGCATTAAATAACCCACAAAGATTATAGACATTAAAACAAAGAAACAAAACCAAATCTAAACCTGATACAGCAAACAGATCGGAAGAAAACTGGGTACATCGAACTTAACGGACCTAATTCCACCATCGTATCTTACCTCACCGAAAGAAAAAATATTAAAAAAATCAGGAAATAACCGAATTTAATGAAATTTCGTGTTGATATATAAATGAATAAATATATAAGGCACAGTATTTTATTTAAAAACTTTACATTTTCTCAGGTCATAACTTTAACCACTATCTTTTGAGCGTAACACACGATTCTCAAAGATTACGTAGCAAAGTTAACTGACCCTGTTTTAAATAAAATAACTGTTGCCCTATTCTTTTATGCATTAATTATTTCAACACTGAAAATTTCAATTAAATTTGGTTAATCCTATTTTGTGTTTTTTTTTCTTTCGGTGTACATTACGATGCTGGATTAGGTCCGTAAAGTTCAATTAATTGAAAACTGAATCAAACAGGATACTTCCCTTGAAGATTGACTTGCCATATACTACTATGGGGAGAGGGGATAATACATATGTAAAGCTGTGTGTTTGTTGGTTTGTACGGGCCTATGTCTTTACATGCGATTATTCACCAAAACTAACCTTTCTCCGCCTTAAAACGTTTTACTACCCCTTCCTATGGAAGGATGTACACCTGTAAATATTTAGGCAGACGACCCCCCCACCCCACCGCAATAGGGCAGGCAAAATTGCTTTACTCAGTTGATACCCACCCCCCTCTTAATTTAGACTGCTCCAGGCATCATGTAAACTTTACGCTTCTCTTTAGAGGAGGGCAGTGCTACATCCTTAAGCCAAGGCCCTTCAATTACAGTGACCCATAACAAAGTCACTATCCTCAGTATTTGACAACCCCTTCGTCACGGCCAGGAGTGAAAGATCAATAGTGTGGGCCGTCTAACGATTGAATGCATGATTGGACAGTGTTAAAATGAGCTTGATCTTTGACGTTACCCCTCAACTGAAAGGGGGGCACTGACATCAGCAATGAATCTAACCCTCCTTTAGACTATGGTATATACTGCTTAGAACATGCCCCTAACCAAGCGCTTCAATATACACCGGAACAATATAATCAGTCTGGAAACAATTTTCAGTAACGAATATAATTACAATACGATTTTTCCCTTAGTAGTTATGCAAATTTACATAAAGAATTATTAAGACAAGAAAATTGAATACTATTATTAACGGGTTAGCACAAAGCCCTATTAATGTGGGACCACCCACAAACGAAGCTCATGCGTGGCGGGTGAAAAAATTGTTTGATTGTGTGGCATTCGAGCTCAAGGGTCGCTCGGCCACTGCAATAAACCCAGCCCCCCCTTAAATCTAGGGGGCAGGTATGCTGGGGTCTGATCAACGCTATTTAACTTGTAAATATCCAGACCAAGCTCACTGACCCCACCACGAATCAGAAAATGAACACAATAATCTTTATCCAAATTCGAAAGCAAAAATATAATCCTGATATTGTTGCCTTATCTACAAAATTTATTAAAGGAAAAGGGAGGAAAAAAGACGAACCATTACACAAAAATAAAAAAAAAAAAGAAAGAAAGATAGAGATAGGCGAAAAATAGAGGAAAGGTTGCCCACGCGAAGCGAACGCTTAATCTTTTCAATCGACATAATGAAAAAAGAGACATGAGGAAAGAAAGTTAAAAAAAAAAGATGAGGAGAGCAGTTAAATTAAGATAATTAACACTTTTTCATATGAAATTCGCATAGCTCTAACTAGTATATCAACAGTAATAATAAAAATTATCATACTGTGATATCCCAGTGCTGTGATGTTATTAAAAACGGACGCACAATTAAGGAACACCGTATTTAATATAAAGATGTAACATCAAGATCGAACTAATTGCCGTGATGGTGACTTAAGAAGTGTAATTAAAAAATTTAAATAGAAAGAAAAGAGAGAAGGAAAGAAGCAAGAATGAATGTCTCAGATGATCAATATGTCTTTTTGATCTTGTTATTATCTGCGTGTGAAAGAATTTACCATTCCTTGTCAGTTTCCCAAATTTGCTTAATGACAAAATTAATTGGCGTAACCCGAATTGCACTGACCTGTCATTATGTCTTATATTTTCAAAATCAGAATCGTAGGATATCTGTATCTTACACTTCACAAGTGACAAACTATCACAGAAATGTGATTAATTTTATTAGAGTTAAGCATTTTCTTTTTTTTTTTTTTTCAAATGTCTTTAAATTTAATTCCAAAACAAAAAGAAAAGAAGAGAAGAAGAAGAAGAAAAGATGTATTTACTGAAGATTGTTGTCGCAACGTGTGAATGTTTGTTTTAATGGACTGAAGCAGAAGACAATTATCTCGATTTATTTCTTGCACGTTATTTTTATTTAATTTTTTCTTTCATCAAACAACAAGTTGTAGTCAAGTAGTGCATGAAAAAAGTTGGTGGGTGGAAATGAATGAAAGAAGCAGTTAAAATGCTACAAAATTAAACAACCATCATCTAGACCAGTGTCTCCAACGGTTCATTGTGAATCCCCAGTGTCCACAACATTATTGGGTTCAACTAAAGAGTTCCATTTTAGTGGAAAGATATTATTGCAACCCTGGTAGATGTAACGCAAGGTCAATTTTTAAAAGTTAAAACTTGTTGATCTCTTTTCCTTGTTAATTTATAGGATGAGCCCCGTCCTGCCTCAAAAAATCTGCCCGGTGACTATTAAATAACACCCCAGCTATGTTTACTTGAAAGAAAACAACAACATTAGGGTGTTTAAATGTATTTTTTGGGGGGTGGGTCTCTTTTGTCTATTCTTATTATTACAAACCAACGTAAAAAAAATGAACAAATGAGGTAGGACTATAATAGATACATAGATAGATATCCACTCATATCTAACAAGAATTACGACAAATTTCTATAAATAAATAAGAATATGAAAATTACTATAAATAAATAAGAAACGACAAAAAGAGAAGCCCTCCCCCCCGAAAAAAATTTAACGCCCTAATTTGTTTTCTTGCAATTAACACGAAGCTGGGGTCTTATTTATATCACAGGCAGCAATTTTTAGCAGGAGACCGGACGCACTCCTTATAAAATACCTTTCCTCTCAGACTGTTTCGTAAAACAGTGCTAAAAGAAGTAACAGCAGCAAGAAGACAATTATTCGACTTTATTCTTTAGTTTCTTTTTATTATTTTTTCACAACAAGTTCTACTCAAGGTAGTACATCGAAAAAAGATAGTGGGTGGTGAAGATAATCAAATCCAATTTACCGTCGAACGAAACAAGGCAACAAACGCTGTAAACTAAATACAAACCCGAATATCACAATCTACTGCAGAAGGACGGATATTTATAAGACTCTCAATTCATTCAAATCAAGCGTCAAGCAGCCAATCAGAACTAAGATGATCACCCAATTCATGAAGGATCATCGTATTTCCTATAAATACCGAACTGTCACAACACAAAGTGGGAAGACAGTCGCGGCCTACACAATAGCTGAGGGGAAAGGGGGAAAACAAATGAACCCACAATTTTTGTTTTGTTACATGTTTTTCAGTTCTTGGGTTTTTATTTTCAATTTTTTTCCCACCCCCCCATCGCCACATCAATATTGGATTTTTTAAGTATGATACAGCAAGACGAATGAGGTATTTGGTGAAGAGCTGCGCAAGGAGAGAATGCAGAATTATTTTTTATTGAATGAAATCGGTCGGTAGGAGCCTAGCTAGATAATTCCGTTAGTGATTATGAACCATTTTATCACCTTCCCCCAAACCCAAACTTCCGCGCTACATGCCGAGTTGTGTGCCATGCGCTGATCTCATTCCGAATAAATTTTAAAGTTTATTGGATGAGTCACGTATGTGCTCACTTCAAATAATCTGCCTTAAGTTGTACTAATTAGCTGTGTTATTCAAACCAACAGTAGACTTATTGATCAATAGTGGAAGATGAATGAAGAAGCAGTTAAAAGGCTACAAAAATGTAACCATACGCCACTAGACCGTGTTCATACCGGTTCCCCCAGGACCGGCTGCTCATCGGTAGAGTCCCCCGCTGGAACCGAAATTTCGTTCGAACTGGCCCGCCAACCAGCCAATGAGTACACAGGGATCGTTCTGTAAAGTGAGAGCTGGTTTAGTGTGGCGCTTCGTCTCAGACGCTTAAAAAATAATTCTCCTTGGTTCGTAGCGCGATGAATAGGATAAACTCCTTCCTTGTCTGCTGATACGACTAAAGAAACCCAGACGACTTTTATTCCACGTAATATTACTGGAGTCCACACAAAAAAGAAATCAGTCGTACATCATATCATCGAAATACGTTTCTATTTCATGAAAAAAAGATGGTGGGCGGGATAATGAATAAAAAGCAGTTAAATGCTACAAATATAAGCACATCGCCATCTAGACCAATGATTCTTCAACCGGGTCCACATGGACCCCCTATAGTACATGTGAATTACTGGGGTTCACACAAAAACCAAGTCGCATTTTAGTACATTGATATCACTCGACGTTTCTATTTCATTCAAAAAAGGATGGTGTGGAAGATGAATGAAAAAAAACAGTTAAAATGCTATAGATGTAAGCATATCACCATCAGATAAGTTTCTCACGTGTCATTGTGAATCCCCAGTGTCAAGTAACATAATGGGTTCACACTAAAAGATGTGCCATTTACTGGAAAAATACATTTATTGCTGACCCATGAGTAGGAGTAACACAATGTCAGTTTTTAAAAGAAAGCTGGTATCGATTCTCGTTTTCTCTCTAGACCGTTCGTAATGATTCTAAATGAGAGAGTCTGTCTTACCATTAGCAGCAAGAAGGACATTATAAGAATTATTTCTTTGTAGTTTCTTTATTATGATTTTATTATTTATTATTTTCATCAACAACCAAGTTGTTATCAGTAGTTCATCGAAAAAAGATGTGGTGGGAAGAATAAAACAGTAAATGCTACAGAATGTAAACACACCGCTATCTAGATCAAAGGTTCTCAACTGGGTATCAATGCTCCCAGAGACTAGATAACATTTTTTGATAATGAGAAACCCATCCACTTGCCAGAAAACGGGTGCCTTCTTTTTATTGCAAACGCGACTTTCCTTAGCAGTTTCTCCCGTTAGACCCACAACCTGGCCGATGTCTTGTAAGGCAGTTATAGGATATTAGGTCGGCGTGGCCATTTCGAGACGACTTCTAAGAAGGGCGGCTTGCTATGGCCTTTGGGCGCCCGATAGGGCTTCTCAATAACGACATTGACATCATTTACACCTGGCTGGTTTTCGGCCGTCGGCATATGGGCTTTCACAGCAGGACTGCATCTTCGCCAGAATATGTCCGATGAGGTAATTTTGCAGGAGTTCAATCGAGCATGCCCCCTTTCACTGTGGAGTTGAACGGCTGTTTGAGTAAGTTTTTTTTATGACTTCATGGTTTTCCTGGCCGGTTGAAATCGCCTCGGGCGCAACTCTGTCTATAGCAATGGTTCCGTCCGCTGGGATTAGAAAGACACTGTGTCTTTTTTCCCCTGGTTCTACTCAGCATTTTGAAAATTGGATATGGATCACGTGATAGAGGTATTCCACTAAGCCGATTTTTCTCTTTCCAGACCCTGATTACTTTTTACTTAAGCCCCTTTCACTGGCCAGGATGGCATTTTAAAAACTTAAAAAATGATTACATTAAGACTTAAATAGTTACGCTAAGAGTGCGCATATTCGTGCTAGTATACTTAATGTTTGATTCTTTTTCTTTCATGTATAGAAATGCTATTCACAAAAGTAAAAGTAATCAGGGTCTGGAAAGAAGAAAAATCGGCTTAGTGGAATACCTTCTATCACGTGATCCATATCCCAATTTCAAAATGCTGAGTAGACAGGGGAAAAAAAGACACAGTGTCTTTCTATCCAGCGGCGGAAACACATTGCTATAGACAGAAGTTGCCCCGAGGACAAAGAAATTTCAACACGGCAGGAAAACCATGAAGTCATAAAAAAAAACTTACTCAACAGCCGTTCAACTCCACAGTGAAAGGGGGCATGCTCGATTGACTCCTCAAAATTACCTCATCGGACATATTCTGGCGAAGATGCCAGTCCTGCTGTGAAAAGCCATATGCAGACCCGAAAACACAAGCCAGGTGTCTGATGTCATGTCGTTATTGAGAAGCCCTATCCTGGGCGCCCAAGGCCATAGCAAGCGACCCTTCTATGAAGTCGTCTCGAAATGGCCACCCGCACTAATATCCTATATCATGCCTTACACGACATCGGCCAGGTGTGGGTCTAACCGGGGAGAAAGCTCTAAGGAAATGTCGACGTTTGCAATAAAAAGAAGCACCCGTTTCTGGGCAGTGGATGGGTTTTCTCATTATCAAAAAAATGTTATCTAGTCTCTGGGAGCAATATGATACCCAGTTGAGAACCTTTGATCTAGATAGCGGTGTGTTTACATTCTGTAGCATTTTAACTGTTTCATCCATTCATCTTCCCACCCACCATCTTTTTTCGATGAACTACCTTGACTAACAAACTTGTTGTTGATGAAAATAAATAAATAAATAAATAAATAAAAAGAAACTACAAAGAAATAAATTCTATATAATTGTCTTCTTGCTGCTATGGTAAGACAGACTCTCTCATTTAGAATCATTACGACAACCGGTCTAAGAGAAGGAAAACGAGAATCGATACCAGCTTTACTTTTAAAAACTGACCTTGTGTTACATCCTACTCATGGGTCAGCAATAAATGTATCTTTCCAGTAAAATGCGACATCTTTTAGTGTGAACCCCCATTAATGTTACTTGGACACTGGGGATTCACAATGACACCGGTTGAGAAACACTTATCTAGATGGTGATATGCTTACATTCTATAGCATTTTAACTGTTTTTTTTCATTCATCTTCCCACCCACCATCTTTTTTTGATGAAATAGAAACGTCAGAGTTGATATCAATGTACTAAAATGCGACTTGGTTTTTGTGTGAACCCCCAGTAATGTCACATGTACTATAGGGGGTCATGTGGAACCCGGTTGAGAATCATTGGTCTAGATGGCGATGTGCTTATATTTCGTAGCATTTTAACTGCTTTTTTCATTCATCATCCCGCCCACCATCTTTTTTTCAATGAAATAGAAACGTCATTATCGATGATATCGATGTACGACTGACTTTCTTTTTTGTGTGGACCTCCAGTAATATTACGTGGAATAAAAAAGTCGTCTGGGTTCCTTTAGTCGGTATCAGCCAGACAGTGAAGGAGTTTATCCCCTATTCACTCGCGCTAGACCAAGGAGATTATTTTTAGCGTCTGAGACGAAGCGCCACACCTACAACCAGCTCCTCACTTTACCGCACAGATCCCTGTGCTACTCATTGGCTGAGTTGGCGAGGGCCAGTATCGAACAAGAAAACTTTAGGTTCCCAGCCGGGACACTCTACCGACTGAGCCAAGCCGGTCCTGGGGAACCCGGTAGAGAACCACAGGTCTAGATGGCGGTATGGTTACATTTTGTAGCCTTTTAACTGCTTCTTCCATTCATCTTCCCACCTATTGAAATCAATAAGTCTACTGTTGGTTTGAATAACACCAGCTAACTTAGTACAACTTAAGCAGATTATTTGAAGTGAGCACATACGTGCACTCACTCCAAATAAACTTTAAAATTTATTCGGAAATGAGATACAGCGCATGTGCACACAACTCGGCATGTAGCCGGAAGTTTGGTTTTGGGGGAGAGGTGATAAAACTGGTCATATCACTACACGGATCTATCTAGCTAGGCTCACTCACCGACCGATTCATTCAAAAATAAAAATAAAATTCTTGCATTCTCTCCTTGCGCAGCTCCCTTCCACCAAAATACCTCATTCGCTCTATGCATGTATCATACTTAAAAAAATCCCAATATTGATGATTGGCGATGGAGGGGGTGGGAAAAAATTGAAAATAAAAACCCCAAGAAACTGAAAAACACATGTAAACAAAACAAAAATTGTGGGTCATTTTGTTTTCCCCCTTTCCCTCAGCTATTGTGTAGGCCCGCCGACTGTCTTCCACACTTTGTTGTTTGACAGTTGGTATATATAGAAATCAAGAATGATCCATTCATGAATTTGGGTGATTCCATTCCTTAGTTCTGATTGGCTGCTTGACTGCTTGATTTGAATGACATTGAGAGTCTTATAAATATCCTGTCCTTCTGCAGTAGACTTTGTGACTATTCGGGTTTGTATTTAAGTTACAACCGTTTGTTGCCTTGTCTTCCCAGTTCGACGGTAATTGGAACTTTGATTATTCTTCACCACCCACTATCTTTTTTCGATGTACTACCTTGAGTAAGAAACTTGTTGATGAAAAAATAAATAAAAAGAAACTACAAAGAAATAAAGTCGATATAATTGTCTTCTTGCTGCTGTTATCTTCTTTAGCACTGTTACGACAACCAGTCTAAGAGAAGGAAAAGGTAATTTATAAGGAAGTGCGTCCCGGTCTCCTGCCTAAAAAATTGCTGCCCTGTGACTATTAAAATAACGACCCCAGCTATCGTGTTACTTGAAAGAAAACAACCAACTTAGGGCGTTAAATTTTTTTGGGGGGGGAGGGGCTTCTCTTTTTGTCGTAATTCTTATTTATTTATCGTAATTTGTCATAATTCTTATTTATTTATAGAAATTTGTCGTAATTCTTGTTTAGATATGAAGATGGATATCTATCTATCTATCTATCTATCTATCTACCTCAATTTGTTCATTTTTTTACGTTGTTTGATAAATAAATAAGAATTACGACAAAAAAGAGACCCCCACCCCCCAAAAAATACATTTAACACCCTAAGTTGGTTGTTTTCTTTCAAGTAACACCATAGCTGGGGTCGTTATTTTAATAGTCACCGGGCAGCATTTTTTGAGGCAGGAGACCGGGGCGCACTTCCTCATAAATTACCAAGGAAAAAGAGAATCCAAACAAGTTTTACTTTTAAAAATTGACCTTGCGTTACATCCTACTCATGGGTCTGCAATAAATATATCTTTCCACTAAAATGCGACATCTTTTAGTGTGAACCCCCAATAATGTTACGTGGACACTGGGGATTCACAATGACACCGGTTGAGAACCACTGGTCTAGATGATGGTGTGTTTACATTTTGTAGCATTTTAACTGCTTCTTTCATTCATCTTCCCACCCACCAACTTTTTTCCATGCACTACCTTGACTAACAAACTTGTTGTTGATGAAAAAGAAAAATTAAATAAAAATAACGTGCCAAGAAATAAAATCGAGATAATTGTCTTCTTGCTTCAGTCACACTTAAAATCAAACATTCACACGTCTGCGCAACAAACATATCTTTCCAGTAAAATACATCTTCTTCTTCTTCTTCTTCTTCTTCTTTTCTTTTTGTTTGGAATTAAATTTAAAATGAACATTTGAAAAAAAAAAAAAAGAAATCGCTATAACTCTAAATAAAAATTAATCACATTTCTGTTGAAATCGTTTGTCACTTGTGACGTGTAAGAATGACAGATATCCTAAACAGATTCGAATTTTTCGAAAATAAAATAAAAGACAATAATGACGCGTCAGTGCTAATTCGGGTTATACGCCAATTAATTTTGTCATTAGCAAATTTTGGCGCCAAAACTCGACAAGGAATGGTAACATTCTTCAAACGCAGATAATAACCAAGAATCAAAGACATCTTGATCATCTGAGACATTCATTCTTGCTTCTTCCCTTCTCTCTTTTCTTTCTATTTAAAATTTTTAATTACACTATCTTAAAGTCCACCATCAGCGGCAATTAAGTTCGATCTTGAGTTACATCTTTATATTAATACGCGTGTTCCTTAATTGTGCGTCCGTTTTAAATAACACTCACAGCACCTGTGGATATACCACAGTATGATAATTTTATTATTACTGTTGATATATCTAGTTAAGAGCTATTGCGAAATATTTCAATATGCAAAAAGTGTAATTATCTTAATTTAACTGTCTCTCACTCTTTTTTTTTTAAACTTTCTTTCCTTCATGTCATCTTTTCATTATGTTCGATTGAAACAGATTAGCGCTATCGCTTCCGTGGGCACACCCTTTCTCTCTATTTTTCGCCTACTCTCTATCTTTCTTTCTTTCTTTCTTTTTTTATTTTTGTGTATGTCATGTCCTTTTTCTTCCCTTTCTTTATAAAAATTTTGTAGATAAGCAACAAATAATCAGGATTTATATTTTTGCTTATCGAATTTGAGAATAAAAAGATTTATTGTGTTCATTTTCTGATTCGTGGTGGGGTCCAGTGAGCTTCGGTCCTGGATATTTACAAGTTAATAGCGTTGATCCCAGACCCCCAGGCAATACCTGCCCCCTAGATTTAAAGGGGCAGGGCTGGGTTTATTGCCCAGTGCCTGAGACGCCCCCTTGAGCGGAAATGCCGACACAATCAACACAATTTTTTCACCCGCCACGCATGAGCTTCGGTTTGTGGGTGGTCCCACATTAATAGGGCTTTGTGCCTAACCCGTTCACATAAATACCGTATTCATTTTCTGTCTTTAATAATTCTTTATGTAAATTTGCTAACTACATAAGGGAAAATCGCTATTGTCAAATTATATTCGTTACTGAAAAAACTTGTTTCCAGACTGATATATTGTTTCCGGCTGATATATTGAAGCGCTTGGTTACAGGGGGCCATGTCCTAAGGCAGTATATACCCCATAGTCTAAACGGACAGGGTTAGATTCATTGCCTGATGTCAGTGCCCCCCCCTTCAGTTGAGGGGGTAACGTCAAAGATCAAGCCATTTTAACACTGTCCTCAATCATGCATTCATGTTAGACGGCCCACACCTAAATTGATCCTGTCTCACATCCTGCCCGTGACGAAGGGGTTAGTCAAATACTGAGGATGTGACCTTTGGTTCTGGGCTCACTGTACATTGAAGGGCTTGGCTACAGGATGTAGCACCTGCCCTCCTTCTTAAAGAGTAAGCGTAAAGTTTACCTGATGCCTGGAGCATGTCCTAAATAAGAGGGGGGTGGGATATCAACTGAGTAAAGCAATTTTCAGCACTGCCCACTAATGTGCGGTGGGGTGGGGGGGTCGTCTGCCTAAATATTTAACCAGGTGTCAACATCCTGTCCATAGCGGAAGGGGTAGGTAAACACCGTTTTAGGCGGGAAGAAACGGTTGTTTTGGTGACATAATCGCATGTAGAACATAGGCCCGTACAAACCAACAAACACACCAGCTTTACATATCTGTATTTATCCAACCTCTCCACCATCAGTAGTATATGGCACAAGGTCAATCTTCAAGGGAAGTACTCCTGGTTTGAATTCAGTTTTCAGTTAAATTGAACTTTACGGACCTAAATTCCAGCATCGTATGTCACCCCACCGAAAGAAAAAAAAAACACCAAAAATCAGGGAATTAACCAAATTTATTGAAATTTTCAGTGTTGAAATATTAATGAATAAAAGATATAGGGCACCAGTTATTTTATTTAAAAACAGGTCAGTTAACTTTGAACTACGTATCTTTGAGAATCTGTGTTACGCCTCAAAGATACGTGGTTCAAAGTTAACTGACCTGAGAAAATGTAAAAGTTTTTAAATAAAATAACTAGTGCCTTATATATTTTATTCATTTATATATCAACACTGAAAATTTCATTAAATTCGGTTAATTTCCTGATTTTTTAATATTTTTTTCTTTCGGTGAGGTAAGATACGATGGTGGAATTTAGGTCCGTTAAGTTCGATGTAACCCAGTTTTCCTTCTCCTCGATCTGTTGCTGTATCAAGGTTTAGATTTGGTTTTGTTTCTTTGTTTAATGTCATATCAATCTTTGTGGGTTATTTAATGCTAAAGCTATCCTTGTAGAAGAACAGTAGTGGTACTGGTAAATTTAAAGAAAAATCCGATTAATTTACGAGTATCTTTTTCTACGGTTTAGTTTGGTTTGTTTTGCGGCACATCAATCTCAGTGGGTCATTTAATGCCTACAAAGTTTTAAAATAAATTCATTCTTAATGGATACTCACCGTTTTTTATAAACACATTTTTGTATTTGACCCATAGATGGGACCCTAACAGGTACTACCACTCCGGGTCAGAGTGGACCAAGGAGCTGATAAAGGGGTGCTCCACATTCCCCAAACCTCCAAAACTGGAACCTCACCATCAGATAGAGTAACGTCATTCCCAGGACATGTAGACCCGCAGTCACCGCCTTCTAGCACCCATATGATACAAAGGGTTGGGGCTTGCCATAAGGGCAATAGGGTTGGGAAAATCATATAGGTGCTAGGGTTTGACATGACCAGCCGATTGATCGGATGGGGCCTCTACGACCGCCCGTCTAGCCCGATAGGGCCAAAGTGGAGTATTGCAAGTCATGAACTGCTCATCCACCTGGGTTCTATCCTTAAGCATTACGGGTCGCCACCCATGGCCAACAGGTGGCCCCATTGGGGGAGTCTTACCCCTCTGCAGAGGTGCAGTCGGTGCATTCTAACGCCTCAGCCGACATACATTTTGGACCGTTTGATTGGTTGATTGGTTAATTTGATGGCATTAGATAATCCTTGTGGGGTCATACAAGATATTGAACAGCCAATGTTCCAGCTGTATTTGGTAATACATAATACTCAATACTGTAAATAAATAATAAGTGGTGATGAGGGGGTGCTCCACATTCCCCAGTCCCCCAGAACTGGAACCTCACCATCAGAGAGTTTAACATCATTCCCAGGACATGAAGACACTCAGCCATCGCCTTGTAGCTCATATATGATATAAATGGTTGGGGCTTGCCATAAGGGCAATAGGGTTGGGACAATCATATACGTGCTAGGGTTTGACGGGACCAGCCGATTGATCGGAGGGGGCCTCTCCGCCCACCCGTCTAGCCCAACTCTTTCTACGACATATTCGTATACTTGCAGATCTCATAAATACTAGCAAAAATAACAATACCCTCCGGGCGTTGTAAAAATACATTTTTGAAGAATATTGCTTGAGGGGATAGGAATATTAAAAAAGAATCTTTAATATTAAAAAAAATATATTACTTAAAATGCATCATATTCACTGCACTCCACTGAGATATTTGTTTTGTTTTACGACAATAAGGATCTCCAAATCATTTCTAAAAAATTATGGGTAATTTATGAGGAAGTGGGTCCCGGTCTCCTGCCTCAGAAATTGCTACCCGGTGACTATTAAAATAACGTCCCCAGCTATGTCGTCTCGGCAGTGTTACTTGAAAGAAAACAACCAACTTAGGGCGTTAAATGTATTTTAGACGGGGGCTTCTCTTTTTTCTATCGTAATTCTTATTTATTTATCGTAATTTGTTTAGAAATTTATTTATAGAAATTTGTCGTAATTCTTGTTTATTTATAGAAATTTGTCGTAATTCTTGTTTAGATATGAAGATGAATATCTATCTATCTATCTATCTACCTCAATTTGTTCATTTTTTACTTTGTTTATATATATCTATCCACCCATCTCCATTTGTTTTTATAAAAAAAGAGAAGCCCCCCCTCTAAAATACATTTAACGCCCTAAGTTGGTTGTTTTCTTTCAAGTAACACTGCCGAGACGACATAGCTGGGGACGTTATTCTAATAGTCACCGGGTAGCAATTTCTGAGGCAGGAGACCGGGACGCACTTCCTCATAAATTACCAAATTCTGATTTAATTATTCTGATTCCTTTCTTTACAGAAAAATCTAAAAATCGTACGAGTAAAATATATTTTGTTCAGATTTCATAAAATAAAATAAGGGTGAGTTGACCTAGTAAAAAAAAGGTAATTTATGAGGAAGTGCGTCCTGGTCTCCTGCCTCAGAAATTGCTACCCGGTGACTATAAAAATAACGTCCCCAGCTATGTCGTCTCAGATTTTCTTTTATTCATGTTTGTTTAATGTTTTGTTTTTAGTTTAGATAAACAAGAATTACGACAAAAATCTATCTATATTATTTTGTTTATCTATCTATCTCAGTCTATTCCAAACTATATATCCATCTTCATACCTAAACAAGAATTACGACAAATTACGATAAATAAACAAGAATTACGACACATTTCTATAAATGAACAAGAATTACGACACATTTCTGTAAATGAACAAGAATTACGACAAATTTCTATAAATAAACAAGAATTACGACAAATTACGATAAATAAATAAGAATTACGCCAAAAAAGAGAAGCCCCCCCCTCTAAAATACATTTAATGCCCTAAGTTGGTTGTTTTCTTTCAAGTAACACCGAGATAGCTGGGGACGTTATTTTTATAGTCACCGGGAGCAATTTCTGAGGCAGGAGACCGGGACGCATTTACTCATAAATTACCAAAAAAATATTCTCTTTTTATATTTTAGGAAAAAAATATCATCTACATGTGAATAACTATCAAAGTTTTCTTGAAAATTTGACTTAATTGATTTTTCATAGAATTTTTAAGGAATTACTGTGATGTAAGCAGTGACGTAGTTTTGGTTACAGACAAAAAGACACCGAATCTCCATTATTAAGAGATATCGAGTACTTTTTCACAGGAAGCCATAAATTTATCAATCACCCCTAGTAATTCTAACTTTTCGCACATTACTTTTTCGGTTTTATATTCAAAGCAAAATATAGAAACGATCAAATTTTCGTGAAAAATTGACCTAATTGATTTTTCGTAGATTTTTTTCAAAATTACTGTGACGTAAACAGTAACGTAGTTTTGGTTACAGATAAAAAGAGACCGAATCTCGATTATTAATAGATGTTTTTCACCGTATAATGAAGCAGTGTGACTAATGTCTTGAGGCCATAAACATATCAATCACCCCTTTTCGTAGATTACATTTTCGGTTTTATATTCAAAGCAAAGTACGAGTAAAATATATTTTGTTGGATTACATAAAATGAAATAAGTGGTGGGGTCGACCTTGTAAAAAAATATTCCCCTTAATATATTTAAGGGAAAAACTATCCCCTAAAGGTAAATAACTATCAAAATGTCCGTGAAAATTTGACTCAACTGATTTTTCATAGAATTTTTAAAAAATACTGTGACGTAGGTAGTGACGTAGTTTTTGTTACAGACAAAAAGAGACCGAATCTCCATCGATACATATATAAAGTGTAGTTGTGAGAATCTGTATGTCCGGAGGAAACTTCGAAAATAAAACAATTAACAACAAAGTAAATATATATACACATTAGATATCACCAGGGTTTGGTCTTTGAGCAAAAATAATGAAGGTTTGATTTATATTCGTGAAGATAATTTTAAAAAAATCAAATTTAGATGATAACAGACTAGATTTTGAGGAGTACCACGGGTCGCCATCCACAGCAAACAGGTAGCCCCAGTGATTGTTTTTTTTTTACTCCTGCAGAGGTGCAGTTGGTATATTCAATGGGCCTAACTGACAGAGAGGCCATAATTTTTTATTTAATGACTACAAACAAACATATTTAAAATAGTATACATTGATTTTTCTTTTCAGAATGGCTGGATCAACGCATAGGGATTTTGATAGGGCATACTACTAGGATCCAACTCGCGATTCAATAATAATGGATCTGTGGGACTAACCTTCTCTGCATCCCCTCTACCCAGGCGATGCCGGGTAGCCGCATTAATAGATGTCGAGTCCTTTTTCACAGGAAGTTGAGTCAGTATAACTAATGTCTTGAGACCATAAACATATCAATCACCCCTTTTCGCAGATTACTTTTTCGGTTTTATATTCAAAGCAAAGTAAAGAAAATGACAGCGAAAATAAATTTCCCACAGAATTTTGATAACTCATTACCAAGAGAAATTTCAAAATTAAAGATTAATTGGCTTGAAAAAAATTGATTGCGAGGCCAGGGAATTTTAAAATAAAATATTTCACATACATCAGGCAATAAACGTTCCACATTTCAGTTCGTTTACTAATTGCCTCACCCATATATATATATATATTTTTTTTTTTTGGGGGGGGGGGATATCTGCTTAATTGAAGTCGAACCTAATTTTGAAAGTTAATTAATTAATAATTAATTAATTAGGCGGGCATACCTATTAAATGTAAGGCTAAACAAATCGAGAAAAATCAATCTCTGTATGTACATTTCGGCCTATTAGGCCTCATCAGCAGAGCTATAGATAGCACAAGGCGGTTTTTCTATCTATAGCTCTGCTGATGAGGCCTAATAGGCCGAAATGTACATACAGAGATTGATTTTTCTCGATTTGTTTAGCCTTACATTTAATAGGTATGCCCGCCTAATTAATTAATTATTAATTAATTAACTTTCAAAATTAGGTTCGACTTCAATTAAGCACATATTCTCCCAAAAATTGTCGGCTAAATAAAGCCATATCATAAAAACACACCGCGTGTGTATTTACTTTCTCATATATATATATATATATTAATATATATATATATATATATTGTCGGCTTAAAACCATATAAAAAATAAACACATTTGTTTGTTTACTTAACCTCATATATATATATATATATATATATATATATATATATATATATATATACTAAACTAATTGGTAAACCCTTGCAGTAAGAAAAAAAACGGCAAATAGTTTGATAGTAAAAATATACTACCCTAACCCTAAACCCTAACCCTAACCCCGTCTTCTTATTTCCCAGTAGATCAATAAATCATCATCATCATGTCGCGCTGTTAGCACGGATATCCATCTCTATCAGTCCCTATCACTCATCATTCTCGGGAGGTCCTCTATGCAGCATCCTGTATCCGCACAGAGATGGTCAATGTACGTCTTTCCTTTTCGGCCCACACTGGTGTACCCATGTGCTGGCTTCCACAGGAGGACGTCACTTATGAGTTCGTCCTTGCTTCTCCAACAGTGTCCTGCGGGTCTTGTCCGTCTTACTTGGATGGTTTGGGTGATATGTGGCAGGTGGTCGTACAGCTGTTTTATCAATAAATAAATAAATAATTTATCAATCAAGAGTGGTTCCCCTTTGTTTATGTTGGAGTTATATGAAATAACCGATATTTGAGCATAATTTACTTTAGGATATTTGCCCACTTAAAAGAAAAACGACATAAGGATTTTTGAATATACAATGTACCCAGTTATTGGGTGCAATGTATGACCTTAAATTTGACAGTGTACCCTTCATTTTGACAAAGAGAAAAGAAGGGGGAGGGAAAAAAGCCCCGTATGCACGAATTTCTTTCTTTTGTTCTCTACTTGCGCACGCAACAAGTTCATTCGGTAAGGAACAGATGACGTCACACTAGTACGTTTTTTTTTCTCTTTCGCTCATTCTCTCTCTCTCTCTCTCTCTCTCTATATATATATATATATATATATATATATATATATATTATATATTATATTTTCTATTCTGATAGTGATGATAAGAATCTCACCTGTTTCCTAATGTATCATTGGCAAGTACTGCAATGTTGCCATGGAAACAGAAACACGCTGTTTGATGCTGTAAACAGAGAAAGTTTTTTGCATGGATTTTTCAAACCCGCAAAACGAACATCTTTCATTCTCTCTCTGTCTGTCTTCGTCTCTCTATCCTCCTCTGTATATCCTTTTCTCGCTCATTGTGCCCCCCCTATCTCCTCTCTCTCTCTCTCTCTCTCTCTCTCTCTCTCTCTCTCTCTCTCTCTCTTTTTAATCATTTTTTTTCTGTAACTTATTCTGAAATATGGATTTTATCGGCTCTTTTGTATTTGCATTCATTTAAAACTTGTATTCTTACATTATCTATCTATATCTATATACTAGAAGTGGCTACCTGGCGTCGCCTGGGTAGAGGGGAATTTTTTTTAAAGTTAGTCTCGCAGATCCATTATTACTTATCGCAGGTGAGATCCTTGCTGGTTTCACCATAAAAAATCTCCACAGAAATATATAACAATATAGTAAGAAATTTCCATTCAATGATTTACAATTTAAAAAAAAAGATATAAATGATGCAATTAATTCAATCAATCAATATTATATTCCAAATTGAAAAAAAAAAAAACATACAAAAAAAGATAAACAAAATAACATGCAATTGACTTTCTCTTCTGTTACTTTTAAAATTTAACTGTTTATCTTCCCAAATATAAATCAAATCTTTATTATTTTTGCTCAAAAACCAAGTCCTGGTGATATTTAATGTGTACATACATTTACTTTGTTGTTAATTGTTTTATTTTCGAAGTTTCCTTCGGACATACAGATACACACAACTGCCCTTTATATATGTATAGAAGATACATGATATAAAAACACATATCTATATATCTATCTATCTATGCAATCTGTTCATATCTATCTATCTATCTATCTATCTATCTATTAAAATCTTTTCATATTTGTCTATCAATGTAATCTCTCCATATCTGTCTATCTATCTATCTATCTATCTATTTGTCTGTCTGTTCCTATCTAACTTATTTGCATTTCTCATACCGTTAATACTCTTAGGAAAGGTATGCATCCAACTATTCTCCCTCCAGCTATGGATGAGCAGTAGAGTAGACTGGGGTATGTAACCTTGGTACGGCAACCAGTCTGGGAAAAGAAAAACTCTGAATTCAAACCAGTTAAATTCCGGTTAAGAAATTTACACACACACACACACCACACACACACACACATATATATATATATATATATATATATATATATATATAGGAGAGAGAGAGAGAGAGAGAGAGAGGAGGGGGATAAAAAAACTGAATAATCTTTTAGAATTAATATTATCTGCGTTGTTTGGACTATTGTTCTCATCTTCATTGTTATCTGTACAAAGTTTCGGTCGATATGCCCTCCGGCCTTCTTCAGAAACGTTGTACAGATAACAATGAAGATGGGGACAATAGTCCGAATAACGCAGATAATACTAATCATCAAGCCCCATCTCAAACATTCAGAGAAATAGATCTTTTAGAAGATGGGGATTTTTGGGCGTCCAATCCTGGTCTAGTAAAGAGCGAGTTCGATCCTCTGGATGCCCCACATTTGCGACCTTATCAATCCATGGCGAAAAGGTTGGGTAAAAACTAAGGCCGTTGCATCGTGATGTAATGGTTAGCAAGCTCGTCTCACAGATCCATTTTTACTGAGTAGCGAGTCCGATTCTCTGGATGACCCACACCTGTGACATTGTGTCACATCCTACCCGTGGTGAATGGGCTGGATAAATACCAAGGCCATCTCATCGGGGTATAATGGTTAGCAAGCTCATATCGCAGATCAATTTCTACTGAATAGTGAGTTCGATTTTTCCCATGTTTGCGACGCTGTGTTACATCTTATCTATGAGGATTGGAGTAAATCCGACAGAATGTAGTAAAGTGTTGAGAATTTTCAGATAAAAGCCCACTTCTACTTATAGACTAGGCCAGAATCATGTGATCTATCTCTTGGCCAATCACTGGCAGTACTCTGAGCTTGATACACTACTTAACCCCGACCCTACTAATCATAATTACATTGGCATTCTTTGACGACGGACATAGGATTAAATCACTGGATCTTTACCAATACGCAGGATAGGACTTATACGCTTACCAAAGGATTCCGTAATATAGGACTTTCTTTAAGCCCTTTTCAACTGGCCAAGGGTGGAATTTAAAAACTTTAATAAAGATTAGAGGGAGAAATGTGGACAAAGGAACAAAACTCAGACAAGAGTATGTAGGAGATATATTTCGCCGAACATTGAGCTTGACTTCATCAGACGTTTATTTGATCATTAAAGCATCATACATGTGTTTTTATAGAAGTCTGATGAAGCAGAGTTCAATGTACGGCGAAATATATCTCCTACATACATCTTATCTATCTATATATCTTTCTATCTATCTATTTACTCATATATTTTTATTCAACAACACGAGTAGGGTGTGACATAAGGTCAATATGTTTAGCGGAGTTTAACAGGTTTGAATTCAGAATTTTGCTTCTCCTAATGGTGAACGGGTTGTGTAAATACTTCCTACCTGGCAATATTTACCTCGTACCCCAAGTGTACGGGTCAGGCACAAGGCCCTATTAATGTGGGACTACCCACGAACCGAAGCTCATGGGTAGCGGATGGAAAAAGTGCGTTGATCCCGTCGGTATTCCCCCTCAAGGTGGGTGCCTCGGGCACTGGCCAATAAACCAAGCCCTGTCCCTTTAACTCGAGAGGGCAGGTGTTTCCTGGGTGGATGGCCACCTGGGATCAACACTATTAATTTACTCAGCAGCTCCAGCGGCCGAAGCTCACTGGACCCCCGGCGTTGGCCGGAAAGCTTTGAGTTATGAAAATATGAAACTGAGAGGGACTCTATAAAAGAAACCATGAAAATTAAGGAAATAGAAAAATCCTAGACTACCCGTGACCCGTTGGGGTCCCATTTTAACAACGATCGATAGTGATACTGTTGTATCCATTAAATAGAATAATAAAAATTTTTCGTTCTCATTTCATAGTTATCCGTTATATCAAATTACGGCCAAGTTACGCTGAAAGCATCGGTTCCCGATATATCACCGAAGTTAACATATGAACCTGTTCAATACCCAATTACGAGACCACTTAAACAACATCAGGTACCCTAAGTCCTTTCTTAATCAAAATGACTTTAAATGACCCGAAAAGGGATTTATTTCTAATAAATCAATTTTTTCTGTCTCATATACATATTTATTTATCATGCAGCTGTGTTCAGCTAATTATATAAAAAGTACGTTTACTCCTTAGTAGGAAATACAATAAATTAAAAATTTGCATGTGTACCAATATTAATAATGTTATTGATATTATTATTATAATAACTAGCAAATATATGCACCCTCCGGGTGCAAGTATTTAAGTTTTAATGTAATAAAATATTGTATTAAATTAGAAAGGCTAATGAAACTAAATAAGAATGCAGATAAAAAGATTTAAAACAGAGGGAGTATAATCGAAAAATAGAACTACTGAAACTTACTCTTCCATCACGCTCGTCTTTCATTGTTATTTTTTCTAATTTAAGTATTTAGTTAAAAGAGGAAGTAAAGAATAAAATGACAGTTATTTTTTCTTGTTAATGGATTTCATTTAAGATTCATTGAAGAGATTTTTGCTTATATTCATTAAAATAAAACCAAACAGTTAGAAATCAATAATATCAAGCACATATTTATCAAAATCAAATTTTCAATATCAATATGCAAATTAGCCTTCCCGTTCACACTGTAAACTGCTATTTTGTTGTATATATAAATACAATTGCATGTTGTCAGTATGTAAACATAATTAACAGTATTAATAATGTATAACTATTTTATTAATAATAGAGGTTTAAATAAAAATAAAATCATGGAGAATGTGATGTCAATAACTAAGGGAATTGTGACTTGAGTAGCGATATAGTTTCGGTTACAGACAGAAAAACACACAATCTCCATTATAATAAGATATTGATAAAATTAATAATATTAATACACGAATAGGAAAGGCATGGTTGGCTACAAACAAATTATCAGTCATATGGAAATCCGATCTCATTGACAAGTTAAAGCGACAATTCATCAAGGCTGTGGTTACATCAGTACTGGCTGCACCACTTGGGCCCTAACGAAGCGCCTTGAGAATACGCTAGCTGGGAGCTGCACAAGAATGCTACGTGCTGTCTTGAACAAGTCGTGGAAACAGCACCCCACAAGTAAGCAGATGCATAGCCACTTGCCTCCCATCTCATAAACCATCCGAGTGAGACGGACTTGGCATGCAGGACAGATGGAGAAGCAAGGATGAGCTCATATGCGACGTTCTCTTGTGGAAGCCAACACATGGATATGCTAATGTGGGTCGCCCGCCAAGGACTTACATTGACCAACTATGTGAGGATGCTGGTTGCTGCGCAGAAGACCTATCAGGGGCAATAAATGATAGGGAAGTTTGGCGAGAGATTGTCATGGATATCTGTGCTGCCTGCGCGACATGATGATAATGATGTGTACGAATATTTATATCCCCATTATATATATATATATATATATATATATATATTATAATGGGGATATAGATATATATATATATATATATATATTATAAAAAATGGATATAAAAGAACACACACGTGAAATCGACTGCTACTAATTGGTGTCTCGATTAATTCAGTGGATTTAACCCTGGAGATCCTTATGGTGAAACTCGAGTAAGTTATCTCTTGTACCCATTTTATTATATATATATATATATATATATATATATATATATATATATTGACGAACAGTGCTAAGCAACCTTTAGAATTGAATTATGAAAAGCCAAATTAAAGCCAACAAAATCTGCAGCTCTGAAAATGGCGGTGATCGCGCGAATGAATTTGGCGCCGGTGACACTGACAGCAACGATTGATTGAACTCTTTACTGATCGCTGATTGGACAGCCTAATTAAAACAGATTTCAAGAATCCAAAATGGCGTCCTTTAGAAGGACAAACTCATTTTCTCATAAAAAAACTGAATTGGCCTCATTCAAATAACCGAAAAAATCTGAAAAGAAAATACTTTAGAAAAGAGAAAATAATTGACAGAGAGAGGAAGAGAGAGAGAGAGAGAGGGAGAGGCAGTCAGAGAGACAGGGACAAAGAGAGACAGACCAACAGACAGAGAAAAATAGAGACAAAGAGCGAAAGAGAGGCAGTAAGAGGCATACACAGATGAAGAGAGAGACAGACAGACAGACAGACAGGGACAAAGAGATATAGACCGAGAGAGAGAGAGAGAGAGAGAGAGAGAGAGAGAGAGAGGGAGACATACACAGATGAAGAGAGAGTGAATGAGAGACAGACATACAGACAGAGAGAGAAAATAGACAGACACACACAGCCAAAGAGGAAGAGGCAGAGATACAAAGAGCGAAACAGAGAGAGAGAGAGAGAGAGAGAGAGAGAGACAAAGAGAAACAGAGAGAGAGAGAGAGGAAGAGAGAGAGATTGAGAGAGAGAGAGAGCGAAAGAGAAAGAGAGAGAGAGAAGAGAGAGAGACATACACAGATGAAGAGATAAAGAGAGAGTGAGAGACAGACAGACAGACAGACATACCGACAGAGAAAGAGACAGACAGACAGACACACACAGCCAAAGGGGAAGAGACAGAGATTCAAAGAGAGACAAAGAGAGAGAGAGAGAGAGAGAGAGAGAGAAAGAGAGAGCAAGAGAGAGAGAGAGAAAGAGAGAAACGAAAAGAGTGGAAAAATAATTAAATCCAAGGACAATTAACAAAATGCTTTCAATATGCTTTCCCGTTCTTTCCCGCCAATTCTCAATGTCCGCCATTTTGATTTTTTTTCTTCTTAATATTTAGTACTTAGCTGCGTTCTGTTGTCAGTCGTGGTCGTAGTTATGATGGAATAAGCCTTTTAGCATGCAATGAAAGAATGGTCGACGAACAATGGCCAGAAAGTCGGCCGGTCCTTAATTAATCTCGAATTTATAACCGATTATCATCGAAAAAAATAAGTTGGGGGTAGTAATTAGTTTGCTCTACTGGTGCATGAAATAACGCAACGTTATTAAACAAGATTTGGACTACAGCTTGGTGAATGCAAATTTTTAAACAAAACAAAACAAGGAAGAAAGTCAACTTGATTTGCGTTCGGTTAGCAATGTTCATTAAAGCACCAAATTAAATCAATGCCTTCGATCTTTTAAAAAAACAGAGAGGGGCGCCAATTCCAATGTAGGCTTCCTGGGTAGAGATTTAATAATCTTGAAACTGGCCATTGATTTCTTTTAAAAAGAAATATTCTGTATATCAAAATATATATATATACTCCCTTCAGCTATACAGTCCTGTTTATCTCATTATTGAGCTACTTAGCTCATGTGCGGCAGGCGTCTCGCCAACCCTGTCTGTTGGAGGTCAGATCTTCCACGTTTGAGGGTGTGATTTTATATTTCTTCAGCGTTGTCTTAATATGGTCTTTGAACCGCACAGGAGCTAAGCAGCTCAATAATGGACGGGAATGCAGAGCGGCAACGTCTTCGTCGTCATGAACAACCAAATGTAGATGGGAATTTCGCCTGCAATGTGTGTGACCGCATCTGCAAGTCCAGAATTGGACTAATGAGCCACCATAGGGTCCTCAAAAGAATATATGGAGTAACGTCATCGTCGTCTGCGATGGATTTCCAAAAGAAATAAAAAAGAAAGACTCCCTTCAGCTATGGGTAAAAAAAATTGCAAAATGGGCACTTTAATCTTAATATGCCAATCAGTCTAAAATTCTGATTTCAAACCTGGTAAACTCCGCTTAAGAAAGCCCTGTAAAACTGCACCGCTGAAGAGGGGTGTAAGGATGGTTTAAAGTTCAACATAACTTTAGTTATGAATAACTCCGACAAAGGTTAATAGACAAACATTTAATAACACAGCACATGGATAACAGTAGAATACAACGTTCATAATACGGTAAACAGAGTTACACAAATAAAGATAGACACATTCATGAAAGATACAGAGTATAACATAAAAGAGTACAGACATGAGACTAGCTATAGTCCATGCTGTAAAGAACTTACAGTAATGTAAGGGGGGCGGAGCCCCACGAGAGGGTTTAGATAGAATCTACCCCATGTGGCTCGTAGTTGCTGAAAACTATCAAGAGAGAGCGAAGGTTTTGAAACCGGCGCTTTTATACTGGTGCCCTAGCGGGCATCATCAAACTAAAAGGGGCAGACAACTCCACCAGGCGAATACAAACAAACGCTACAGGGGTAAGACTCACTCCCATTGGCCACCTGTTGGTTATTGGAGGTGACCTATGATGCTTAAGGATGAAATTCTGACAGCGGAGCAGTTCCTGGGATGCAAAACTCAACTTTGGTTTTTACTTGGGTTAGACAGTCGGTCAGAGGGGATCCCCCGATCAATCGGCTGGTCACGTCAAGCCCTAGCACCTATATGATTGTCCCAACCGTATTTCTCTTGGCAAATCTTCAACCAATTTTATCATATAGGTGCTAGAAGGCTGTGGCTGAGGGTATTCATGTCCTGCGTATGATGTTATCAGGCTGATAACCATTAAATCACAATCTCCTCCTACTATGGAAGATCCTTGTGGTGTAGTTGCTAACGTGCTGGACTACTACATCGTAGTATGTGAGTTCGAACTCCAATCGCGCCATAACGTTCCCTTTTGGCTAGTATCATTGGGAAAGGTGATACACTTCTCATTTCCACCAGCTTTGAGTTAAATAGTACCAAAACTGCTCTTTTATAAGTATGGCTTTGGCATTAAATAACCCAAGGAGGTTAATATAGCATTAAAACAAAACAAAACAAAAACTAAACTTCTTACAATGGTTAATATGATTTTTTTAAATCCACTTATGTAGCATAACGATGGTCACGGTACAAGAACGGTGTTTGTCGCATAGGCCAACTCAAGTTATAGTAGTTGTCGTTAGTTCAGAAACAGTACACGCAGGTTGTATAGTCACAAGGAGTTGTTTATTACTTGGACGCACGCGGGTTCATTTTCAGAGAGAAGGAAAGATAGAAAGAAAAAGAGAGAGGGTACAGTCAAATTATTCTATCTTCTAACATAGTATCATATTCCTTACTGCTGTCCCAGACCCATACGGGGGACCGACCGATACGTCTGCTCTCAACTGAGTACAGCCGAAAAAAGAGGCAGATTTTCTTCTCTCCTGTTTCTCGTTCCGGCGTTATTCATTCTGCTGTCAAAGCCCGGAACTTCCGTTTTTATTTTTAAATCTATTTCCGGGGTCATTCGTCGATCACATTACTGGCACCCCGCTTATTGTTTACTCTTCCAAATTTTAACCTTTGTTTGTTCTTATTTCTTCTTCCTCTCTTTCTCTGTTAATCTCCTGATTCTCCGAAGACCATTATAGTTACGCTACACTTATCAGCCCAATTCCAAGAATTTTAGCTTCTCTTCAGAAAAAACAAAATCCAAAGGGCAATCCTATATCATAACAAATTCATTATTGCATAATCAAACAGAGACGGATACATACCGCCCTGTCGGCTGGGGCGTTAGAATGCATCGACTGCACCTCTGCAATGGGGCCACCTGTTGGCCGTGGGTGGCGACCTGTGATGCTTAAGGATAGAGCCCAGGATGATGAGCAGTTCATGACTTGCAATACTCCACTTTGGCCCTATCTTGGGCTAGACAGGCGGTCGGAGAGGACACCTCCGATCAATCGGCTGGTCACGTCAAGCCCTAGCACCTATATGATTTTCCCAACCCTATTGCCCTTATGGTAAGCCCAAACCCCTTTTTATCATATGGGTGCTAGAAGGCGGTGGCTGCGGGTCTACATGTCCTGGGTATGACGTTAAACTCTATCTGATGGTGAGGTTCCAGTTTTGGAGGTTTGGGGAATGTGGAGCACCCCTTCATCACCATTGCTCCCTGGTCCACTCTGACCCGGAGTGGTAGTACCTGTTAGGGTCCCATCTATGGGTTAAATAGAAAAATGTTTTATAAAAAAATTGTATTATCCATTGATTTATTTCAAAACTTTATCGGCATTAAATGACCCACTGAGGTTGATATGCCGTAAAACAAAACAAACCAAACCAAACAAACGGATACATAAAAAAATATGTACGTTTGTATTCACCCAAAACCTCCGCCACGAGCAGGATGTTACACAAGGTCAATAAATCTTGAAACTCTTATCTTTTGTTAAGTAAAGTCGTCGGGTGGCCTAAAGTCGGTATCAGCCAGACAGTGAGTGAGTCTATCCCCTTTTCACTATCACTAGACCAAGAAGATTGTTTTGCGTCTGAGGTGAAGCGCCACACGTACCATCAACTCCTTACTTTACCGCACAGATCCTTGTGCTACTCATACGTTGAGTTGGCGAGGGCTTGTATCGAACCCAGAACCTTGTGGTTCCTAGTCGGACGCTCTAACGACTGAGCTATATATATATGAGTATTATCCGAAGTTGTGTAAAATTTGTAGGACTTTCCTTGTTCCCTATGATATACATTTGATTGTTTACATAAGTAGATGAATGATTATACTTATTATAATGGGTATACGGTGTCTACTTTCATATAACATAGATAAGTGACTTCTTCTGAAATGGATACATAGAAAACCATTCCTAAAATAAATCCAGAACAGTTTATGCTTGCCATTAGTATCATGTCACTCCTTGCAAGTATCGAACCATGAACCTTGTGGTAGACAGGGTTTATTATTACAGGGGATGGGAATTTTCCAGTCACTGGGGTGACTATGTCTTCTGTGAAATAGTATAATGGATGACAGGCTCATCCTCGGTAACTGATAATAAAAGGAATACCTAGTTTGTGGATTTCGGGGAACCCGTACACGGGTGGGTGTCTGTTGTAGTGTTGATTCCAGTGACTCCCATCCCACGTCAGGAACTTAACCCACTTTGTAGAAATAATTAAAAACGCCCACATCCAGTCAATCAAAAATAGTGACCTACGATGTTGTGACCCTAGATATAAAGCGATGCAAGGGGTTAGGGAATGTCGAACCTGACCCTCAAAAATAGAACACATCAACATTCCAAAAAATAATTAATTAAAGATGGTGACCTATTTGTTCTCAAATGGCATATTTCCAATTCGATGATGAAATATATCGTTAGAAAAACGGGAAGGCATGAAAACGGAATCCCCTTTGTCTCTTGTAGTATCCAACATATAGATTTGGTACTTTGAGGAGGCGCCCGATGTGTAACAGTTACCATTGTAGGAAATAAAATCGGCGGCTTGATGGTTGGCTAGTTGGTTGGATTTACGGCATGTTAACCTTGTTGGGTTATTTTATGCCAAAGAAGTTTTGTTTTATTAATTCTTGATAAGTATTAACAATTTTGTTAAAACTCTTTTTTTTTCTATTTAACCCATAGATGGGACCATAACAGGTATTATCACTTCGGGTCAGAGCGAACCTGGGAGCAATGGTGATAAAGGGGTACTCTACGCTCCCTGAAGCTCCAAAACTGGAACTTCACCATTACTCCCAAGTCCACTCTGACCTGGAGTGGTAGTACCTGCTAGGGTCTCATATATGGGTTAGATATATAAAATGAGTTTTATAAATGTGTTTAAAAAATTGAGTCTAAAAAGAAAATTCAGCACCTATCAAGAATGAATAAAACAAAACGTCTTCGGCGTAAAATAACCCAACAAGTGTTGACATGCCGTAAAATCCAACCAACCAATCAAGCAACAAGAATGAATAACACAAAACATCTTCAACATAAAATAACCCAACAAGAGTTGACATGCCGTAAAATCCAACCAACCAACCAACAAAAATGAATAAAACAAAACGTCTTCGGCATAAAATAACCCAACAAGTGTTGACATGCCGTAAAATCCAACCAACCAATCAAGCAACAAGAATGAATAACACAAAACATCTTCAACATAAAATAACCCAACAAGTGTTGACATACCGAAAAATCCAACCAACCAACTAACAAGAATGAATAAAACAAAACGTCTTCGGCATAAAATAATCCAAGTAAGGTTGACATGCCGTAAAAACCAACCAACCAACCGACCAACCAACTAACAAGAATGAATAAAACAAAACGTATTTGGCATAAAATAACCCAACATAAGTTGATATATCGTAAAATCTAACCAACCAGCAGAATGAATAAAACAAAACGTCTTCGGCATAAAATAACCCAACTAAGGTTGACATGCCGTAAAATCCAACCAAACAGCAGAATGAATAAAACAAAACGTCTTCGGCATAAAATAACCCAACTAAGATTGACATGCCGTAAAATCCAACCAACCAACTAACAAACCAACATAAAGCACCCTGGGCCGCATGTGGCCCACGGGTCATAGTTTACCCATGCCTGGTTGAGGCAAATGAAACAAAATAGGCTTAAAAGAAATGATATTGTCTTTTCTGAAACACCTTGTATATTGGCTGCCCCCGTCTAAATTACCATCTGCTCAGTCACTTGAGACTTTAGAAAAGAGCAACTGCCTAATTGCAAAAGAAATCCTATCTCTACAAAGAAAAGAGATATTCAACGACCATCGACTTTACGATACAATAGTAAATAAAAAAAAAAAAAAGGCTAGTTGATAACCTCGAGGAAGATAAAAGTGCTTTCGGCTTTGGCATATTTGAAATCGATGTTATAGTGGGTGTTACAGAGAAGAGCTGACCTACGAGAAGATTGGTGGGATTAAGATTAAGGCTCATGTGGGTCATAAGGGATTATAGATTATAATAACGCGGTTGACAGTGAAAGGTAAGGGAGAAGGAAAGACAGTGAATATGTATTTATTATTAAGATGTTTCTGAGTATGTAGGTGACTTGTTGGAATTAGGTCTTTGTTTTATAGAGTGTTCGTGTATATATCGCGAATTGTAGTGAGTCTGGCCACATCTGCCGCAAAAGCAGAAAATTAAGAAGCTTTATACAGTGAGGCTTTAACCCCTTAAAACATTACTACTATATTATGTACATGTGTGTACAGTGGAATATTAAATAGTAAAATTACTATACGTTACTTTACGTTCCATGTGATTCACATAATCTTCAATGGGATTTATGAGAAAAAAGGCTAATTAAGTTTATATATATATACATATATATATATATATATGTGTGTGTGTGTGTGTGTGTGTGTCTCGAATTAAACAAAGGGCACGTCTCCTGTTATTAACGATCTTTTCGATATTTCTGTCCAACTTTTTTACATTTGGATGGAATCCGTAGATTGATATCCCAACTAGTTGTTTAATTCTACATGTATAAATGAAAGAATGCTGCCCAAATACACACACACACACACACACACATTATATATATGTATATAAAGAAGCTGAGGGTAGGTGTGGCGCTCCACCTCAGACGCTAAAATAATCTCCTTGGTCTAGCGCTAGTGAAAAGGGGATAGACTCCCTCGCTGTACGGCATGCATGTCCACATGTTGACTGTGTAAGAGTCGGACAATCCCCAAAATGTGAGCTTCCAATTACAACAATTAGCCGAATTACGTCGATTTTTAGCTCTCCAATTTTATTGTTGTTTTTTTTTTTGGGGGGGGGTGACTTTTGTAATCTACTTTTGTCTGTAAAATGAGTTCTAGAGCTTCCCTACTCCTAGAAATTATTTTCTAAAGCCTTTTGAACCAAGGAATCCAAAAAATGATATCAATAAAGTCTTAAAATTTACTAATTTTAAGTTATTAATGATTTCTGATTTTTTTCAATCGAACATAATGAAAAAAAAGGAAAGAAAGAAAAAAAGTGAGAAAATTTAATCAAGATTATTATACTTTTTATATATTGAACTATTTAGCAATAGCTCTTAAGTAAACATATCAAACATTTTAATAATTAAATTATCATACTGTGATATATCAACAGGTCTTGCAAATGATAATAATCTGCCAAATCAGGACACTATAAAAATCACTTGATGAAAATGAAAGTTACAAATACTTAGGAATTTTAGAAGCGGACAATATCAAGCAAGCAGAAAGGAAAGAAAAAGTTAAAAAAGAATATCTCAGGAGAACAAGAAAACTCATAGAAACCAAACTCAACAGCAGAAATCTAATCAAAGGAATCAATACCTGGGCCGTTCCCATTATAAGATACTCGGGACCATTCTTAAAATCGACAAAAGAAGAACTCAGACAGATTGACCAAAGGACGAGAAAGTTAATGACCATGCACAAAGCTCTCCACCCTAAAGACGATAGAGATAGATTATATGTGTCAAGAAAGGAAGGGGGAAGAGGTCTTGCCAACATAGAGGACTGTGTAGAAACTACAATCCAGCAACTTGAAGATTACACAAGAAAGAGCAAAGACAAATTACTTTCGGCAGATGTAATATATGGACAAACAGAAAAACAACAAAAACTAGAAAAAATGTGAAGAAAAACAATTATATACACTTCAAACGACAAATCGAAGAGATTGCACATGAAAAGACATGGACATGGTTAATAAAAGGAAACCTTAAAAGAGAAACTGAATCACTAATAATTGCTGCACAAAATAATGCCATAAGGACAAACTATATCAAAGCGAAAATTGATAAGACTAAACAAAATAGTAAATGTAGACTTTGCGGTAATAGAGATGAAACTGTAAACCATGTACTCTGCGAATGTAGCAAACTAGCACAACGGGAATACAAAACTAGACATGACTGGGTTGGGAAGGTGATCCACTGGGAATTATGCAAAAAATTAAATTTTGACCATACAACAAAATGGTATATGCATAAACCAGAATCTGTTCTTGAGAACGAAACGCATAAAATTCTCTGGAACTTTGAAATAAAAACGGATCACCTTATCCCAGCAGGAAGACCAGACCTAGTGTTGATTAACAAAAAAGAAAGATCTTGTCAACTGGTGGATTTTGCAGTTCCAGTTGATCACAGAGTGAAGCTAAAGGGAAATGAAAAAATGGACAAATATCTGGACCTTGCTAGAGAACTGAAAAAGTTATGGAATATGAAAGTCAAAGTGATACCAATTGTAGTTGGTGCACTTGGAACGGCCCCAAAAGGATTGGAAAAGGGTTTGGGAAGTTTGGAAATCAGAGGAAGTATTGAAACCATTCAGAACACTGCACTGCTGCAATCTGCCAAAATACTCAG
Source organism: Doryteuthis pealeii (assembly GCA_023376005.1). NCBI lineage: Eukaryota > Metazoa > Mollusca > Cephalopoda > Myopsida > Loliginidae > Doryteuthis > Doryteuthis pealeii. Next base: position 28,807,813 of record CM042182.1, on the reverse strand, counting down.
AAGAGTCCAGTGAAAGACCATCAGCTAATGCTGATGTGAAAACTCAAAAGGAGATAATATAAAAATAATAATAATAATAATAATTCTTTAGGATTTTAAGATACAGACGGATCACCGAATCCCGGTTAGAAAACCAGACCTAGTATTAATTAAAAGAAAAAGGAAAGTTGTCATCTCATGGATTTTTCCATACCAGCTGGCCACAGAGGGGAGATGAAAGGAAACCAAAAGATAGGAAAATACTTAGACCTGGCCAAGGAGCTAAAACAGCTGTGGAACAGGAATGTAAAGGTCGTGACAATTGTAATTGGGGCACTTGGAACGTTTCCCATGTGTTTGAAAAAGAGTCTGGAAGAATTGAAATTCATCCAAACCACAGCACTGTTAAAATAAGCTAGAATACTTAGAAGAGTCCTGGAAACGTGAGGAGACTTGCTGTCACTCAGCCTTCAATGAACCACCAGTTTAGGCAGGTGTAAAAAAACACATAATAATAGAACTGAGTCATAGATAGTCTTTAGTAATATACATGAAATAAGTTTTCGAGTAAAGGTCTGAGAAATTTAAGAATGCTTTTAATACACGCAAAGGCTGTTATTATTCTACAATATATATTATCATGTATTATATTCTATCATAGGTCAATATTATATGGAAGAAAGAAGCAAAGAAATGAAGTCTTTTTAAAGACGAAAAATCGAACTGAATCATTTCTGAGTCCAAGAAAGAATAATTAAAGGTAAATTTCATGTTGCACACAGGTGACACGCGAAATCACGTGAACGTTGGGTCTTACAATAAAAGAACTATTTTCAAATGTCCCGGTGATCTTTTTAATTGTTCCCCAACACACGAAAGCCCGTCTAGACGAAATTGTTCGTCTTTCACGACATAGCTGCATTCTTTTGTTAAACCTTAAACAGAAATAGCGATATGAGGTCCACATTGGCACAGAAGCCGTTTCATGTAAGTACTCAAATAAATAGTAATAATTCCAAATTTAAATTGGAACTGTTTGTGCACTCGTCTGAGAAAGAATCGGAACAATCCGACAACCGATTATTCTTGTAGAAAATATAAATAAATCTTTGGATAAGAGAGGACTGTAAAACTTAAAGCATAAAAGTAATTCCGAATAACATACCTTCTGCATCCCATAAATAGCATGTAAAAGACACTTTGCCGCACCCTCTCTCTCTCTCTCTCTATATATATATATATATATATATATATATATATATATATATGCATTTTTATTTTATGCATGTTTTTTGAACGCGACAGACAATTCTTGTGTGACGAGTTCCTTTTCTATCCTTTCCAATAGTCTGGTCATGTTTCTTTTTTTTTTTATATCAGGGTGGAATTGGTGAATGAATCTACTGAAGGTTCCTACACTTCTCACCTGATGATGGCACTAAGTAGTGCAGAAAGTACTAGTGTAAGAACCTTCGGTAGATTCATTCACCAATTCCAACCTGATATAAAAAAAAACATGACCAGACAATTGGAAAGGTTAGAAAAGAAACTCGCCAGAAAAGAATTGTCCGCAGAGTTCAACAAAACATGCATATATATATATATATATATATATATATATATATATATATATATGCATGTTTTGTTAACCAGAAAATACACGCGTACAATCGGCTGCAATTAATCAATATCTTAATTAATTCAGTGGATCTAACCCTGAAGTTCCTTTTGATGAAACTCGAGTAGGTTATTCCTTTGTATACCATTATAATAATACATTTGCTCTACTTACGTATTGAGCACTTTATATTTGTTATATCGCTGTCTTATCATTTTGAAACTTGTATTAACTAACCACTGAGACCAATTTCCGAGGTAAGTCACTTTTTTCATTATAAAATCATATATATATATATATATATATATATATATATATATATATATATATAGGATAAATCAATATATTATTTTGTTTCTCTGAATCTTTGAGATGAGGCTTGAAGATTAGTATTATTAGCGTTATTCGGACTATTGTCCCCATCTTCATTGTTATTTGTACAACGTTTCGGCCGATACACACTCTGGCCTTCTTCAGGTATTTCTTCTCGGACTCGGGAACCTTCGGGATGGCTCCCGAATACGACAAGAAAGTTCCCGAGTTCGAAAAGAAGGTTCCCGAGTCAGAGAAGGTTCCCGAGTCCGACAAGAAATACCTGAAGAAGGCCGAATGGTATATCGGCCGAAACGTTGTACAAATAACAATGAAAATGGGGACAATAGTCCGAATAACGCTAATAATATTATTTTGTGTATATATATCTATTACATAACCACTCATTATAATCTATCCGTACATAGCAAGGACCTAAACTGGGAATTCATTTTGAACAGTCATTTTGGAACGCCTATCAATCCGAGATGCACCGTGATCATTGAAAAAAAAAACAATAGATGATGTCATGGATGCATGTGGTGTAATGGTTATCATCAGACTGTAAGCAAACCGATATCAAGGTAGAATTTAACTACAAGACAGAGAGACATTAAAGGTGGAAATGAACTCGTCGACCAAATCCTGGATGAGGCTGTTTGCATTTCGCATAGCGCTAATACCCTTGGGAAAGGTATGAATCCAACTACTCCCTTCTCCATCTATGGGTAAATAGTACAACACGATACTAGTACAGTTTTGGTAGTAGAACCTCTTAAATTTGAAACCTAAGTCTCGTAAATAAGAAAAAATATTTATCGTTTTTTTTTCTAAATCGTTAGCTTATTTTCTAAGGAATTTTATATTCAAAAGTTGTCTACTTTTTTAAAGGGATTTTTTATAATTCATAAAATGTAAAATAAATACTCCTGTTCCTTGTATAGCAAAATCGTATTCATTTAAATAAAGAAATTATTAAATTTAAAATTAATAAGAAAACATAGTACGGTTTTTATTTAAAAGATATTGAAAATAATGTTTGAATTAAAAATTGACGTCGTTTTTTATTATAGGAGGTTAAAAGAGAATTATTATTCTATTCACGTTTGAATAGTTGCTGCAGCGAATAAGTTCAAATAAGTTCAAATCCGTGGAACTATACTAATTACACAATGGCCAAATTAATATTTTGTAAATTAGTATTTCATTCTCCTAACTTAAATATATATCTATACTTTATCAGAAATGTATCGAAAAAGAAAAAAATGTCTCGCTTTTTATATTTCTGATAGAATTTTATTGTAAATAATTTTTACCATTCTAATTTTGATTTCCCCAGGTCTTTTTTTTTTCGAGTTAGATCGTAAGGTATCAATGAAATGCTAAATTAGTAATTTGTTTTAGCTTAAAATTATTACATGTATGATTCTCCAAAGAAAATCATGTTAGTCTAATTGTTCGCGTCAAGATGTTATAACTATGTTAACAAAGGTTAAAATTTTTATCGTAACTTTATTTAAAATGCAAAAATATATGTTATATGAAACATAAATTTGTTTTTTCTATTTTTTAACGCATAAATTTAGAATTGTTCTTTATATTAAACATAAAATAAAACATTAAAAAGTTAATTTTCCATTTTTTATTGACGTTTGAAAATAGTTTTTTAACAATTTACGTGGGTTAGTATTATCTGCGTTATTCGGAATATTGTCCCCATCTTCATTGTTATTTGTACAACGGCCTTCTTCAGGTATTTCTTGTCGGACTCGGGAACCTTCTTTTCGAACTCGGGAACTTTCTTGTCGTATTCGGGAGCCATCACGGAAGTTTGAACCTAACCCTTTATTTAGTCCACGGGCGTATCCTGTTCTCATTCCACTAACCATAGCTGGGGTAGGAGTTGTGTTAATTAAATTATTTTTCTAACTGCTTTCACTTAGAATTGAACTCGGGTACCAGAGTTAGAACTGTCTTAACCTAACTGCTTTATCCACTCGGCCATGTGTCCAATTGGACAATTGAGTTTGAATTTTGGGAACTTATAAACCTAATGTCTTGATTTGGCCGACAAGAAATACATGAAGAAGGCTGGAGGGTATATCGACCGAAACGTTGTACAAATAATAATGAAGATGGGGATAATAGTTCGAATAACGCAGATAATACTAAAGCCTCATCTTAAACATTCAGAGAAATTTACATGGGTATGAAAAGTCCGTAAATTGAGCAGCCCTAATATATAGACATATATATATATATATATATATATATATATATATATATATATATATATAACGTTCTTCTATTCGTTCGGAGCACTCTGTGACTGCCTTTACACACAAAGCGATGTGTGTATTAAAAACAGTTAAAATCCCCTTCCCATTCTGTAAGTGAAGACAGCCTAATGGTTAAGGTGCCGGATTTCAATTCCAGTTGTAGGTAGCTTACAAAATGTCTAGCCACACTGAAGAGACTTGATAAGTCGAAACACTTGTCTGTGGATGACCCTATATATATATATATGTGTGTGTGTGTGTTTATGTGTGTGTGTGTGTGTGTGTAAGGTATCCAAAACTGGTAGTAAGGGATGAATCTACATGTGATCTTCAAAATCTCACTGTATAACATATTGCATGTTTTAGTAGGTGCAAATACAAGGATTTTAATAAATCCCTAGGGAGAGCTCAATGCATAATAATCTATAATTTAGATTAAATACAGAACAATATTTAACTTTGAAAGAAATGAAAAACTCAATAAACCGTCATTCTGTAATAAATTTATTTCGACCAAAACTTAAAAGGCTTTTAGAAATTTAAAGAAATTTCTAAAACTCCCCAGTTCAGAAAAATGATTTTAATATGATTTAATTTGATTTTGTTCTTGTTTTACGGCATATCAACCTCAATGGGTCATTTAATGCCGACTACGTTTTTGAAATGAATTGCTGATAATGTTTAATTTTCTGAAGATTGCTTTTTTTTAATATGTAAAAATAGAATAAAAATTGTCCAGACTATATTTATAAAAAAGTTTTAAAATGATTAAGAAGGGATGTTATTAATTTAAACTTAGTCTAAGTAGAGTTCAAATATATAAATCTGAACTTAGATAATTTTGAATAAGAAAAACAAACAAATAATAAAACAATAAAGAATAATAAAAATGTAACAATCTAAAATTTGATAAAAATATAAAAATATAAATAGTAAAATTAATACTATTATTACATACTAAAAATTATATGTATGTATACATAAATATATATATATAAATAAAAAATATATGTATATAATATAAATATAGATATATATAAATATTAATATTTGACAATTTATTTTCATTAATAATTTTTTTATGATTTTTTAATCGACAATTTATTTTCATTAATTTTATATATATATATATATATATATATATATATATAACACGAACAATGTATTTGCGTTCAGTATGAACAGAATGCTGAGTAATCTATCTTAGTACATTAAGTACACGCACATAAAAAAAATACAGGAATGTATGTACACGTATATATGATATGTATGCGGATGTATACGTGAGTTCATTTTTTAATCTCGATAAAAAAAATTATCCGTACCGAAAACGAATCCATTGTTGCGGTCTCGGGACACACGCACATGCTTACACACACACACACACACACACACTCACACACACACACACACACACACACACAGATCTAAGAGGGAGCGTTTATTTATTTATTTATATGCGTTCAAAGAACAAAGCTAAGCACCTGCTTCATCTGAGTTGACTCAAATCCGACTCACCTGTCGGAGTGCGTTGGGAGTGGGGGGTTCGGTGGTGGTGTGTGTGTTGGGGGGGGGTAGGGGCTGCAAAAGGCAAAGTCGTCTGCTGTTAATTATACATTCTTAGCTAAATACATTTCGATCTGACTTGACAAAGAAGGCCTCATCAGCGTTTCTGAATGTCAGGATCAGTCATAGCAAGTCAGAAAAAAGAAAAACTACAAAAAACAAAAACCCAAAAAACAAAACAAATAAAATAAAATAAAAAACAGGGTAAGGTGGGTAAGGGAATTAAAAGGGTGACAACTAGAAATTGTCTTTTACCCTCTGTATGTGTGTGTGTGTGTATGTGTGTGTGTGTGTGCGCGCGCGCGTGTATGATGTATGTGTGTTGAGTACGTGCGTGTGATGTGTGTATGTGGGATTATGTGATTTGTGCGTGCAATGTGTGTGTGTGATGAGTGTGTGGTGTGTGATATGTGTGTGTGTGTGTGTGTATGTGTGATATGTGTATGTTTGATGAACGTGTCATGAGTGCGTGTGATGTGTGTGTAATGAGTTTATGATGTGTATATGTGCGTGTTAGTATGTGATATATGTGTGTGTGTATTTGATGTGTGTATGTGTATGGTGTGTGTGTGATGTGCGTGTGATATGCTTGTGATGTATGTGCGTGCGTGTATGTGTGTGATATGTGTGCGTGTGATGTGTGTGTGCGTGTGTGTGATATGTTTGTGATGTGTGATGTGTGCGTGTGTGTGATATGTTTGTGATGTGTGATGTGTGTGTTTGATGTGTGAGTGCGTGTGTGTAATGTGTGTGTGTGAGTGTGTGTGTATGTGTGTGTTTTATGTGTGTGTGTGATGTGTGTGTTTGATGTAGGTGAGCGAGGCGATAAGAGTATGTGTGTGTATGTTTAAGTGTATATGTGTGTGTGAGTGTGTGATGTGTAAGTGTATGTATGTGTATGCATGTGTGTATATGATGTAGGTGAGGGAGGCGATAAAAGTATGTGTGCATGTGTAAGTGTATATGTGTATGTGTGTGTGTGATGTGCGTGTGTGATGTGTATGTGTATGTGTGTGCATGTGTGTATGTGATGTAGGTGAGGGAGGTGATAAGAGATCTGACCGTAGACAAAACGACATATCATGCCGCGTGTTATATTAACATTTATTATCTCCTTTAACAGAAGAGGGCAGGTGATGGCGCAAAGACCCTTCTCTTCCCTCTTTTTTTCCTATCAACCTACTTGAAAGGGAAACACAAAAAAGGAACCTTATTAAACGAGCCTGTCACACATCATATTTATCCGCACGTTTCTACCCCCTTCAACCCCCCTCCTAAATCAAAGCAAACAAAAGATGTTTTTACTTTCGTGTATAAGCAGATTAATCCAATAGTTAATTCAGTCTTTTAGAGGGGTGCGCGCATTTGTGATAAAAATTACCATGTCAACTTCTGTTCGGATGTCCTTATCATTAACGTCTACGTTTTTTCTTTCTTTCTTTTTTAAATTACTTATTTTAATTATACGTATGAATATCCCAGTTCAGATGCTTTTTTTCCCGCTCAGTGGCAATCATTTTACCTTTTTTTTTAAAATACAGTTTTATTGTGTTGGTTGTTTTCGTATATTTGTAGTTTTGGTAACTACTCGATGCTAGTATTTTTAGTTTAGAGGGAACAAACGCGGACACTTAGTTGTTTAAACCAGTTTTGCCTTGGTTTGGTTTGGGTTTTACGGCATATCAAAGTCGTCGGGATGGATTAAAGTCGGTATCAACCAGAGAGCGAGGAAGTCTATCCCCTTTTTACTAGCACTAGACCAAGGAGATTGTTTTTTAGCATCTGTGGAGGAGCGTCACACCTACCCTCCCCGTGCTACTCATACTCTGAGTTGGCGATAGCCGGTATCGATTCCAAAACATTGTGGTTCTAGGGGACACTCTACCGACTGAGATTTATGTTTATTTCTAAACACTGATAATGTTAAAAAAAAAAAAAAAAAAAAGACTCCCGGCTCTATGATTTGTAATTACATAATACAATCTTTCGCTTGGAGAAAAAAAATCATAAAAAAGGTAAAAATAAATCACCTGAAAATAATCAGTCGGCACTATTATAAAGGCTAAAAGAGAACAAATACCGTAAGAGTTGCCTAAGTTGAATATACTAAAGTGCTCAATACACTATGTAGAGCCAATTAATAATAAAGTAGGCCTAATGAGTCAGAGATTGGTTAGCAGCCATCCGTCTACGAGAGACGATGGAGCAGTTTCAATTTTTTTCTTTGAACTACATAGCCTGGGCGGGTTAGCATGGAGGATAAGCTGTTGCCCATGCAGCAAATCTCTCTCTCCACACTGCCGCTGTGATCCAAATGAAATGTAAGGGACCAATGCGGTTTGGCAATGGTAGTGTCGCAGGAGTTGAGGGGTAGCAATGGATTTCAGCATCACACCACCTTTAGGGGCTCCGGCTCCTGATATTTTTTCGGGGTTTACTCCCCTAGCATTTCGTTGAAAGGCAGCAGAGGTTTTCTTTAGGACTTTTCCTTGACTTTGATGGGTTGCTGACCAAGGCTAAAGAGCTCCTTTTAATCCATTTGGTGATCCATGCGAGTAGCAGGTATCGCAATCTTACTGTTATTGGTGTTCCTGAGAAAAGAAATGAGTATAGGGATACGGTAAATTTTTTTTTTGGGGGGAGGTATGGGTAAGTTCACTAAAGGCGTTAAGATGGTTCTAATATTTGCTGGGTTTATGCATATGTATGCGTGAAACACGCTCATTCATGTACACGTGTGGTTATACCAACGTTGTTGAATTCTCTCAGTTACGTCAGAGATTATCTACCTAGGTTTCCCCGAATGGAACATCAGGATAATTCTGATTCAGAGTCATTGAGTCAGAATTATCCTGATGATCCATTCTATTTAAGATCAGAGTGACAAATCTGTTCTACCTTTTTATTTATACATTGGCAGCGAAGACATATTCTAGAGTGAAATGCATGTTCTTCTTATTCAATATTTTAAGATCCGCGACAAAAATATAATAGAGAGAAATATCTGTTTCCTCCATCTAGAATCAAGAGTCACTCATTAGCATAGTTATTTAATAAGCGTAACTTACTTTGGCACGATGTCAGAAATATGTAGCACTCGGTGAGAAACGAACTCAGTACTATATGTTCCTTAATCTTCCGACCGTTATCATTTTAAAGCATCCTAAAAATGAGACCGTCCAAATCATCAAGTTGAAATGCAATAATCTAAATTCTAATTTGCTTATCAGCCAAATTCTTATTTCTTATGAGTGTCGTCACCTCGACTAAAAATGGACCATTCCGTTCTTATTATAAAGAAAGGGAAGAAGAAGTACATGCTGCACAGAAAAAATTGTTTTCTTTTTTTGCAGGTAGAGGGGGGGTCTTCTTGTCGATTTGTTTTATACAAATTTGTTGTGAAGATTAAAATCACATACTCCGATTAAATGTTATTTGTTAAAATAAAAAGATAATTAACTTCCTTTGCAGATTGAATCTTTGTAGACATGTGCAATGGGAATATCGACACTGTTTGAATAAAAACTGCGGTAAAGCCTGTTTGGTGTGTGCATCGCACGCTAATGTGTCGTAGCTGATGTGTCGTGGAGAGAACAACGCACAATTGTCGCTACATAAATTGGCTCTGTCTATAAAAATTAAGCGTTGGGCTCTCATATGGAACCTGAACTCTACAAACTACAGGTAGAGAATAGGACCAGCCTAAAATCACCCTTGTACCAAGAAACTTGGTACCCCAACAAAGAATATATATGTATATGAGGAAAAATGAGTAAAGAAAAGAAATGTAGATGGATAAAATGAATTTAATCGATATCACATTAATCGATATCACTTACACATGTGTTTCGGTCAGTTTATGTGTGTGAAAATATTTCGCACACATAGAAGAATCGACCTTCATCAGAGTGAACACTTATTTTGAATGAAAAAATTCGTTGGGAAAAAACAACAGAGATTTTTGGAAATATTCGAAAATCGAATTTTTTTTTTTTAAATTTGGAATGCTGAAAATAGAGCGTTAAGATAGACCGTTATGATTTGGATATTTGTTTTTTTTCTATGGTACAAAATAGTTTTTTGTATTACAAAAATAAATAAAATAAAAATAAAGTGTTATTATTTATCAATAACATGTTGAACATTTTTCTCGGAGCTTAGTTTATGTTTTGAAAAAAATCGGTGAAATGTTAAAACAGTGGTCGATTAAAAAGGGACCACATATTGATGGTAGATAATTTTGTATAAGTTAATTTATATATATATATATATATATATAATATATTATATATATATATATATACACATTCGGTAATATGTGTAAAATCAATAGGCACTCACAAATTCAAAAGGATATTTTTAAAGTTTAATATAATCGAAATTATAAAACATTCTAAACATGAGAACTGATAGTCACGGCAATACGAAAAACGTCATATAAGCTAATTTAGAAATCCTTTTAAAAATATTCAGCAGAGAATATTAAATAAAAAAGATGTATTCCCACCAATTCTATCTTTTCTTCTTCTTTCATATTATCATGCACACAATACAATTGCCATACGAGACAAAGTTGACGTGATTTTCATCAGGGTTATTGATAAAATTCAATGGGGTTTGAAAGATGAAAGCGTTTTCACCACAAATGAAAAATCAGGACTCTTCTTAGATATCTTTTATATAATAATGATTAAAAACTACCATGTCGTTTATGGTTTCTATAAAATACTAGCTGATGGACACGATTATGTTGGGTAAGAGGACAATATTTACACCACCGCTGGTTTCTGGTTATAATGACATCTGGCGGTAACAGTGGATATACCCCGGTATAATGTAGACGTGTATATATGGGGATATATATGTGTATGTAGGTGAATGGATGTATGAAAAGATAACAATAAAACATAACTCTATCTTATAACGTATGCCCTTAAAACAGTTTTCCAAGTATTATAAAGATATATATATATATATATATATATATATATATATATATGGCCATAAAATTAGATACATCCACCCCAATTTAACCCTAAAATATGAATATAAATCACCCCACATTAATTGTCCAAGTAAATTAATGGATATATATATATATATATATATATATATATATATATATATATATAAATAAATATATATATATGTGTGTGTGTGTGTGTGTGTGTGTGTGTCTATGCATGCATGCATATATAGATATGTAGGTACTATAATATTTTTGGCAAATCTTTTGAAATAATATAAATCTCTCCTCACGAAAAGTGTCCATGCCTATATATATATATATATATATATATATAGTCACCCACACACCGTGTTTTGACGAATAACATCTCTTCATTGTGGCTAGACATTTGCAGTATACCTCCAGCCGGGATGGAAATCCGATCAATTTATCATCAGTCACCATTCTTAACCACTCAGCCATCCGGACGGGAGGAGGATTTTAATTCATAAATACACACCTCTGTATATATACATGTGGAATTAAACAAAAGGATGTCTCCTGTTTAACGATTTTATTGGTGATCTTTTCAAGCTTTCTGACCAACTTTTTTATATTTGGATGGAATTCGTGTATTAGTCCACCGAATTTCATACCCCGAGTACTTTTGGCACTTCGAAGTGCCATCATCAGGGGTGATGTGTTCCGGTTCTTTTTTTTTTCAAAGTATATTAATGGATGTGGAAGGCTGGAAGGAGGAGAATTGATGAGAAAGGTGTTATAGGCATTTTAAAATGTGTAGAAACCACAAGGTTCCTAGTTCGATACCGGCCCTCGCCAACTTAGCGTATGAGTAGCACAGGGATCTGTGCGGTAAAGTAAGGAGCTGATGGTAGGTGTGGCGCTCCACCTCAGACGCTAAGATAATCTCCTTGGTCTAGCGCTAGTGAAAAGAGGATAGACTCCCTCTCTGCATGGCTGATACCGACATTAGGCCGCCCCGACGACTTTACTTTACTTACTGCATTGAAAATTAATTTTATTCAAGGATTGTTTCTATTGTTTGACGTATAAAGCTTCTCGTATTTGCAGTTTTTGTTTATTCTTTTCTTTGCGCGGAATGTGTGTATTTTCCGTTAGGATATCTCGGTAATTAGAGTGGGGGCATGCATGTAATTTTAGGTGTTGTGAAATGGAACTATTATCTGTCATCTTATTATAATGGAGATTGTGTGTTTTTCTGTCTGTAACCGAAACTATATTACTAATCGAGTCACAATTAACATAATTATTTACATCACATTCTTCATGATTTTATTTTTATTTAAACCTCAATTATTAATAAAATTGCTTCAACTTTTTATTAGTGTTGTCCATTTCTACATACTAATAACATGCTATTGTATTTATATATACAAAAAATAGCGGTTTGCAGTGTGAACGGGAAGGCTAATTTGCATATTGATATTAAAAATTTGATTTTGATAAATATGTGCTTAGTATTATTGATTTCTAACTGTTTGGTTTTATTTTAATGAATATAAGCAAAAATCTCTCCAATGAATCTTAAATTAAATCCATTAACAAGAAAAAATAAGTGTAATTTTATTCTTTATTTCCTAATTTAACTAAATAGTTAAATAAGTAAAATTCAGCAATGAAAGACGGCAGTGATGGAAGATAAGTTTAATTTCTATTTTTCTATTATACCCCGACTCTGTTTCAAATCTTTTTATCTGCATTCTTATTAGACTTTCTAATTTAATACGATATTTCATTACATTAAAACTTAAATACTTGCACCCTGAGGGTGCATATATTTGCTAGTATATATAAAGGCCACCAGAGGGTGCTCCGTCCATTTTATAGGAGAGCGGGGGTTGTATGTACAGTTATATTATACACTAAATGTTTAAAAAAACAAACAAAACAAACAACGAAATATGAAGGTTCCACAAGTTAAACCTTATTCTACAAACATGAAGTAGGAATTGTCTCGTTCTGTCAGCATATTTTTTCTTTTAGGGGACGCCTCAAGCAAAGAGGGTCGGCCTTGACACTGTCCCCTTTGAAACAGTGGGGAGGTACTGCTAAGGGAGACGGTAAACTGAGACTTGATTTTTTTTTTTTTTTTTTTGAAGATGGGTTGTGCTTAAGGGCACATGGGTGGGAACCGCTAAAATAAACAGGCCGCTTTCTTTTAACGGTAATAATTTATCGCTGTGGCAATCTTATACTTCCTGTACTCGGTGACCAAAAAAATATATATATCTGAACTAAATGTCATCTCAATTCATTCAATATTGTTGCTGTCTGCACACGCGCACAGACTTTCTTTATTAAACTATCATAGTATTGTCTTTCAATGATTTCGGATTTGAATCTCGACCTTTCTATATTTTCTTTCATTCTATTTATTTATAACCAGGAGGCGCGTGGTGCACTGGTTAGGGTCGATCCGAGTTCAAATCCTGGACGAAGCCACTGTTCACATAGCACTAATACCCTTGGGAAAGGTACGAATCCAACTATTCTCCCTCTAGCTATGGATATTATTATAGGTGATATAACCTGTCTACATAATGGAATGATCCTACTACTACTATAAGTAGCAAAGATAAGTGTAGATTGAAGAACAAGCGACACGATTCAGTTCTAGACTGTATTGTCGGACGTAACTTCACTTTCCTTCTGTAAATTCTACTTTCTTTATTCAATACAATTGTATCAACTTTCACCAGTCGTTTGTCTTTATTTGTGACCCTTAACAACCCCACAACAGATATGTAGTAGGGCAGACTGGGTTATTTAACCTTGGTTAGGCAACCCATCTAGAAGAAGGAAAAGCCTGAATTCAAACCGGGACACTACTAGAATAGGCTCATTTAAAAAAATTAACCACAATTTTCAAATGGTCCCTCTTATCAACTCTATCCCATATATTTTAGTATAATACTAGCGGAGCTACCCGGCGTTGCCCGGAATTTAAAAAGTTAAAAGTAAATCTTTTATCTATTTTTATATATAGATTAATAAAGACAAGCAGGACATGTGGATATACAACAGTATGATGATTTAATTATTACGTTTGATATGTTTACTTAAGAGCTATTAGAAAAATAGTTCAATATGTAAAAAGTATAATAATCTTGATTTAACACAGACAGACACACACACACACACACACACACACTCTCTCTCTCTCTCTCTCTCTCTCTCTCTCTCTCTCTCTCTCTCTCTCTCTCTCTCTCTCTTGTTCTTTCTTTATATTTTTTCTTATATGGGTATCGTGATTATGGACCATTTCCACTCGTTGGTATCTGAGACATTTTCCCCCGCCACCAATACACAAATATCACCCTTGTGGGCGGGAGAAATGTATTTATGTAAACTGAATTTGGCCATTTGCCAGTCAGAATAAAATAAAAAACGTGGTCTGACGAAGCTCGGTGGGTCTCTGATACCCACGAGTGGAAATGGTCCATAATCACGTTACCCTAGGTATTTAAGGCCTTTTTATTCACACACACACACACACACACACACACACACACATATATATATATATATATATATATATATATATATATATATATATATATTACACATTCAGTAATATGTTTACAATCAATAGATCAGGTTATCAAGCCTCATCTAAAAAAATCAGACAATTAGAGATGTGTTGCATCAGTTCAATAGACACACCTGAAGAAAGCCGCACGGCACATCGGTCGAAACATTGTGCATATAACAATAAAGGTGAGGACAACAGTACTACAAATCTATATAATACAAATCATGAAATTATCAAGCCTCATCTAAAAAAAATCAGAAAAATAGAAATGTTTTGCATCAGTTCAAGAAGAAACACCGGAAGAAGACCGGAGGGCACGTTGGCGGAAACATGGTATAGATAACAATAAAGATGAGGCTAACAGTCCGGAAAATCTAAATAATACAACATTTCAAGCCCCATCTAAAAAATTTAGAACCCCCCCCCCCCAAAAAATCGAATTTAACCGATTTTTACCTGTTAGGGTCCCATCTATGGGTTAAATAGAAAAACATGAGTTGATAAACAAAATTGTATTATCCATTAAGAATTGATTTATTTCAAAACTTTATCGCATTAAATGACCCACTGAGGTTGATATGCCGTAAAACAAAATCAAACCAAACCAAATTAACCGATTTTTCTTTCGCCGAAGGATGTCCACCGAAATATTCAAATAAGATTGACCCATGAGAAAAGAATCGTATAAAAATGTTGTGATGGTTGGATCTCATTGTCTTAGCTTTTCTAGTTCCTATACAAAGAACAAAACGTTTCAAGGCCAGGTGAACAAAAACCTTTTACAAAGACAAACAGAAATTACATACACAAATACATTTCTATTGTTCATCGAACGAGAAATCTATTGGGATGTTTATTTCCATTTTGTCAACCCCAGTTAATAATTAGCAAGATAACGACAAGGGCTTAAAATACACTGACTCTATCTCCAACAGGGCGGTTAGACAACTGGAGATAGTCTTCATGGGTATAAGAGCCCCCCAACCAAAAAATAGGGGTCCCCTAGATATGACATTGTTGTGGGTTTTTTAAGGGTCAAAAAATAAGACAAACGACTGGTAAAAATGGATACAAATGTATTCAACAAAAAGGAGTAGAAATTACTGAAAATAAAGTGGAGATTGCGTCCGACCATACAGTTGCGAGCTGACTCGCATTTGCTTCGTCTCAAGCCACAACTGTCCCTGCTACTTATAGTAGTTGTCGGTGCATTCCATTTATGTACATAGGTTATATCACCTATAACAGACATTAAACTGCATTTGATGCTGAGGATCCAATTCTGGAGATCTGTTGGGTAGGTCAATTTTCACCTTTTAAAAATATAAAATCATCCATCCATGCAAAAGTTGTATGTTAGTATACTGAATTCTGATACCAAAAATTAGATCTTTTACTTGCACCATTGTTTGAGGAAATAGCATCAAAGATCGTCTACTAAAATGCACTAAAAATCCTCATTTTCGCAAAATTTAGCCTTTAGAAAATGAGGGTTTTTAGTGCATTTTAGTAACGATTATTGATGCAAGTAAAAGAGATAATTTTTGGTATCAGTATTCAGTATACTAACACACAACTTTCGCATAGATGGACAATTTGATAATAAAAAAGTGAAAAATCGATCTAACCCTATTACCCAAGCCATTCACTATGGTTACGAGTATGGGGCATCCAGCGAAGATTTAATTTTCTATTCAGTAGTAATGGATCTGCAAGACCAGCTTGCTATTACACCACAATGGGATGCCTCTCTTGCCTAAGCCATTCGCGATGGGTAGTATGTGACACAAGGTCGTGAGTAAAGGGCATCCAGCGAGAAATGAACTCGCTATTCAGTAGTAATGGATCTGCAAGACTAGTTTGCTATGACGCCACAATGGGACGCCCCTGTCACTCAAGCCATTCGCGACGGGTAGTATGAGACACAATGTCGTGAATATGGGGCATGAAGCGGAGATTGAACTTTCTGTTCAGTAGTAATGGATCTGCGAGACTAGCTTACTAACTATTACACTACAATGGGACGTCTCTCTTACCCAAATCATTCGCGATGGGTAACATGTATGGGGAATCCAGCGAGTATTGAATTTGCTATTCAGTAGTAATAGATCTGCGTGACTAGCTTACTAACCATTACACCACCTTGGAATTCCCTGATATTTACTCACCTTGTTCGCCTCGAGTAGGATGTGGCACAAGGATTGCAAGTATGGGGTATCCAGCGAGGATCGAACTCACTTTTCAGTAATAATAAATCTACGAGACTAGCAGCTAACGATTAGATGCCCTGATATGGAGGGTGTAGTATCCCTTCATTGCCATTACTCCCAGGTCAACTCTGAGCCGGAGGAGTAATACCTGTTACGCTCCCATCTTTTGGTCAAATAGATCTGTTTAAAAAATTAGTCGTATTCAACAGGACAGTGTGCAAAAATCTTTTAACAAACAACAACTCAAAAATATAAATATGGACGTAGAATGGATGCGATTCCCTAACCTATTGGAAGGGGCGTATAGAGGTGGGTGGTGTAATGGTTATCGCCGTAGGAAATGTACAGCAACACGAGTTAAGACCCTGTTGGCATTTCACATAGAGCTGATACCCTTGGGAAAGGTATGTATCCAATTATTTTCCCTCTAGTTATGAGTAAATAGTAGTGATGAAGAGAATTAGTGTACTGTTGGTTTGAACAAGAGCAACTAGTTAAGCACAACTGAACCAGTGCCAAGACAGTTGGTACTTATTGAAATCAAGAATAGTCCATTCTTGCATTTGGGTGATTCCATTTCCTGAGTCCTGACTGGCTGCTTGATTTCTATGATGTTATGAGGCTTCCTAAATAACCTCGTATTTTGCAGTAGTATTGCAGCAAGATAGATTCGTATTCAGTTACGATTACTTGCTGCCTTGTCTTACCAATTCAACGGTAATTGGAACTAGTATGATTATTCTACAAGTAGCTCAGACTGCGCTCTTTACCCTTAGTTAGGCAACCAGTCAACGAGAAGGAAAACTCTGAATTCAAACTCGTTAAACCTCGCTTAAGGTTTGCGTAAATATGTATAGGCATAAAATAACTATTTACAAGTTGACATGCCGTTAAAATCAATAAATCCATCGATCAAAGAACGAACATAGTAGTCTTTGAAAATCATTCAGCAATTAATATATTTGAATGTTTATTTCCATTTATCCATCTCCTAACGACAATTCTGTTGAATTGTTTAAAAAATCAAACTATAATTTGTATCATTTAAATTTTCGGACTGCTGTTCTCATCTGTATTGTTATATACACAACGAACGAATGTTCTGGAGTTCCATTAAAAACACCTGAAGAAGACCGGAGAACACATCGGCCGAAACGTTGTGTATATTACAATAAAGACGAGGACAACATCCCGAAAAATCTAAATAATACAAATGGTCAAAGCTTTATATATATATATATATATATATATATATATATATATATATAAGGCCTGAGCGCACATCGGTCGAAACGTTCTGTATATAACAATAAAGATTAAAATAACAGTCGAAAAGTATAGATAATATAAATTATCAAGTCTCATCTCAAACATTTAGACAAGAAATGCCCGAAGTAGGCTGGAGGGCACATCGGCCGAAACGTTGTGTATATAACAATAAAGATGAGGACAACACCCCGAAAAATCTACATAATCCAAATTATCAAGCCTCATCTAAAAAATTTAGACAAGGACACTTGGAGAAAGCCGGTGGGCATATCGGCCGAAACATTGTATATATAATAAGAAGAATTAGGACAACAGTCAAAAATTTAAATAATACATATTATCAAGCCTCATCTCAAACATTTAGATAATAACCGCCTGAAGAAGGTCTAAGGGTACATCGGCTGAAACGTTGTGTATTTAATAATATGAATCAGGACAACAGTCCGAAAAATTTAAATAATATAATTATCAAGCCTCATTTTAAAAGTTCAGGTAATTAATTAAACCCTATAAAAATGTAAGAAAATATATTGTTTTTTGTCTTTCTTTTTCACAACTTGACCGGCGGTCATAAAGATGAGGATAACAGTCTGAAAATTTTGAATAATTCAAATCATCAAGACTCATCTAAAAAAAATCAGGCAATTAATTAAACCATATAAAAATGTGATAAAAGATTTCTCTGAATGTTTGAGATGAGACTTGATGATTAGTATTATCTGCGTTATTTGGACTATTGTCCCCATCTTCATTGTTAAGACGGTTCCCGAGTCCGAGAAGGTTCTCGAGTCCGACAAGAAATACCTGAAGAAGGCCGGAGGGCATATCGGCCGAAACGTTGTACAAATAACAATAAAGATGAGGACAATAGTCCGAATAACGCAGATAATACTAGTGATAAAAGATGTTTTCTTTTCCTTTTTCACAACTTGACCCTCAGCCAATAAAACTGGTATATCTACGTGCCCAAAAGAGTGTTGACTCAACTGAGCAGAATTGTGGGGGGGGGTAGTTTTTTTTTTTAATCTAGTAACCAAGCGAGTCACATAAACCCTGATAACCTTAAATAGTTCGAACCTTAGAGAGTACTCTACACGACATTATTATTATAATCCTAATAAAGAGATATAAGAAATATTGCTCTAATCCATATATTCATTTTTATTTCAGGGCACACTTATCACGTTCTAATCTCTAAATGAATGTCCCCCAAAAAGGGGATAGGGGGATTTAAAGGGGAAGATTAGATAAAAACCAGATTATCTCTAAGTGCATGTATACTTTAATCATCTGAGTAAGGGATTTTAACTTATTTTTCTTTTTAAGAATTTGCGACAATAGTATATGGAATTAAATATGTTAATAAGTTGCAATGCGAAATCACATTTGCCACTGTCCTCCCTGGGGTCGCGTCCCTCACCGTGTACGAAATGTGGATCTAGTAAATCCCTACCACCCCTCTTTTAATTTCTTATCTATCAGATTTGTTTAGCTATCTCTAAGCTGAGTAATGGGGAAGTGATTAGATTAGCAGCAACATTTTTTTTTTTGGTTTGTTTTGTTTTACGGCATATCAACCTCAGTGGGTCATTTAATGCCGATAAAGTTTTGAAATAAATCAATTCTTAATGGATAATACAATTTTTTTATAAATACATCTTTCTATTTAACCCATAGATGGGACCCTAACAGGTACTACCACTCCGGGGCAGAGTGGACCAGGGAGCAATGGTGATGAAAGGGTGCTCCACATTCCCCAAACCTCCAAAACTGGAACCTCACCATCAGATAGAGTTTAACGTCATTCCCAGGACATGTAGACCCGCCTTCTAGCACCTATATGATAAAAAATGGTTGGGGTTTGCCATAAGGGCAATAGGGTTGGGAAAATCGTATAGGTGCTAGGGCTTGACGTGACCAGCCGATTGATCGGAGGGGGCCTCTCCGACCGCCCGTCTAGCCCAAGATAGGGCCAAAGTGGAGTATTGCAAGTCATGAACTGCTCATCCACCTGGGCTCTATCCTTAAGCATCACGGGTCGCCACCCAAGATCAATAGGTGGCCCCATTGGGGGAGTCTTACCCCTCTGCAGAGGTGCAGTCGATGCATTCTAACGCCCTACCGACAGGGCGGAGCAAAATTTTGAATTAATAATTATAACCAAGTTTGGCTAAACTTGCAAATTGGTAACCCAATTCGCAATAAAGTTCATTCATAGACTGTTGTTAAATTGTCATAGGGGACCACCAAAAAACTTTCTGTTTTAATTTTCCGACCAATTTGCAAGTTTCGCCCGAAGTTTGCATCATTTGATTATTCAGATTAGTGTCCTCATCTTTATAGTTATCAGTACAACGTTTCGACCGATGTGCCCTCCGGACATCTTCAGGTATTTCTTGTCAGACTCTGGAGCCTTTTCGAACTCGAGAACCTTCTTTTCGAGCCCGGAAAACTTCTTGTCGTTATCAGGAGCCATCACGGAACTTTGAAGAAGGTTCCCGAATTCGAGAAGGCTCCCGAGTTCGACAAGAAATACCTGAAGAAAGCCGGAGGGCATATCGGCAGAAACGTTGTACAGATAACAATAAAGATGATTACAATAGTCTGAATAAACCAAATTAGTTAATCTGAACATTAGTTACATAAATGAGAGTAATATCCCCTTGTTTGCTTCACTTTAAGGTAGCCGTATGTTTTGGTTGGCCATTTTCATTTCATCGTAAATCTACACTGAAAATACGAAGTTGTTCGAATCAATACAACTGTATGTTTTAACACGAAAATATCATAAAATGTGTTCTTGATAACAATTAAGTTCATCTCAAATAATGCGCAATCACAATTAAGAAGACATTTTATGATATTTTCGTGTTAAAACATGCAGTTGTATTGATTCGAACAAATTCATGTTTTCAGTGTAAATTTAAGGGGAAATGAAAATGACCGACCAAAACATACGGCTTCCTCAAAGTGATACAAATAAGGGGAGGTTACTCTCATTTATGTAGCTAATGTTCAGATTACTCTTGTAGGGGACTATCTTCTCTTTGCCGGAAGAGTTATCTTCTCGCTGCGTTGCTGTTTGTTCCCACTAGGAGACCTCTGGTTTTTAAGCGCGTTCATTTGAAACTTGTCTTCCTCTTTTTAGCTGGATCTTCTCAAGAACTGCTATGGGCTAGAGTCTATCTACCCCCTTCTCGGTGGGGCTTTTGCCTCCCCCCCCCTTACATTACTGTAAGTCCTTTACACAGCATGGACTATCCTTTAGTTCCATGTCTGTAACATTTATATGTTAGGTACATTTGGGTATCTTGTTTATACCTAAATATTGTATATGTATTTACATGTTCTATTCTCCTGTACATTATGTATCTAATCGTTTCAATGTGCTATTATATATATTAAATGTTTTGTCTCACAACGTGTCGGAATTGTAGGTTCATTAATTAACTTTGAAACTTACACTCTTAATGATATAAATTATCAACCCACATCTCAAAAATTCAGAGAAATAAAACGAAGTTTATAAGAATTTGTAAAGGGTAGAAATAGAAGAAAGGACAAAAGGAACTGCCATCTCGTGTGGTGTTATGGTTAACAATCTAAACTAACAGAATATTGTGTAGTGTTATGGTTAACAATCTAAACTAACAGACTATTGTGTAGTGTTATGGTTAACAATCTAAACTAACAGAATATTGTGTAGTGTTATGGTTAACAATCTAAGCTAACAGAATATTGTGTAGTGTTATGGTTAACAATCTAAATTCACAGACTATTGTTTAGTGTTATGGTTATCTAACGACTATTGTTAGGTTATGGTTAACAATCTAAACTAACAGTATTGTGTAGTGTTATGGTTAACAATCTAAGCTAACAGAATATTGTGAAGTGTTATGGTTAACAATCTAAATTCACAGACTATTGTTTAGTGTTATGGTTAACAATCTAAACTAACCAATGACTATTGTTTAGTGTTATGGTTAACAATCTAAACTAACGAGACTATTGTTTAGTGTTATGGTTAACAATCTAAACTAACAGACTATTGTGTAGTGTTATGGTTAACAATCTAAACTAACAGACTATTGTTTAGTGTTATGGTTAACAATCTAAACTAACAGACTATTGTTTAGTGTTATGGTTAACAATCTAAACTAACAGACTATTGTGTAGTGTTATGGTTAACAATCTAAACTAACAGACTATTGTGTAGTGTTATGGTTAACAATCTAAACTAACAGACTATTGTTTAGTGTTATGGTTAACAATCTAAACTAACAGACTATTGTTTAGTGTTATGGTTAACAATCTAAACTAACAGACTATTGTTTAGTGTTATGGTAACAATCTAAACTAACACTATTGTTTAGTGTTATGGTTAACAATCTAAACTAACAGACTATTGTTAGTGTTATGGTTAACAATCTAAACTAACAGACTATTGTTTAGTGTTATGGTGACTATTGTTTAGTGTTATGGTTAACAATCTAAACTAACAGACTATTGTGTAGTGTTATGGTTTAACAATCTAAACTACTATTGTTTACAATCTAAACTAACAGACTATTGTTTAGTGTTATGGTTAACAATCTAAACTAACAGACTATTGTTGTAGTGTATGGTTAACAATCTAAACTAACAGACTATTGTTTAGTGTTATGGTTAACAATCTAACTAACAGACTATTGTTTAGTGTTATGGTTAACAATCTAAACTAACAGACTATTGTGTAGTGTTATGGTTAACAATCTAAACTAACAGAATATTGTGTAGTGTTATGGTTAACAATCTAAACTAACAGACTATTGTTTAGTGTTATGGTTAACAATCTAAACTAACAGACTATTGTTAGCTTCTTCGATGCCTCTGACTTCTGGCTTGGTTGGTTTTACAGAATATCAACCCAGCTGAAGTCAGTATTTTTTCTTCAAACAATTATATGGTTTCAAGTAGCAACTCCTATTTATTGATAACTAGAAGCAGCTACCCAGCATCGCCTGGGTAGAGGGTGTGGGATTTTTTTTTTAAATTTAGTCTCATAGATCCATTATTACTGAATCATGAGTTAGTTTCCCACTGGATGTCCAATTAAAATCCACACGTAAAAAAGACCTTGTGCTGATCCAGCAACTCTGACAAGAAAAATTAATGTCAACTATTTACAATATGGGGGTTATTGTAGGGTTGTTTTATATAAGTTGTGAGGTCACCAGTTTAATGTTAAAATTTCATGAAATATTATTCAAACATAAAAAGACACAATAAAACATTCAATTATTGTAGGCACATGGCATAAATAACAAGACTCAGTTTTAAAACAAACAACTTGTATTGAGAAAAGGTTTACAAAAAGGTAATGCAGAATACCGAGTAAAGTTCTTTCATCAGTCTTTTGTATAAAATGTAATTTTTGTAAAGTTCATTATAACATGTAAGAAAAAGATGTTATAAGTTTTTGAAGTGAGAAAGACAGAGTAAGAATTCAAAGTCACAAAACAGTCAGGCGCAAGTAAATTGCTGATCTCTTAAATGGCTGATTAGAGAGAGATAGAACGATATAAATGTTCGTACCTTCTTATAAGAGAATGTGATTTTATCTTACGTTAAAGTGACGTGGATTTAGTTAGAGGAATAATTTCTTTCTGGTTGGGGTCTGAAAACTCCGCTATTTATAAGAAAAATTAGGCTCTAAATTGAATCTTTTTTGGAAATTTCTTTTTGGGCGCGAACATCCCTGATTGGTCGAAAATGTACTAATTTTTATTTCAATTTTTTTTAAGATGCGAGAATCCAATGCGCATAAGACGTATTTTGTCATTCGACTCTCAATCGTCGTAGTGAGAACTTCCGGTTCACCACAACAATATTAAATACAAAAATAAAAAATCCATGCTTCTATCATTTAAATTTTATTTTTTAATTATCTTCACGAATATAAATCAAATCCTTATTTTTACTAAAAAAAGCAAGATCTGGTGATAGTGAATTTGTATATTATATATTTACTGAATTATTAATTGTTTTATTTTCTTAGTTTCCTCCTGACATACATACATACAAACTGCCATTTATATATGTATATATAATCATTTGTTTGTGTAGTTATATAGTTTTAAGTATTACGATCTAATACAAATAAACTGCACACAGTCAAATAAGAAGTTTCAAGTAACTATTATTATTATTTTCCCTCCACTAGTTTTTCACACCCGCCTTAGCCGGTGTTTCATTGGAGGCTGAGTGACAGCAAGTCACATCAGGTCTACAGGACTCTTCTGAGTATTCCAGCCGATCTCAACAATGCTGTAGTCTGAATGGTCTTGATTCTTCCTCTGGTTTCTAGTTCATCTAGATCTTTTCTCGACACTTAGGGCAGCAATTATAATTGGAACGATCTTCACCTTCATGTTCCACAGTTTTCTTAGTTCTCTGGCAAGGTCCAAGTATTTGTCTATCGTTTCGCTTTCTTTCATTTTCACTCGGTGAACGGTGAACGGCCGTGATGGCAAAATCCACTAGTTGACAAGTTTTCTTATTCTTGTTGATCAACACCAGGTCTGGTCTCCTGACTGGGATTAGATTATCCGTCTGTACCTCATATTCCCAGAGAATGTTGTGTGTCTCATTCTCCAGGACAGATTCAGGCTTGTGCATATACCATTTAGTTGAATGGCGAAAATTGAATTTCTTTCACAGTTTCCAGTGAATCATCTTTCCTACCCTGTCGTGTCTGGTCTTGTACTCTTTTTGTGCGAGTTTACTGCATTCGCTTATTATGTGATTGACAGTTTCGTCTTTTTATTATTGATAATAATAATAATAATAATAATAATAATAATAATAATAATAATAATAATAATAATTGCTGCACAAAATAATGCCATAAAGACAAACTATATAAAAGTGAAAATTGATAAGACCCAACTAAATAGTAAATGTAGACTTTGCGGTAATAGAGATGAGACTGTAAACCATGTACTCTGCGAATGTAACAAACTAGCACAACGGGAGTACAAAACTAGACATGACTGGGTTGGGAAGGTTATTCATTGGGAATTATGCAAGAGATTTAATTTTGACCATACAACAAAATGGTATATGCATAAACCAGAATCTGTTCTTGAGAACGAAACGCATAAAATTCTCTGGGACTTTGAAATAAAAACGGATCACCTTATCCCAGCAAGAAGACTTGTCAACTGGTGGATTTTGCAGTTCCAGCAGATCACATGGTGAAGCTAAAGGAAAATGAAAAAATGGACAAATATCTGGACCTTGCCAGAGAACTGAAAAAGTTATGGAATATGAAAGTCAAAGTGATACCAATTGTGGTTGGTGCACTTGGAACAGTCCCAAAAGGATTGGAAAAGGGTTTGGGAAGTTTGGAAATCAGAGGAAGGATTGAAACCATTCAGAACACTGCACTGCTGCAATCTGCCAGAATACTCAGAAGAGTCCTGGAGATCTGAGGAGACTTGCTGTCACTTAGACTCCAGTGAAAGACCATCAGCTAATGCTGATGTGAATACTCAAAAGGAGTAAATAATAATAATAATAATAATAATAATAATAATAATAATAATAAAGACCATCAGCTAACACTGATGTGAAAACTCAAAAGGAGTAATAATAATAATAATAAATGATTTGTAGTATACTTTTATAGAGTTTCAAGTATACCTAACAAATAAGCTAGGCTATTTTTCAAACAGATTTGTTTGACTCATAAATGGGACATTAACAAGTGCTAGCACTTCGGGTCAGAGTAAACCTGGAAGTAAAGGCAACAAAGGGGGTACTCCTGATTCCCCAGTTCCAAAACTGGAGCCTTACTACCAGATGCACTTTAGTAACATACCAAGGGCAACCCATTTTTTTTTTTGGGGGGGGGTGCTACGCTTCTGCAGGGGATGCAGTTGTTGTAAGGCTTATCGACAGGGTGAAACTTAGTAAATGATTACTGTGTCCACTAGGGACCTCCAATTTGGCGTGGCAAATCCCCACCACCACATTTAACACAATGGAACTTGCATATTTTCAAGATAATATTAACCTTTATGCAAGTTTCATTGTGTTGAATATAGAATGGGTAAATTTGACACGTCAAATTGGAGTTCCCCAGTGCCCACATAACGAAAAGTGATGAACCAATTGAAATATTAATATTGTGATAATGCTATATACTTTTTCTATAATCAAACAATGTCTTTGTATTATTTGTATTATTAGGACTATTGTCTTCATCTTTATTGTTATATACACAATGTTTCGGTCGACGTGTCCTCCGTCCTTCTTCAGGTGTTTCTTGTCGAACTTTGGAACCTTCTTGACGAACTCTGGAGCCTACATGTCATAATCGAATTCGAGAAGATTCCTGAGTGCGACAAGAAATACCTGAAGAGGGTGGAAGGGAACATCGACCAAAACGTTGTGTATATAACAATAAGGGTGAGGACAATAGTCAGAATAATCCAAATAATCAAAATTATCAAGCCTCATCTCTATAATTCAGAGAAATAGTGTAGTTAACAATAAAGATGAGGACAATAGTCCAAATAATCCAAATTATCAAGCCTCATCTCTATAATTCAGAGAAATAGTGTAGTTAACAATAAAGATGAGGACAATAGTCCGAATAATCCAAACAATCCAAATTATCAAGCCTCATCACTATAATTCAGAGAAATAGTGTAGTTAACAATGAAGATGAGGACAATAGTCCAAATAATCCAAATATTCCAAATTATCAAGCCTCGTCTCTATAATTCAGAGAAATAGTGTAGTTAACAATAAAAATGAGGACAATAGTCCAAATAATCCAAATTATCAAGCCTTGTCTTTATAATTCAGAGAAATAGTGTAGTTAACAATAAAGATGAGGACAATAGTCCGAATAATCCAAATAATCCAAATTATCAATCCTCATCTCTATAATTCAGAGAAATAGTGTAGTTAACAATAAAAATGAGGACAATAGTCCAAATAATCCAAATAATCCAAATTATCAAGCCTCGTCTCTATAATTCAGAGAAATAGTGTAGTTAACAATAAAGATGAGGACAATAGTCCAAATAATCCAAATATTCCAAATTATCAAGCCTCGTCTCTATAATTCAGAGAAATAGTGTAGTTAACAATAAAGATGAGGACAATAGTCCAAATAATCCAAATAATCCAAATTATCAAGCCTCATTTCAGAGCAATAGTAAACACCTTTGTTGTGAATCAAAAGATATATACCAACCAATTACAAACGGTAATTGTTACAATAAAAAGACATTCACCAGGTATATATTTTATTTCATCATATTAATATTTTTCTGTTAAAATGTTACAATGTTTTGTAGATATGGGCTATCTAAGCATGCCATCTTTGTTTTTCTTTCCTTTCATTATTTCTATCTTTCTTTTTTTCTTTTCTTTCTTTCTTCTTTCTTTCTTTCTTTTTCTTTCTTTCTTTCTGTCTCTATTTATTTTTTCTTTCAGATTTTCTTTCATTTAACTTTCTTCATTATTTCTTTTTTTTTTAATTATTTCTGTCTTTTTTTTTGTCGTTCTTTCATTTTTTTTGTTTCTCTCTTTATTTTTTCTATGAGATTTTTTTATTTATTGTTTTTCTTTCTTTTTTTTCATTTTTTTTTCATTTTTTCCCATCTTTCTTTTCTTTCTTTCTTTCACTCTCTTTCAGTCAATCTTTCAGTCTTTTCTCTCTCTCTCTCTCTCTCTCTCTCTCTCTCTCTCTCTCTCTCTCTCTCTCTCTCTCTCTCATTTATATTCTCTCTTCCTTCTTTTCTTCTTTATTTTTCTATCAATCATTTCTAGTTTTCTATTTTCCCTCAACCTATGTTGATTTCCCGCCTTTTCTTTTCCTTTTGATCTTACCGACTTTTAACAATTCTCTTACTCTACCTACCTCTTCCTTCCTCCTCCTCCCTCCTCCTCCTCCCTCTTCCCCCTCCTTCTTCTTCCCTTTTCTTCTTGCGACCCCGTGTCTCCGCAAAACTAGCCTAATAACCATTGTTCGATGTTAGGTACTTAATTACCTACTCTGGTAGACGCCTGTTCATAGACCTCAAGTGTACTTACCCGGAAACAAAGTGAGAAGCGTGACTGACAAGCTATTAGTTAGAGAAGCACTTCCCCATTAAAGGAATTTTCCAAACCGATTGCCAAAGCGTTATCCCCCTCTCTCTCTCTCTCTCTCACTTTCTTTCTCTCTCTGTCTCTCTCTGTCTCTCTCTCTCTTCAGTATTGTCCATAAATGACTACAACCCTAACATTTTTTATATTAAAAAAGTATTTTAATCCTAAGATAGTAAGATTCTAGTTAGAGAAGCACTTCCCCATTAAGGAATTTTCTAAAACTGCTCAGATATCCATAGATTTATTACTTTAGATATACTTTAGTAATATATATAATATATATATATTATATATATATATATATATATGGGAGAATATGTGCTTAATTGAAGTCGTACCTAATTTTGAAAGTTAATTAATTAATAATTAATTCATTAGGCGGGCATACCTATTAAATGTAAGGCTAAACAAATCGAGAAAAATCAATCTCTGTATGTACATTTGTACAGAGATTGATTTTTCTCTATTTGTTTAGCCTTATATTTAATAGGTATGCCAGCCTAATTAATTATTTATTAATTAATTAACTTTCAAAATTAGGTACGACTTCAATTAAGCACATATTCTCCCAAAAATTGTCGGCTAAAAAAAGCCATATCATAAACACACCGCGTGTGTATTTACTTTCTCATATATATATATATATATATATATATATATATATATATATATATATTTTTTCAAAAAACAAATATATATATATATGTATATATATACATATTTTCTGAAAAAACAAAAATACCAGGATTTCTACATCTTATCCGGTGAATATTGTGGTCTACAATGCTGGGATTTTTGAACTTTTTGATACTTATACATTTTTATAAACATTTACATCAAGCTCTTTTGAGTTTTCTTTGTGGACTATAATGCTTCTGATTTAATAAAATAAAATAAAATTTATTTTATTTTATTTTCAAAACAGAATATGCATTTTCTAAATTAAAAATTTTTTTTTTTTAAATTTAAAAAAATTCCGGCTATAATATTGAACGTTTCATCTGCACCACTTTCGTCTTATAACGGTCCACTCACACCGTTATCTCTTGATGAAGACCGCTTTAATAAAGGGTCGAAACAGATTTCTGTCAGCGAATTTTAACATCATGTGTTTGTTTTTCTAATATATTTATTTCACACTGTCGGATTCACTTCCATTAATTTTTCATATATATATATATATATATATATGTGTGTGTGTGTGTGTGTGTGTGTGTGTATGCATGCTTAGATAAATATGTCGTGATTAAGATTCCTAACTAGATTTAAATGAACATAATGAGATAGATGGATTGCCAATGCGTTATACCCTCTCTCTCTCTCTCTCTCCCCCCCCCTCTCTCTCTCTCTCTCTCTCTCTCTCTCTCTCTCTCTCTCTCAGTATTACCCATAAATGACTAAACCCGTAACATTTTTTTATATAAAAAAATTATTTTAATCCAAAGATAGTAAGATTCTATTATTTTATGGAATATTATGTGATCAAAACGGTTTTTCTTTATGAGTGTTGATTAACAAAAAAGAGAACTTGCCAACTGGTGGAATTTGCGGTTCCAGCAGATCACAGGGTGAAGCTGAAAGAAAACGAAAAGATGGACAAATACCTAGACCTTGCCAGAGAATTGAAAAAGCTGTGGAATATGAGGGTCAAACTAATACCAATTGTAGTTGGTGCACTTGGAACGGTCCCAAAAAAGACTGGAATATCTGGAAATCAGAGGAAAAACTGAGACCATCCAGACTACTGCACTGCTGCAATCTGCTAGAATACCCAGAAGATTCCTGGAGATCCGAGGATACTTGTTGTCACTCAGCCTCCAGTGAAAGACCATCAGCTAACACTGATTTGAAAAACTCAAAAGGAGTGAAAATAATAATATTCTGGAAAGTCTGGAAATCAGGGGAAGAATTGATACCATACAGAACACTGCACTGTTGCAATCTGCCAGAATACTCAGAAGAGTCCTGGAGACCTGAGGAGACTTGCTGTCACTCAGACTCCAGTGAAAGATCATCAGCTAACACTGATGTGAAAACTCAAAAGGAGTAAATAATAATGATAATGGACAAATACCTGGACCTTGCCAGAGAACTGAAAAAGTTATGGAATATGAAAGTCAAAGTTATACCAATTATAGTTGGTGCACTTGGAACGGTCCCAAAAAGATTGGAAAAAAGTTTGGAAAGTCTGGCAATCAAAGAGAGAATCGAGACCATCCAGAATACTGCACTGCTGCAATCTGCCAGAATACTCAGAAGAGTCCTGGAGAACTGAGGAGACTTGTCACTCAGACTCCAGTGAAAGGCCATCAGCTAACGGTAATGTAAAAAAAAAAAGGAGTGAAAATAATAATAATAATAAAAATAATAATAATAATCAGCGGATGCACAAAAGAAGTACAAGACTAGACACGACTGTATGGGAAAGGTATTCCACTGGGAATTGTGTAAAAGACTAGAATTTGACTAAACTCACAAATGGTATATATACAAACCAGAATCTTTTTATCTCTATAGCAAACCATTTAATTGTCTATTGAGGACAGATTCTTTCCGATTATTAATTTACATTGGCTGGCTCTACATCAAAGCATTTGACTGTCTATAGAGGATAGACAATCTCTTCCGAATTATTTATATAACTTTTCTACCTCTATATCAAACCATAGAGGACAGACAAACAGACTCTTCCGAATTATCTATATAAATTTTCAAGCTCCGAATCAAAACATTCGACCGTCTATAAAGGACGAACATTTCCCACATTTCTCTCTCTCTCTCTCTCTCTCTCTCTCTCTCTCTCTCTCTCTCTCTCTCTCTCTCTCTCTCTCTCTCTCTCTCTCTTTCTCTCTCTCTCTTTCTCTCTCTCTCTTTCTCACTGTATTATTCTATCTTTCTTTATCCCCTCTTTCACTCTCTCTTAATCTCTCTCCTCACCTTTTCTCTATCCCTCTCCTCTCCCCCTCTCTCTCTCTGTATTATTCTATCTTTATGTACCCCCTCTTTCACTCTCTCTTAATCTCTCTCTTCACATTCGCTCTCTCTCTCTCTCTCTCTCTCTCTCTCTCTCTCTCTCTCTTCTCTCTCTCTCTGTGTGTGCGTATTATTCTATTTCTTTACCCCCTCTTTCACTTTCTCTTAATCTCCTCCTCACCTTTTATCTATCCCTCCCCCTCTCTCTGTCTCTCTCTGTATTATTCTATCTTTCTTTACCCCCTCTTTCACTTTCTCTTAATCTCTCTCCTTACCTTTTCTCTATCCCTTTCCCTCTTTCCCTCTCCCCCCCTCTCTGTATTATTCTATCTTTCTTTACCCCCTCTTTCACTCTCTTAATCTCTCCCCTCACCTTTTCTCTATCCCGCTCTCGCTCTCTCTCTCTCTTTTCTCTCTCTCTCTCTCTCTCTCTCTCTCTCTCTCTCTTTTCACCCACACATTTAAACAGATGCATTTAGGTACATTATCGATTTTCTTATATTCTACCATAGAGGACAGACAGACCAACGCTTCCAAATTATTTATATAGATTTTCAATCTCAAAATCAAACATTCGACCATCCATGTAGGAGAGACAAACAAACTCTTCCCAATTTTTACATAGTTTTCCCAACCATTTGACCCTCGATAAAGGACGAACTTTCCCCACTTATCTCTCTCTCTCTCTCTCTCTCTCTCTCTCTCTCTCTCTCTCTCTCTCTCTCTCTCTCACTCTATCTATCTATCTATCTATCTTTACCCACCTCTTTATCTCTCTCTATCTCTCTCCTCGTCTTTTCTCTACCCCCTCTCTCTCTCTTTCTTTCTCTATCTCTTTACACACACACACTTAAACAGATGTATTTAGGTTCCATATTTACTACCACTAAATCAAACCATAGATTGTGTTTGTTTTTTGTTTTTTTGTTTTGTTTTACGGCATATCATATGGGTCATTTAATGCCGATAAAGTTTTGAAATAAATCAATTCTTAATGGATAATACCATTTTTTATAAATACATTTTTTTTAACCAATAGATGGGACCCTAACAGGTACTACCACTCCGAGTCAGAGTGGACCAGGGAGCAATGGTGATGAATGGGGTGCTCCACATTCCCCAAACCTCCAAAACTGGAACCTCACCATCAGATAGAGTTTAACGTCATTCCCAGGACATGTAGACCCGCAGCCACCGCCTTCTAGCACCCGTATGATAAAAAGGGGTTGGGGCTTGCCATAAGGGCAATAGGGTTGGAAAATCATATAGGTGCTAGGGCTTGACGTGACCTCAAACCATAGAGGACAGACAGACCAACTTTACCGAATTATTTATATAGATTGTTCAACTCTATATCAAACAAATTGACCGTTTATAAAAGACCATTCTTCCCCAT
Source organism: Doryteuthis pealeii (assembly GCA_023376005.1). Lineage (NCBI taxonomy): Eukaryota > Metazoa > Mollusca > Cephalopoda > Myopsida > Loliginidae > Doryteuthis > Doryteuthis pealeii. The sequence goes on along the minus strand of CM042182.1, from coordinate 28,775,543 downwards.
TCACCACACACACACAATTCTCCTCTCTCTCTTCTCTCTCTCTCTCTCTCTTCTCTCTCTCACACCCCTCCAGCCCAATCCTCTCCAACCACCCACACCCCGGAACAAATAACATAGGTACATTATCGATTTTCTATTTCACCATAGAGGACAGACACAACAACTCTTCCGAATTATTTATATAGATTTCTAACTGTACATCAAACTATTTGACCGTCTATAAAAGACAAACAAACCCATCCCACTGATCACCCGCCCCTCTCCTCTCTCTCTCTTTCCTATCTCTCCACAACCCATCCTCTCTCTCTTCTCTCTCTCTCTCTCTCTCTATTTCTCTCTCTCTCTCATCTCTCTCTCATTCTCTCCTTTTTTTT
>CM042182.1:28769050-28775069 GCA_023376005.1 Doryteuthis pealeii | reverse complement strand
TACTCGCTCGCCTATAGCAAACCATTGTTTCCTAAGTTGTCTTACTTGTGAGGCACAGATTCTCTCGATATTCAATACCATCACTTTACATGCTCCTGGTGCTCCTACATGCATATAGCATTGACTGTTCTATATGAGCGATACACACCACAGATCACTCTGCCTGTATCGTAGCTCGATCCTATTAGGCTACTAAGCTTTTTCTATCGTCTCTATATAAACCATTTAGAGGGACAGACAAACAGACTCTTCCGAATTATCTATATAAATTTTTTCAAGCTCCGAATCAAAACATTCGAAAGTCTATAAAGGACGAACATTTCCCACATTTCTCTCCCCCCTCTCTCTCTTCTCCTCTCTCTCTCTCTTTCTCTCTCTCGCTCTTTCTCACTGTATTATTCTATCTTTCTTTATCCCCTCTTTCACTCTCTCTTAATCTCTCTCCTCACCTTTTCTCTATCCCTCTCCCTCTCCACCTCTCTCTCTGTATTATTCTATCTTTATCTACCCCTCTTTCACTCTCTCTTAATCTCTCTCCTCACCTCTCTCTTCTCTCTCTCTTTCTCTCCTCTCTCTCCTTCTCTCTCTCTCTCTTATTCTATCTTTTCTTTTACCCCCCTCTTTCACTCTCTCTTAATCTCTCTCCTCACCTTTCCCCCCCTCTCTCTCTCTCTATTATTCTATCTTTCTTTACCCCCTCTTCACTCTCTCTCAATCTCACTCCTCACCTTTTCTCTCTCTCTCTCTCTCTCTCTCTCTCTCTCTTATATCTATCTTTCTTTTACCCCCTCTTTCACTCTCTCTTTAATCTCTCTCCTCACCTTCTCTCTCTCTCTCTCTCTCTCTCTCTCTCTCTCTCTTATTCTATCTTTCTTTACCCCCTCTCACTCTCTCTAATCTCTCTCCTCACCTTCCCCCCTCTCTCTCTCTCTCTATTATTCTATCTTTCTTACCCCCTCTTTCACTCTCTCTCAATCTCACTCCTCACCTCTCTCTCCCTCTCTCTCTCTCTCTCTCTCTCTCTCTCTCTCTCTGTAATATTCTATCTTCTTTACCCCCTCTTTCACTCTTCTCTCAATCTCAATCTCACCTTTTCTCTCTCCCTCTCTCTCTCTCTCTCTCTCTCTCTCCTCTCTCTCTCTGTAATATTCTATCGTTCTTACCCCTCTTTCACTCTCTTAATTCTCTCTCCTCACCTTTTCTCTATCCCACTCTCTCTCTCTCTCTCTTCTCTCTCTCTCTCTCTCTCTCTTTTCACCCACACATTTAAACAGATGCATTTAGGTACATTATCGATTTCTTATATTCTACCATAGAGGACAGACGGACCAACGCTTCCAAATTATCTATATAGATTTTCAATCTCAGAATCAAACATTCGACCATCCATAGAGGAGAGACAAACAAACTCTTCCCAATTTTTACATAGATTTCCCAACCATTTGACCCTCGATAAAGACGAACTTTCCCCACTTATCTCTCTCTCTCTCTCTCTCTCTCTCTCTCTCTCTCTCTCTCTCTCTCCTCCCTCATCTATCTATCTATCTTTACCCACCTCTTATCTCTCTCTATCTCTCTCCTCGTCTTTTCTCACCCCCTCTCTCTCTCTTTCTTTCTCTATCTCTTTACACACACACACTTAAAACAGAGTATTTAGGTTCCATATTTACTACCACTAAATCAAACCATAGATTTTGTTCGTTTTTTGTTTGTTTTTTGTTTTACGGCATATCAACCTCAGTGGGTCATTTAATGCCGATAAAGTTTTGAAATAAATCAATTCTTAATGGATAATACAATTTTTTATAAATACATTTTTTTTATTTAACCAATAGATGGGACCCTAACAGGTACTACCACTCCGGGTCAGAGTGGACCAGGGAGCAATGGTGATGAATGGGGTGCTCCACATTCCCCAAACCTCCAAAACTGGAACCTCACCATCAGATAGAGTTTAACGTCATTCCCAGGACATGTAGACCCGCAGCCACCGCCTTCTAGCACCCATATGATAAAAAGGGGTCGGGGCTTGCCATAAGGGCAATAGGGTTGGGAAAATCATATAGGTGCTAGGGCTTGACGTGACCTCAAACCATAGAGGACAGACAAACCAACTATTCCGAGTTATTTATATAGATTGTTCAATTCTATATCAAACCAATTGACCGTTTATAAAGGACCATTCTTCCCATTCACCACACACACACCATACTCACTCTCTCTCTCTCTCTCTCTCTCTCTCTCCACACCCCATCCAGCCCTCTCTTACCACCCACACCCGGAACAAATACATTTAGGTACATTATCGATTTTCTTATTCTACCATGGAGGACAGACAAACCAACTCTTCCGAATTATTTATATAGATTTTTCAAGCTCCGAATCAAAACGTTCGACCGTCTATAAGGACGAACTTTCCCCGCTCATCTCTCTCTCTCTCTCCTCTCCTCTCTCTCTCTCTCTCTCTCTCTCTCTCTCTCCAAGCCTCTCCCACCACACACAAACATGAACAAATACATTTAGGTACATTATCGATTTTCTTATTTTCTACCATAGAGGACAGACAAACAAACTCTTCCAAATTATTTATATAGATTTTCTAACTGTACATCAAACTATTTGACCGTCTATAAAGGACAAACAAACCCATCCCACTGATCACTCGCCCCTCTCCCCTCTCTCTCTATCTCTCCACAACCCATCCACTCTCTCTCTCTCTCTCTCTCTCACCCCACACATGAACAGAAACATTTAGGTACATGATCAATTTCCTTATTTTCAACTTCTATATAAAACCATAGAGGACAGACAAACCAACTCTTCCGAATTATTTATATAGATTTTCAAGCTCCGAATCAAAACGTTCGACCGTCTATAAAGGACGAACTTTCCCCACTCATCTCTCTCTCTATCTCTCTCTCCAAGCCCATCCACCCTCTCCCACCACACACAAGCATGAACAAATACATTTAGGTACATTATCGATTTTCTTATTTTCTACCATAGAGGACAGACAAACAAACTATTCCAAGTTATATAGATTTTTCAACTCTATATCAAACTATCTGACCGTTTATAAAGGACAAACTCTTCCCATTCATTTCTCTCTTCTCTCTCTCTCTCTCTCTCTCTCTCTCCACACCCATATACCATCTCCCCACCCCACACACATGAACAGGTACATTATCGATTTCCTTATATTTCTACCATAGAGGACAGACAAACCAACTCTTCGAATTATTTATATAGATTTCCAACTCTAGATCAAACCATTTGACCGTCTTTAAAGGACAAACTCTCTCTCATCTTCTCTCTCTCTCTCTCTCTCCTCTATCTATCTATCTATCTATCTATCTTTCTCTCCACCCATCCACCCTCTCTCACCACTCCCACACACGAACTGCTACATTTAGGTACCATAGAGGAGAGACAAACCAACTCTTCCGAATTATTTATATAGATTTTACAATTCTAGATCAAACCATTTGACCGTCTATAAAGGACAAACAAACTCTTCCCACTGATCACTTACCCCCCACCCCTCTCCACACCCACCCACCCTCTTTCTCCACACCCCACCTACACCCTCTCTCTCTCTCCACCCCCACACATGAACAGATGCATTTAGGTACATTATCGATTTCCATCTACCTGTGCCTAGATTAACAACTGCGACGTCTCAATCGAATAGTGCAAATTCTAATTAAATAACTTCTGCTCTGATCCACTCTTCTCTTCTCTTCAAAAACTTTGTATTTTTCACAGTTTTTCCGAAAGTTTTTCTCCTGTTTCTTCTTCTTTTTCGCATTGTCTACACACACACTATCTCAACACGCAATTCTTCTTTTATTTTTCATTGCTTTTTATTTTTCTCGTTTTTTTTTTTTGTTGCTTTCTCCCAACAAAAGTTACCAAACAAATACCATACATGCGACAACGTTTACTCGTGGACACAGTATGCTCTAGTTTTTTTTTTTTTTTTTGCAAATGTTTAACTTTCTCCCCGGATCGATACTGACTAGCTTTACACTTAATATCACGATTTACACGTACATGTTTTCACAAACCAAATTGTGTCGTTGGTGATCTCTTCATTTTTGTTAGCCCTGTTGGATTTTACGGTATGTCAACCCTTGTTGGGTTATTTTATGCCGAAGACGTTAGAGCGTTCGGCTAGAAGCCACAAGGTTCCTAGTTCGATACCGGTCCCCGCCAACTCAGCGTATGAGTAGCACAGGGATCTGTGCGGTAAAGTAAGGAGCTGATGGTAGGTGTGGCGCTCCACCTCAGATGCTAAATACAATCTCCTTGGTCTAGCGCTATTGAAAAGGGGATAGACTCCCTCGCTGACTGGCTGATACCGACTTTAGGCCGCCCCGACGACTTTACTTACTTTATTGAAGGGTACTCAATTATTTTTAAACTCATTTCAACAAACCAACTCGTGTCACTGGTGATCTCTTCATTTTTGTTAGCCCAGTTGGTTAGTTGGATTTTACGGTATGTCAACCCTTGTTGGGTTATTTTATGCCGAAGACGTTTTATTTTAGGTATTATTGAAGGGTACTCAATTATTTTTAAACTCATTTCCACAAACCAACTCGTGTCACTGGTGATCTGTTCATTTTTATTAGCCCAGTCGGGGTTGGTTGGTTGGATTTTACGGCATGTCAACCCTTGTTGGGTTATTTTATGCCAAATACATTTTCTTTATTCATTATTCATGGTATTTAATTATTTTTCAACTCATTTACACAAACCAACTTTGTGTCGATGGTGATCTCTTCATTTTTGTTAGCTCAGTCGGTTAGTTGGATTTACGGCATGTCAACCCTGTTGAGGTATTTTATGCCGAAGACGTCTTGTTTTATTCATTATTGAGGGTAGTCAATTATTTTTAAACTGATTTTCACAATCCAACTTGTGTCGATGGTGATCTCTTCATTTTGTTAGCTCAGTCGGTTAGTTGGATTTTACGGCATGTCAACCCTTGTTTTATGCCGAAGACGTTTGTTTTATTCATTACGTTTAGTATTATGAAGGTACTTTATTTTTAAACTCATTTCTACAAACCAACTCGTGTCGTTGGTGATCTCTTCATTTTTGTTAGCTCAGTTGGTTCGTTTGAATTTACGGCATGTCAACCCTTGTTGGGTTATTTTATGCCGAAGATATTTTGTTTTATTCATTATTGATGGTACTCAGTTATTTTAAACTCATTTCTACAAACCAACTCGTGTCGTTAGTGATCTCTTCATTTTTGTTAGCCCAGACAGTTAGTTGGATTTTACGGCATGTCAACCCTTGTTGGGTTATTTTATGCCGACGACGTTTTGTTTTATTCATTCTTGAAGGTAGTCAATTATTTTTAAACTCATTTTTAAAGCACATTTTTTCTATTTAAACCATAGAAGGGTCACTGACAAGTACTGCCACATGGGTCAGAGTAGACCGGGAATGATGAAGGCGTACTCCACATTCCCCAGAGCTCCAGAAATGGAACTTCACCATCAGAAGTTTAACCTCATACCCAGGACATTAAGACCCCCAGCCACAGCCTTTTAGTATATGTATGATAAAAAGCTTTGGGTTTGCTATAAGGGCAATCGAGTTGGGACAATCATATCACCAGCCGATTGATCGGAGGGATCCTCTCTGACAACCCGTCTAGCCTAAGTATTGACCGAAGTGGAATGTTGCATGTCATGGACTGCTCAGCCACCAGGGTTCCATCCTTAAGCATCATGGGTCACCACCCACGGCCAACGGGTAGGCCCATTAAGCCCATACCAGTCGGTGTATACTTAAGCCCCAGTCGACAGTGCCTCGCCCAGTGGGCTGGGTAAGTATTTACCCAATCTGTTCATGGTAGAGATATGACACAATATGAGTAAAGATATGTCGCTATTCAATAGTAATTGATTTACGATACTAGGCTGCAAACCATTGCGCCTCAATGGGACAGCCGTGGTATTTACCCAACCTGTTCCCAACAGGTAGCATGTGACACAAGATCACG
>CM042182.1:28761550-28766550 GCA_023376005.1 Doryteuthis pealeii | reverse complement strand
CTTTTTTGCGAATTGGTTTACGGTTTAGGGGTTTGGGGATTAAGGTTGTTTTTAATTACGTATTGCTAAAAAACAAAACACAACAAAAAAAAACAAAAACAAATTACTAAACTTTTAATGTTAAAAAATAATTTTTTTAAATCCAAGTTTAATTGAAATTATACATTGCCATACTAACACATACGAATGAGACTAATGTGTCTACCGTTGGATTCAATAATTAATTTCAATGGTTAATTAAATTTATAGTAATTTGCGTTTTTTAAGCAATACGTAATTAAAAACAACCTTAATCCCCAAACCCCTAAACTGTAACCCAATTTGCAAAAAAGTTAATTCATACACTGTAGTTAAACTGTCATGGATTACCACCGTTTTAATTTAAACGACGATTTGCAAGTTTAACCCATAATTCTTACATTATAAAATGAAAGCATCAATTCCTGTTACTGTACATACACTCGGTGGAAACACCTGGTGTAATGGTTATAATGCTAATCCCCTTTGGAAAGGTATGAATCGGCCTATTTTCGTACGGATGACTTCTGATTTAGGTCGGAAAATTAAAACGGAAAGTTTTTTGGTGGTACCCAATGACAGTTTAACTACAGTCTATGAATTAACATTTTGCGAATTGGGTTACGGTTTTAGGGGATTAAGGTTGATTTTAATTACGTATTGCTTTACAAAAATAAACAACAAAAAAACAAATTACTATACATTTAATGTTGAAAAATATTTTTTTTAAACTAAGTTTAATTCAAATTATACATTGCAATACTAACACAAACAACAGTCTCAATAAAAGATTCAATAATTAATTTCAATGGTTAATTAAATGTATAGTAATTTGGGTTTTTTGTTGTTTATCTTTTTTAAAGCAATACGTAATTTAAAAAAAAACTTAATCCCCTAAAACCGTAACCCAATTCGCAAAATGTTAATTCATAAACTGTAGTTAAACTGTCATTGGGTACCACCAAAAAACGTTCCGTTTTAATTTTCCGACCTAAATCAGAAGTCAGCCTTTCCCTGTAGCTATGGATAAATAGTACGACAGAATATGACTCTTTAAGCTTGGAAAACTCTGAATTCAAACCTGTTAAACTCCGCTTAAGAAATTGACATTGTGCCACGTTCTACTCGTGAGACGGGATAGTTTATAAATACGTATATTCGTTCGAGCTGTCCTTGGGTTCTGCGACAAAAAAAGAAAGAAAGAAAAAAACAAATAAAAAAAGTCTTATTCAAATTTTTGGTAATGATAGAAAATAAGATTTTTCAGGGTTTTTTTGTTTTGTCCGATACTGTTGTGTACATTACTTTGAATCATTGGCATATGTTTTGAGTGTCTCATTAAAAGGTTTGCTACTCCTGACAAAAGTGCTCTGGGGTCCCGTTAGTAACGAACATAAACTTTAGTCGCTAGCGTTAGAGCTGTCTTTGTACTAGCTTCGACTAAACATATAATTGTTCGAGATGTCCTTGGGTTCTGCAACAAAAGAAACGGATAAAAAAGTTTTAATAAAATTTGTGGCAAGGATAAAAACATGGTCTACATTTTTCAGTTTTTTTTGTTTTTTTTTTTTTTGTCCAAGACTGTAGTTGTACTCAACTTTGAATAATTAGCATATATTTTAAGTGTTTCCTTTAAACATTAAAAGGTTCCCTACCCCTGAGAAAAATGCTCTGGGGTCCCGTTAGTAACTAACATAAACTTTAGTCGCTAGATTTCGAGCTGTCCTTCTACTAGCTTCGATTGAATCGTTCGAGATGTCCTTGAGTTCTGCGACAAAAGAAACGGATAAAAAGGACATTTAGGGAATTATAATATGCATGTGTGTGTGTGTGTGTGTAAGGCTGTCTACATTGTGTATGCGAATAGATATGTGTGTTTGTAAATGAGAAAGAAAAAAATCAAAGCGTTATATGAATGAATGACTAAATAAAAGTTGACTGAATGGGAACTGGTAAAATGGAACAGCCGTGAAAAGAACGCTGACCGAATTCGGATTATAATGTGTAACTTGACCGGCAAAATATTTGTTGAATGGAAGTTAAATTTCGAAAGAACAAACCTCCCACCTCCATTCCCTCCTACACATCAAAAAAAGAAAAAAAGATCTAAAGCATTGGTAACATCTGGTTAACTTTATTTGGTCTTTGTTTTTTGTTTTTCTCAATGACACTGGAAATTTCCTTTCACGTTCATACACACACACACACACACACACACACACACATACACAGATGCGTATGCACGATTTCAAGCACTTCTCTATGGAATTTTTTGCAAAAAGAGAAAGTATAGAATCGGTCTCTCAAAGTGTGCTGAAGTCAAACAGAGTTATCTACCCTTGGATCATTTCTCTAGAAATATTATAAAAAATTTGGACCATATTACCTTTAGGCACCCTTTTTGATCTCGATTAAGAAAGGACATGTTTTTCATTTACACCCTTAATATCCGGTTGTTTGTTAGGGATTAGGGTTAGGGTTAGGGTTTAGTTTTATAATTTTAAAAAATTCTAAAAATCGTCTGTTAAAACAACCGGATATTGACGGATATAATTATCAAATATTATCAATTATCCTAATGAACAAAGTGCTCGATATGGAAATTCATTAAATTTGCAAATTTATCAGAGCTCAGTTGGTTGTGCTCGGCTCGGAACTTCGACGTTCCTGGTTCGATACCGGCCCTCGCCAACTCAGCGTATGTGTAGCACAGGAATCTGTGCGGTAAAGTGCGGTGCTGATGGTAGGTGTTGCGCTTCACCTCAGACGCATTAACAATCTCCTTGCTTTAGTTCTAGTGAAAAGAAGATAGACTCCCTCGCTATCCGGCTGATAGCGACTTTAAGCCACCCCGACGACTTTACTTACTTACTTTACTTATGCCCTATTAGCCAATTTATCTTTTATTTTCTCATACCACAGCCGGTAATTTGACCCCTAGTGACCCCAAATGAATTCAAGGCTAAATTTAAATACTACCACTGGATTTCTTGTAAAATGTTACCCTTGAAATGTTTTGTTTGATCATAGTACAGGGCTCTTTTTTTCCCATCGCATCCCCTTAAAGAGACACGGACAGATAGATACATTACAAATATTAGCAAAATAAAAAACGCTCTCCGGGCGATGTAAAAATAGATTTTTGAAACCTATTGCCTTTCATTGCCATTACTTCCAGATCCACTCAGAATCGAAATGTTAGTACTTTTTAGGGTTCAATCTATTAGTAAAATATATCTTATTGGACATTATTCGTACTAGCAAAATAAAAAACGCCAACCGGGCGATGTACAAATAGATTTTTTAAGGGTGGGAGTTAAAATTTCAATGTCAGCGAGTTTGTACCCTAAGTAAGTAAAATCATCAATTTCATTAGAGGATTAAAAAAATAAAACAATTTGATATGTAAACTTTAAATATGTATTAAAATAAAACAAACTATATATAGATATAGAATACCAGTCATGTATTTATTAAAACTTGTTTTAAAAAACAATGAGGACTGTCTAATGCTGCATGTTTAAATTTTGAGTGTATTTATTCTATGTTATGACGATTTTGGGTAATGTGACGTAGGCAGTGACGTAGTTTTTGTTACAGACAAAAACCGGAAGCGAATCTCCATTATTGATAGAGATAATATATCAAAGTCACAGATACCAAGCACTAAACAGGTTGATTGTTGTATGCAGTTTGAATACTCTGAAGTTGGTCCAAATGACTTGCCACCCTGGAGCAGAAGGAAACAGCGACTGCACCTCTACAGAGGGTAAGACTCCCCCAATTGGGCCAACTGTTGGCTGCGGTAAATATGATACTTGCGGACTGGACCCAGGTGGCTGAGCAAATAATGACATACATCACTCCACTTAAGTCTTTACTTAGGCTAGACGAGCAGTTGGAAAGGCCACCTCAGTGTTAAGTATCTGGTCGGCATCCTTAGTTCCAGATGTAATAAGTAAGTAAGCAAGCCAATAAGAATCTGGTGTTCTTTGTAAGTCCTACGTCCAAGAGAATCCAAGTGTCAATGACATAAGTTTAGAATGGTGCCTCTATTAATACAGCAGAAGCAGCAGCAGCAGTGCCAGTGATTGGACAATAGAAATCTACCCCAGGTCACATGGTAGTCAACGAGTCTATATTTAGGAGTGACCATTTACCTCATCCCTTATATCCTAAAACATTCAACACTCAGATCAATCGACTGGTCACATCATGCCCTAGCACCTATATGATTGTCCTAACCCTATTTCCCTTTTGGTAAGCCTTGTCTAATTATATATGTGCTAGAAGGTGGTGGTTGAGGGGCTTAATGTCCTGGGTATGATGTTAACCTGAATCTAAAGATGAAGTTCCAATTTTGGAGCTCTGGGGAGTGTGGAGTACCCTTTCATCACCATTACTCCCAGATCCACTCTGATAATACCTTTTATGGCCCTATCTTGGTGAAAGGCAAACAACCTCTTACCATTAGACCACACACCTCCAACCTTGGATATGCGATATAAGTTTGCTATCTATTACACCACGATGGTAAGCACTTTTTTCCCAACCCGTTTGCCACGGGAAGGATGCGACACAAACTCGCATGTATGTATGTAGCATTTAGCGTGGATCGAACTCTATTCAGGAGTGATGGATGTGCGAGGCTAGCTTACTAACCATTACCCAATGTACGTATGTATGAGGGAAATATAGAATATACAAAGAGGGGTATATATGCTGATCTTGGAACATTGATGGAGATAGGTGGTTTAATAGCTAAGGGCATAGGATATGGAATCATCGACCCGAGTTCAAATCCCAGACGAAGCTGCCTACATTTCATATAGCGTTAATACCCTTGAGAAAGGTATGCGTTCACCTGCTCCACCTCCAGCTAGGGGTAAAAAGCAATGCAGACTGGGCTCTTTAACCTTGTTTGGCAACCAGTCTAGGAGAATGAAAACTCTGAATTAAAGCCTGTTGAACTCTGCCAAAAA
>CM042182.1:28729050-28756550 GCA_023376005.1 Doryteuthis pealeii | reverse complement strand
CAGTTCCACTCTGTCCCAGAGTGGTAATATATGTTAGGGTTCCATATATGGATAAAATAGAAAAATTAGTTTTTTAAAAATTAGCTTGAAAAAAAATGAATTCGAAATAAATGTAGAGTACCCATAAAACTTGAATAAAACAAAATATTTTCGGCATAAAATAACCCAACAACGGTTGAAATGTCGTTAGATCCAACCGACCAACCAACTAAATTGAATACAAGGTGTGTCAAAAAGCACCAAGTTTAAAGCTGTATTTACCCAGATATAAATGAAAAGTTATTTTTTCAGAATACAAGGAGTGTCAAAAAGGTTTAAAAAACAAAACTTTGACACACCTTGTATGGGTACCGTTGTAACACGTCTATCACATTCTTGTAATAATACAGAAATAATTTCTTACGTGATAACGATTAAGAATCAAAGTTTCAGATTATGAATTTTTTTTTTTTTTTTGGGGGGGGGGGTAATTTGCCCCTTTAATTTTTCGAGGGGTGAGCCTAGTTTTCTACATTACTTTAACAAAAGAGTGACCCAGTGATACTATTTCTTTGAATTTTCTTAATCAAATGACCGCACTTAAAACTTGACCACTAAAAATACCTCGAGACTGAAATGTCTGATCAAAAATCTATAAAATCAATTATTTCAAGAAGATAATCTTCTAAGGAAAGTAATCGATAATTCCTAAATTTCCTGACGGCACGAGTACACTAGTAATTATAATAGGTGCACCTGTAACGTTGATGGGTTGCCGTTGCAACAGCGGTCCATGATGATACTGATGCTTCTATTTAGAAAAACGAAAATGAAAAACCGTTGGTAATCAGATAATTACCTAAAGATTTTCATTTATTTATTTATATTTTGCTCCCCCTCTCTCTCTCTCTATATATATTATATATATATATATATATATATATATATGTGTATGTGTGTGTGTGTGTGTGTAGGTATATATATATATATATATATATATATATATATATATATGTGTGAATGGAAACTTTATTTATATGTATGGTGAGCTTATATCTTTTCTGGTTGAATGCTATCACTAAAATATTTGATATTATTCACACACACACACACACACACAAACACACACACACACACTCTCTTTCTCTCTCTCTCTCTCTCTATCAATCTATCTATCACACACACTTAGGCACACGCACACGCACACACACACACACTCTCTCTCTCTTTCTCTATCACAAACATACAGGCACACACACACATATATATATATATATATATATATATATGAAGATAGGAGGGTTGGAGTAAATATATGACAATATGAGGTAAGGTAAAAGGAAAAGTGGACAAAAAATAATGACTCAAACAAGTAGAGATAGGAGAGAAATATTTCGTTCCGCTTTACGCGAGGAACTTCATCAGTCTAATTTCCTCGTGTAAAGCAGAACAAAATATTTTTCTCCTACTTCTACTTGTTTGAGTCATTATTTTTTGTCCACTTTTCCTGTTAGCTTACCTCATTAATATATATATATATATATAATATATATATATATATATATATATACTTTTGTATATTTTTGCACACAGTCCTATATATACCAACCTGTCTTCACGAACCGGCTACAAGTTTTCCCTCTCATAGACTGGTTGCCATACGAAGATTATAGAGCCAAGTCCACCTACTTATTTACCCATAGTTGGAAGGAGCATATTTGGATTCATATTTTTCCCAAATGTATCTGCGCTATGTGAAATGCAAATAACATCTTCCAGGATTTGAACTCGTCTCGCCGTATCCATTTCTTTCGACGATATATCCGCAAGCACCTCCAAAATTATATATATGAACGTACAATGAATGCAATTCTCAAATCTTTAGGAATAAAATTACCCTTGATGGTTGGCATGCCGATGAAATCAATCAATCAGTTCTTTTGGATCCCACCAGGCCCTGATGATGATAGGTGTGTTGCTTTGGATCATATCTCTGGAACAGTCGCTGACGTAGAAAAGGCGTCTCACAGGATTTGAAAGCAACATGGCTGGTACGACATCCGATTTCCCCCGCATAAGAATGCCAGTTTTATTGCCACAAGTCCCAGATGTCTGAAAATCCATTGGTTTGAAAATCTAACGATCTGCAAGACAAGCGTATTTCTTACTCTCGGTCCCCCTTGGCCTCGTTGGTCACTGGTCATGGACAAAGTGGCCAAAATAGGGAGGGACGAAAGTATCCACACAGGGCTCATAAAAGATATGTGCCAAAACTATGAATGGTAACCCTGTCATTCCATCGAGACACTTTCCTTTACCGGATCTGGAATGTTTAAGAATGGACAGTAAGTCAGATCTTTCTTGGAGATTTCTTCGAGACTGGTTTGATGGGGAAATTGAACAGAGCTTTACCCACAGGAAAGAAAACGGTGTCCCTTACTGTCAACAATGCCTCAGCATCTGCAGGTGGACTCATAGCATACATCAGCACCAGTGCGCAGAGCGACTGCAAATCTAAAGTTCACATCGTCTATCTTTATTCTACGCTAGAGGAGAAAGGATTCCAACTATCTTTCTTACTTAAAGTTATTTACCTTGCATCCCACGTACGTAATAACTGATATAACCTCAACCTGGAAGAATTGTCGCTTTAACTTGTCAGTGAGATCGGATTTCCATATGACCGATAATTTGTTTGTGGCCGCCCATGCATTTCCTATTCGTGTATTAACATCGCTTTCTGTGGATGAAATAATACTACCCAGGTATGTGAATTGTTCTACTTTCTTAAGAGGCTTACCGTCGAGTGTGGAGATGTCTCCTTTCTTTTTGAAACTCATGAAGTCCGTTTTATCAGAGTTCACGTAGAGGCCGATATTTTTTGCTGCCTTCTCCACACTATGCAGTAGTGATTCGGCCTGTGACGGTGTATCTGCCAGAAGTGCAAGGTCATCAGCGTAGTCTGCATCTGTGACAGTGTGACAGAGCGAATGCAAATCTAAAGTTCACATCGTCTATCTTTATTCTACGCTAGAGGAGAAAGGATTCCATCTATCTTTCTTATTTAAAGTTATTTACCTTGCATCCCACGTACGCAAGGTCTTTTTAATGTGCGACCACACACGAACCGAAGCTCATGGGATGGTGGGTGCAAAAATGCGTAGATAGTATCGGCATTACCCCTCAATGGGGCGCCTCAGGCAATAAATGCTCCTTTAAATCAAGGGGGCGGGTATTGCCTGGGGGATAGCCCCCTGGGATCAACGCCGTTAATATACATCAATAGTCCAGTGGCCGAAGCTACCGGACCGCCGCCCCGAATGGCAGACTCTTAATGTCTTTCTTTCTTACTTTTATATATTCACTAAGGTGATTCAAAAGTTTTGCAACATTTCGTTGATGTGATGCATAATTCAGCTGTTCTGGATGCTTTTGTCAAGATTGTGAAGGTGACGAATTACACTGGATCGTGAAATACCACACTCACCTGATACTCTCCGAGTGTTACTCACTGGATTTGAATATATTCGCTTATAGTTAATTTCTTACTTTTATGCATTCATTAGGGTGAGTCAAAAATTTGCAACATTTCTTTAATATGAGGCACAATTCGGCAGTTCCAGATGCTTTTGCCGAGGTTGTGAAGGTGACAAATCGCACTGGAATATAAGATACCGAGCTCACCTGAACTTGTTTCAAATGCATTTGAAACAAATTCACCTAATGATTACTGACCCATGAAACCAAAATGGTCGTGACTGTTCCTTTGTCACCTAATAAATAGATATGTAAAACCTTTATATGTCTATTTTATTATATTATATAACAGCTCTATTTTTATATTGAGCACTCTACCAATAATACTGCGTTTGGTACACCGTTCCAGTAAAAGCTGAAACAGTGACAATCCCCCCACACACACACTATATATATATATATATATATATATATATATATATGATCTAAATTAGCAACTAGCACTAGGAATTCACCTTTTCAATCTCCTTGATCGATTCTGAATGAGAATTTTAGATAAATGCTTTTTTTTCAAAAGTCTTGCAATGTAACACTTACTAATGTCTCTCCTACTCAGCAGGTGGAGAAAATGGATATCTACCCTGGTTAATGGAGCTTTCATCCATGTCCTTGTAGATCTGAAAAAAGCTTTCAACCATGACCTTGTTCATCTGAACAGGCTAATGTGTCAAAATGTCTAGGGAGCGGCCAGAAATTAAATATGTATGCTATGAATTTTATTGATTATTCAACTTGACCTCAAAGATATAATCGGGAAATTAATACACACACACACACACACACACACAAACCCGTGTGTATGTATGTGTATATGTGTGTGTGTGTGCATGTGCTTTAGTGCGTATAATATGTATATATATATATATATATATATATATATATATATATAGTGTGTGATATGGTCACTGTTTCAGCTTTTACTGGAACGGTGTACCAAACGAAGTATTATTGGTAGAGTGCTCAATATAAAATAGAGCTGTTATATAATATAATAAGATAAATATATAAAGGTTTTACATATCTATTTATTAGGTGACAAAGGAACAATCACAACCATATTGGTTTCATGCGATGCAATCATCAGGTGAAGATGTTTCAAATGTAAGGAAAATCGAAAAATTACAAAAAATTTCAAAAAATTCAATAGACATGGGATGCGTATGATTGGATAAAATGATGTGTGTGTGTATGTGAAGGTGAATTGAATGTGTGAGAGTGTTTATGGGCAGCATAAAGGTTGCGTACGCGTAGTAACTGGTCACACACATAATACGTTGATCTGTGAGTGTGTGGTATTTTAACAGCGCTTACGTGCGAGCGCTTGTGCCTGTGCATGTATGTGTGTGTGTGTATGTTTTTTTCTGTCGGATGTGTAGGTTATGTATGTTGTATATAGCTGGGTTGTGTTAGTTGAGGAGTGCGGATGAATAATATTAACTATAAGATTGCAAATGTTGTATATTATGGGCGGGTAGCGGTGGGGTAATACGATGTGTAGCGATGTCAACCGGACGTTGCTGCACGCGGTTACACATTGACATGACAACGCACACATACATACACAGACACACACGTATATACGCACACATACATACGCGTGCACATACACACATATATATATATTATACGCCCTAAAGCACATGCGCACACGGAATGGAGAGCTTCCTCATAAAATCACAATTGCGCTGGGCTGGTCATGTTTTGCGAATGCATGATGACAGAATACCAAAGATTCTGTTGTATAGTCAGCTTGATGGTGGTAAAAGAAACGTGGGTCGACCATTGCTCAGGTTTAAGGACAAGCTGAAAAGTAACCTCTCAGCTGCAAATATAGATTACGCTACTTTTGAGAGCACAGCACTCAATCGTAGAATGTGGAGGACTTTGTCTGGCAATGGTATTAAGGATTTTGCAGCATCAGAGGTCACCAAGCTGCGTCAAACTAGAGAAAGGACTAGAGTATTGGCTAGTGTCCCGGCAATACATTCAAATAATGCACACACTTGTTCCATCTGTGGACTTCTTTGCAAGTCATTGGCAGGGCTGAAATATCACCTGCGATTAACACACAAGGTTAGATGAAAAAGGTTGTCTGAACCTCATACGTCGAAATCGACGGGAGAGTCCATCATATATATATATATATATACATATATATATATAAGTAAAGAAATACCAAAAGACTTAGAGATTTAGCATTATAGTCTATTTCAGGGAGCTTAGTCTAAGCTCCCTGAAATAGACTATAATGCTAAATCTCTAAGTCTTTTGTTATTCCTTTACTTATATATTTGCTCTGTGACTCTAACATTAAGAGCACACATTGAGCTCTGCAAATTGTGACAAAGTGTCTAACTCTCCCGACTCATCAGATGCGAATGATGAGTCGGGAGAGTTAGACACTTTGTCTAAGCTCCCTGAAATAGACTATAAAGATAAATCTCTAAGTCTTTTGTTATTTCTTTACTTATATATTTGCTCTGTGACTCTAACATTAAGAGCACACATTGAGCTCTCATATGCGACAGGTTTTTAAAATTAAACTCTTGTGTCGTAAGGAAGATTTCTTCTCTGGACTTTTGGATTATATATATATATATATATGGGAGAAATGTGAGGAGGTTAATCCGACAGTATGTGGAGAAAGGTAGACAAACACGGGATGTTATGGAAACTGGATGTTTATTGTCGACGGTGCAACGTTTCGGTCTATTAGACCTTCTTCAGGACTTGGATATAGTTCTTGCTTCAATGATGGACATTTTCAAAATGGTGAAGCAGGAGGTCGTCAGTGGGGGTAGGGGTGGTTGGGGGTGGGTAGTGGATTTTCTTCTCTTTAGATGGGGAGTGTCAGAATAGTTAATGGTACCGCAGGTGTTAGTCCAGTATATATTAGATTGTAAGGACTGGTTAATGTAGAATACTGTTAATTGTTATTCTGTGTTACTTTCACCCTTAGCCAGGATTGAACCTGCAGTCTGGAAATGACTGTTACAGATTGTTAACTATTAGACAGTGGAACAGTCAAACACCTTCTCAGCTTAATGGACTCTTCCTGGCAGTAGTGGCAGTAATTATTTAAGCTGTTATAGTGGGTTCATTGGAACTAGTAACTGCATGGTTAGGCTTGGCCAGTCACATTGCTCAAACCAATTGTTGACTGTCTAACTGACTTACTTCAATAGTTAAGATATATGTATGTGTGTGTGTGTGTCTATTTTTCATTAAAAAAAATGTTTACATGAAAATAAATAAAAGCAAGAACTATACAAAAGTCCGGAAGAAGGTCTAATAGACCGAAACTTTGCACCGTCGACAGATCCAGTTTCCATAACATCCCGTGTTTGTCTACCTTTCTCCATATATATTATATATATATATATATATATATATATATATATAGTATTACAGTGTATATATATCGCTTCTGGTCGGAGTGAGTTGTTGTGTCTAGCCACACTGATGAGACGTGAAACGTCGAAACACGGTGTCTGTGGATGACTTATTATATGCTCGCGTATCCCGGTAGAGCTCTTTAGGAGCAACTTTAATAAACTTTCACCACAAGCATAACGCAATGATAATCTGTTTACAGATTTGATCTCTCTAGTGATCGTAAAGAATATACACAGATGTAGTATTTAAAACAGTTAAAACAATGCTCTTTAAACGGCTTAGCTGGCGATGGCCTGGTAATGGATCGGACAGGCGTAAAGTTGGTCGAGGTTCGCTTCTGGTCGGAGTTAGTTGTTCTGTCTAGGTACACTGATGAGACGTAAAACGTCGAAACACGGTGTCTGTCGATGACTTATTATATATTAATATATATATATATATAAGATTATCCCACAAGAATGAACAAAACAAAAACTGTTTCGGCATAAAATAACCCAATGGCTGACACGGCGTAAAAAGCCATCTATGAGTTAAATGGATAAAAAAGGTATTTTAAATTGAGTTACATGCCGTAAAAACATGTCTGTTTTTGTGTCTGTCTGTATACGCAATATATTTTTTTTTTTCAAACCTCAAAAACTTTTACACAGATGAATAACAAAGACTACCACTCGCTTTTCTCGTTATTCTGTGATAAAATTTCTTATCACCTTCCATATACCAACAAATGCCCTGAAGATGATCTAATTAATAGATCGAAACACTGCAGCGTCAGCCAATAACTCACCACTTAACCCATTAAAACCTATGTTTTTTCATTTTCCCAATATACTACATACCGTCGGATTCACTTCCTTTTCTTCACATACACATATATATATATGTGTGTGTCTGTCTGTCGGTCTGTGTGAGAGGGAGATAGATAGATAGATAGAGAGAGAGACAGAGAGAGAGAGAGAGACAGAGAGAGAGAGAGAGAGAATACGTCTGTGCCTCTCTGTCTATAAGTATACATTGGAGCACCAATGTATACGTATATATATATATGTCTGTGTGTATGTGTGTGTGCGAGAAAAAGAGAGAGAAGAGAGAAAGGGGGGGAGAAAGAGAATAAGATAGAATGCGTTTGTTTCTTTATGTGCCTAAGCATACATAAAGTAAAGTAAGTAAGTAAGTAAAGTCGACGGGGCGGCCTAAAGTCGGTATCAGCCAGTCAGCGAGGGAGTCTATCCTCTTTTCAATAGCACTAGACCAAGGAGATTGTATTTAGCATCTGAGGTGGAGCGCCACACCTACCATCAGCTCCTTACTTTACCGCACAGATCCCTGTGCTACTCATACACTGAGTTGGCGAGGACCGGTATCGAACTAGGAACCTTGCGGTTTCTAGCCGAACACTCTGCCGACTGAGCTGACCCGGCCCCTAAGCATACATAGGAACACTTATTTAAACTCATATATATATATAATATATATATATATATATATGAGTGTGAGTGTGTCTGTGTGTGTGGGGGGTATGTGTTAGAGGGAGGGAGAGAGAGAGAAAGAGAATAAGATAGAATGCGTTTATTTCTTTGAGCATACATTCCTGAGCATACATAGGGGCACTTATTCAAACGCATTATATATATATATATACATATATATATATATATATATATATATATATATATGATGTGTGTGTGTGTGTGTGTGTGTGTGTGTGTTTATACGCTGTGTGAAGGAAATGGATGAAGAGAAAGGAAAATCATTTCTCAAATGAAAGATTTAGTTCTATTTCCCTTGGTCCACCTGGCACGGGTTCCAGCCTCCCATTTAATGTTTCTTTATGCCTAGGGGGCCTGGCCAACTACAATAGAAAGACGAGCCAACAAGTTCATATATTCATATCTATAAGTAAATCACATATAGACATGTATGTACGCGTCGATCCAGAAATATATGCACCCAAACTTTTACGTATAAATCACTATACATTCATTCACATACATAGAAAGTAACGCATGCGTTTGCCATTTGAAAATTTATACAACTATATATATATATATATATATAATTATAATATATATATATATATTATATATGAGTAGTGGCTTACCGGTGGGGTACGGGTACGATCGTTGGAGGCGTACAGAAGACTGTGAAAAAACAATACAAAGTGCTCAATACAATGTAGAGCAAAATCTATTTAAGAAATGATTATAAGTAAACGCTACTCGAGTTTCATCATCTGAATCGTCAGGGTTACATCCGCTGAATTAATCGAGTTTTCGATTAATATCAGTTGATACCACGTATGTCTGTTGGAATGGGTCTTATAGTTACAGATAGGTTTATCTTCATTATTTGCTCTACTTAGTTATTGAGCACTCTTTACTTATTAGCTTTAGTATATCCTGGCGGTTTTATATGAATATATATATGTATATATATATATATATATAAATTGTTTTTTTCTTTTGGCCAAGTATTGTATCAATGGATTATTTTTGGTTGGTAATATTATCTGGGTCTTTTCTTTTTTCCAAAAATTTGTTTCTCCCCAGGTGATGTTTGGTAGTATATTTTTACAATCAAACTATTTGCCAGGTTTTTTTCTCACGACTAGGGTTTACCAACAAGTTTGGTATGTATATATATATATATATATATATATATATATATAAGGAATAGAGAATGAATGATAGAAAGTATTGGCATATAAAGGTGCTCAATGCTAAAATAGCAGGCAGTTTACAATCAATAATCTATTATATTATGGATATTATTATCTTGTTACTATTAGTTTCATGCTTACGCAATCCTCAGACGAGAGTCAAATGTTTGAGATTTAAAAAAACGGTGGCTTGTTTAGCGTTTATATAAACGTGAAGCGTGTTCATGCGATGGAATGTTATAGCACAAAAGTTGTATTTAAAAAACAACAACAAATAAACATGCTTAGGTCTTAATGCACGGGGTATAACATTCCATCGTGTGAACTTTTGATGATCTCATTCAAATAATGACGTCATTTTTCATCTTGACGCATCTTAGATTGATAGGCGTGAAAAAACCAAGGGAACGCTGAAAGGCCGGAGGGTATAGCGACCGAAACGTTGTGTTTTTACATACCACAATAAAAAAAGAGGAAAACAGACCGAAAAAATCAAAATTATACACATCAAGCCTCGTCTAAAACACTTCTGCGTGGCCTGTTCGCTATGAGGAGATGTAATGAGTATATAATCAAATATTATAATATTAGATTTAATATATATATATATATATATATATATATATATATATATATATATAGGGTCATCCACAGACACGTGTTTCGACTTATCAAGTCTCTTCAGTGTGGCTAGACATTTTGTAAGCTACCTATCTGTGTGTGTGTGTGTGTGTAACTGTAAAAGGATTTTGCATATTGTCGCGAACCAATCCTGGAAGTAAGTCCCAACAAAAGAGCGCCTGTACGGCCACATACCTCCTATCACACAAACCATTCGAGTAAAACGAAGAAACATGTTGAGCACTGCTGGGAAAACAAGAAGAAGAAAGTAATAAATGATGTTCTTCTTTGGGCATCTGCACATGGACTTATTAGTGTGGGTCAACCAGCAAAATTTACATAGATCAGTTCTGCGTGGATACTGTATGCTGTGCAGAGGACCCTCCAGAAATGATTTATTTGATACACGGGTACACCACTGCATCCGACACCTCATAAAAAGCAACTCAGTGCACTTTAGTATTATCTGCGTTATTCGGACTAGTGTCCTCATCTTCATTGTTATCTGTACAACATTTCGGTCGATGTGCCCTCCGGCCTTCTTCAGGTATTTTTCTTGTCGGACTCGGCGACCCTTCTTTTCGAAACTCGGAACCTTGTTGTCGTAATCAAGTTCGAAAAGAAGGTACATTTTCAGTCCCCGTTTCTACATAAAAATCACACAATTTTGCAAGTAAAACGAACTGTTCTATTTATTTTTTCAAGATAGGTATAATTTTTCCCAATCGGATAATTTAATATTTGAATTAACTGTTTTTCTTTGTAACAACTCTGTATGATCGTTACAATTTTTTGCGGGATTTTAAAAAAACAAAGTTCAAAAATATTTACTTGCGTTTATTCAATATGGCCTAAACTGATCACGTGACCCGATTTTGGAGAAACCTAACATACCACAATAAAAACAAGGAAAACAGACCGAAAATTAAAATTATACACATCAAGCCCATTTAAAAAATTCTGCTTGGCCTGTTTGCTATGAGGAGATGTCCAGTATGTAAAATAATCATACTAGTTACAATTACCGTGGAATTGGTAAGACAAGGCAGCAAGTAATCGTAACTTAATACGATATCTGGTTGCTGTAAAAAGACTACTGCAAAATGGCAGGTTATTTATGAAGCTCAGAACATCATAGAAACCAAGCAGTCAATCAGGACTCAAGGAATTGAATCACCCAAATGTATGAGTGGACTATTCTGAATTCCCATTGTTGGAGTTTTTGGGTATATCAGGCGTGCGTCAATGGGTCACTTCTAAATATAGACTCGTTGACTACCACGTGACCACCGAAGATCCTATTATCCAATCACTGGCAGTGCTGCTGCTGCTGCTGCTGTTGGTGTATTTATAGAGGCCTGATTCTAATCTTAGATCACTGCTATTTGGATCATCTTGGACGTCCGACCTAAAGGACACTATCGCACAAGGACTTGTTTACTTTAAGTTCTTTTACAACTGAACCAAGTATGCGGCCAGTTACTCAACACCCATAAGTACAGTTGTTCTTGACACTGGTTCAGTTTGTGCTTGTGTTACATAATAATTGGATCCCTAATACATTTTTAAGGTAGTGTAGAAATCATTATGCGCTCAGTGATGGCTTGAGAGTCAGTGACAATGCTTGACCTCTCTCTGACCTTGCTTTCTGGGATAGACGTGAGAAACGGAACCCCGATAGAAAGCCCACTTCCGGTTTAAGGAGTAAGCAACTCAGTTAGAGTTAGAAGTTAGAAGCCAAACTAGCAAGATGTGAGTCTCACTGCGCAGATTCTGGTCTGGGGATCTACGAATAAAGTAACATCATCGTAAATCGAAGTCTTGTGTTTATTAGTAAAAACAAACAATGACACAGGCTTCTGATAAGGGAATGATCCCAACAGAAACCAGACACGGAATCCTCAATAGAAGACCAGACGAGACCTTAGAAGATATACCAGGCCAGAAGAATAGACGACCAGAGTAAGAAGTAGTAAGAAAGGTATATAACGTTATATGCTGATTTGGCTTAGTGAAAAGACCAGTATATGACATATACCTATTTAGTGCCGTAAAGAAGCGCTATGCAACACTTGGCTAGTTTGCTGTTGTTCAAGACCAATAGTAGACTGACTGACTGACTGACTTCAATACAGTGGTTTGCTGACCACTATTGACCACTGTTCATAGTTTACAACTTCGAGAAAAAATGGGTATAAAGAAAGAAACACTGACCGACTCATGAGACATTAAATTTTTACAATAGGTGATTGTCTTAGCTATAAACAGGCACGTATTGTTTGAAAAAAGTATATTTATCACTTGAAGGAATCAGAGGGCAAAAAAAGTGTGGTGAGTGCGGACACTTGTGTAGTGGGGGTGAGTAGAGTGGAAAGTGGGGTGGAGTGGGGGTGAGATGATGTTAGGCAAAATGCTGACTAGGGGTGAGAAGAGGGGTCGGGCGGTGGAGCGGTTCTAAGAATAAGAATGTCTTTGTACTTTTAGAAGTAACAGTGAAGAATATAAATGGAATATTCGGTATAACGGCAGGTTTGGACACCTTCTTCAAGAATCTGGGCTAAATAAACAAGGCTAGAGAGAGAGAGAGAGAGAGAGAGAGAGAGAGATGGAGAGAGAGAAAGGAGAGAGAGAATTGAGCAATAATAGTGGAAGTTTGTAAATAGTAGTGGGCACAAAAAGTGTAAGAAATACGAAAACTACAAGACAGAGAGGGAGAGGGGGAGAGAGACAGAGAGACGAGAGACATAGAGAGAGAGAGAAAGAGAGAAAGGAGAGAGAGAGAGAGAATTGAGCATATATAGTGGAAGTTTGTAACTAGTAGTGGGCACAAAAAGTGTAAGAAATACGAAAAGTACGAGAGAAGAGAGAGAGAGGGGAGAGAAAAGTGAGAGAGAGAAAGTAAGAGAGAGAAAGTGAGTGAGAGAGAGAGAGAGAAAGTGGGAGGGGTAAGAGAGAGATAATTAATAAATGATTAGCTTTGTAAGTAGAGGTGAGTACAAAAAGGTTAAGAAAGACGGTTAAGTACGAAAAGAGAGAAAAGAGAAAGAGATAGACACTCACACACAGAGAAGGAGACAGAGAGAGAGAGAGAGAGAGAGAGAGAGAGAGAGAGAGAGAGGGGAGAGAGAGAATTAAGAAATGATAAAGCTTGCAAGTAGGAGTGGGTACAAAACGGGTAAGAAAGACGGTTAAGTTAGAGAGAGAGAGAGTGAGAGAGAGAGAGAGAGAGTGAGAGAGAGAGAGAGTGAGTGAGAGAGAGAGAAGAGAATGAAGAAATTATAAGTTTGTGAATAGAGGTGGGTACAAAAAAGGTAAGAAAAACTGCAAAGTACGAGAGAGAGACAGACAGACAGACAGAAGGAAACAGAGAGAGAGAGAGGGGAAGGAGAGGGGGAGAATGAGATAGAGAGAGAATTAAGAAATGATAAAGTTTGTAAGTAGGGTTGGGTACAAATGTGAGAGGAGAGAGAAGAGAGAGAGAGAGAGAGAGAGAGAGAGAGAGAATCAAGAAATTAAGTTTGTAAGTAGGGATGGGTACACAACGGATAAGAAAGACAGCTAAGTACGAGACCAAACAGAGAGAGAGAGAGAGAGAGAGAATACATAAATGATAAAGTTTATAAGTAGGGTGTGAGTGAAAGAGAGAGAGAGAGAAAGAGGGAGAGATAGAGAGAGAGAGAGATAGACTAAAGAGAAGTAGACACTTTATCAGTCAATGAGAGAGAGAGAGAGATAATAAATAAATTATAAAGTTTGTAAGTAGGGGTATGAGTGAAAAAGAGAGAGTGTGTGAGTCAGTGAGAGAGACAGAAGAGTGATATATATATATATAATATATATATATATATAGAGAGAGAGAGAGAGGGGGGGGGGAGAGGATATAGATAGATAGAGAGAGAGAGAGAGAGAGAGAGAGAGGGGGTAGACGGAGAACAGAATTAAGAAATGATTAATTAAAAGTTTGTTTGTAGGGGAGAACTCAAAAGGATAAGATTTTGAAATTTTCATTAATTTTATTTGAATTTATCTGAAACGAATATACAAGTGTAATACTTGCATTTACACCCGGGGCGTCCCATCACGGTATGATGGTTAGCAGGCTAGTCTCGCCGATCCATTATTATTGAATAGCGTGTTTGAATCTCGATGGGTGCCTCATACTTGCGACATTGTATCACATCCTACCAATGGCAAACGGGTTGGGTAAATACCTGCTTGAACACCGGGGTGTCATATCGTGGTTGTAATGGTTAGCAAGATAGTCTCGCCGATCCATTACTACTGAATAAAGAGTTAAAACTGCTTAAGGAACTGAATTAAAAACTGATGATAAATTGAATGTATAGTTGCTTTTCTGGTAAAACTTTTATTATTGTAATCTGAATCCTTCAGTCAATTATAACTAACCATCATTTTTTTCTACTGCGGTAGGAGAGCCACAGTGAGCGGTTTAAAGTAAGCCAACAGTTAAAGGTGCTTAAGGAACTGAATTAAAAACTGCCTGTTAAATTGAATGTATAGTTGCTTTCCCTGGTAAAACTTTTATTATTGTAATCTGAGTCCTTCTGCTCATCTATACATATAAAAAGGGTAATTGTGTATATGTGTATATCCGGAGGAAACTTCGAAAATAATACAATTTATGACAAAGTAAATATATATGCACATTAAATATCACAAGTTCTTGGTTTTTGAGCCAAAATAATGAAGGTTTGATTCAGATTAGTGAAGAGACTTAAAAGAAATAAAATTTAAATGATAATAGTATAGATGTTTTTTTTTTGGGGGGGGGGGGGCATTTGATATTTAAATAGTAGACATTAATTTTTTTTTCCAGAGTGGCTGGATCAACGCAATGTCTTTTGTTTTTACATAGGGATTTTAATGGGGCATACTACGATGATCCAACTCGCGATTCAATAATAATGGATCTGTGGGACTAACCTTCTCTGCATCCCCTCTACCCAGGCGATGTCGGGTAGCCGCTTCTAGTTTATAATAAACTAGCCATCAGTTTTTGTACTTTGCTTGGCTATGGTAGGAGAGCCACATTGAGCGGTTTAAAGCAGGCAAACAGTTAAAAGTGCTTAAGGAACTGAATTACAAACTGCCCGTTAAATTGAATGTATAGTTGCTTTTCCTGGTAAAACAATGAAAATCTTCGCACATTGAAGACAATGAGTTGAATCTTTTAAATCCTGACAGGTTTTTCGAAATATTGCCTCGTGGGACAGAGCGATATATTTAGTTTGTTATTCGGTCAAGATTGTTTCAACTAACAGGTTTTATTTATATATAAACAAAAAATGCAAGTAAATTCCATTGATTCGTTTGAAAGAATTAAAACTATGCTTCAAGGTTAAAGTTTCTTTATACAACGTCGGCTGAGAAAGTAATAATAAACGTTTTTATTTTTTTTATTTTTCAGGTCAGCAACACTGATTAAAAATCAGTTGATCAATGTTGAAGGAGGAATTATTATTATTTTATTATTTTTCAGGTAGGCAACCCTGATTAAAAACCAGTTGATCAATGTTGAAGGAGGAATTATTATTATTTTATTATTTTTCAGGTAGGCAACCCTGATTAAAAACCAGTTGATCAATGTTGAAGGAGGAATTATTATTATTTTATTATTTTTCAGGTAGGCAACCCTGATTAAAAATCAGTTGATCAATGCTGAAGGAGGGATTATTATTATTTTTCATTTTTTCAGGTAGGCAACCCTGATTAAAAATCAGTTTATCAATGTTGAACCCGTACTTGTAAGGTCTTTTTATTTACCTCTATGGGCGTAGCTGCAATTCATGTATTTGCTTTATATATATTTACCAACCCCTCCACACGAGCAGGATACGAGACAAGGTCAATTTCTTAAGCGGAGTTTAACTGGTTTTAATTCAAAGTTTTCCTTCTCCTAGACTGGTTACCTAGCCATGGTTAAAGAGTCCAGTCTGCCCTGCTATTTACCATAGTTGGAGGGGAATTGAATTCATACCTTTCTCAAAGGTATTAGCGCCATGAGAAATGCCAACAGCATCGTCCAGGAATTGAACTCGCCTTGACGAGTCCATATCCTACGACTGTAACCATTGGACCACGCACCTCCTCTACATACATATATATGTGTGTGTGTGTCTGTTATGATTAAGCTGCTATGTTTTATTTTGTTTTGACGAAGACTTGATGTCATAATAAATATAAGGAATTCATCGTAAAGTACATATTTGAATTTCAAAAAAAGGCCAATCACCTCGACGTTTTGAAATAGAAAATATTTTTTTATCATTGTGAAAAGGTCAAGGTTGACAAGCCTCACCCTACGTCAACTCCGCTCTCTTTTTTATCAACCGACATAACATTGTCACTTGTATAAGTAAAACATGACACTTTCTATTGGCACCATAAATACGAGGTATGTCAGAAAAGTTCCAGGATTGGTGTCACAAAAGATCTATTTCAACTACAAACTACTATTTCTCTGAATGTTTGAGATGAGGCTTGAAGATTAGTATTATCTACGTTATTCGGACTATTGTCCCCATCTTCATTGTTATTTGTACAGGTTCCCAAAATTTAAAAAAACAGTTGGTCTTGACGTCAGATCTCTAACGCACATACGGTGGGAGTCCCGTGGAACAGTGGCTAACGTGCTAGACTGCAATATGGTAGGAAGCGAGTTCAATTTCAGACTAATACTAATAGGGAAACATGAACCCACTTATCCTAAAAAAACAAAACAAATTTAATTGTATTCCATAGCCAACATCGGGTGTACAATCGAGAGAGAAAAATCGGGTTATAAAGAGAGAGAGAGACAGACAGATACAGTGTAGAGTCTTTCTTATTTCTCTGAATGTTTGAGATGAGGCTTGAAGATTAGTATTATCTGCGTTATTCGGACTATTGTCCCCATCTTCATTGTTATTTGTACAACGTTTCGGCCGATATACCCTCCGGCCTTCTTCAGGTATTTCTTGTCCAATTGGACACATGGCCGAGTGGATAAGGCAGTTAGGTTAAGACAGTTCTAAGTGACAGTTATCTCTGGAACCCGAGTTCAATCCTGAGTGAAAGCAGTTGGAAAAATAATTAATTAACACAACTCCTACCCCAGCTATGGTTAGCGGAATGAGAACAGGATACCCCCGTGGAATAAATAAAGGGTTAGGTTCAAAGTTCCGTGATGGCTCCCGATTACGACAAGAAAGTTCCTGATTTCGAAAGAAGGTTCCTGAGTTCGAAAAGAAGGTTCCCGAGTCCGAGAAGGTTTCCGAGTCCGACAAGAAATACCTGAAGAAGGCCGGGGGGTATATCGGCCGAAACGTTGTACAAATAACAATGAAGATGGGGACAATAGTCCGAATAACGCAGATAATACTACAAACTACTAGTTTTCCTCTTCAAACTGATCAACCAGCATATATGCTACATATCCCACTGGGGGGAGGGGATTTTGCTGATGACCACCAACTAAAGCGTAAACACAACGCTCTCCTATGGCGGCATCTACATACATACATACATACATACAGATGTGTGTATTAAACAGTTAAAACTCCCTTCGCATTCTGTAGTTGATAGCCGAGCGGTTAAGCTGTCCGCCTGATGCTGAATCGATCGGGTTTCTATCGCAGCTGTAGGTAGCTCACAAATGTCTATCCACACTGAGGTGACTTAATAAAGTCAAAACACGTGTCTGTGGATGACTATATATATATATATATATATATATATATATATATGAAGTGAATCCGACGGTATGTAGGATATTAAGAAAAATGAAAAAACACAGGTTTAAATGGGTTAAGTGGTGAGTTTATTGGCCGACGCTGCAGTGTTTCGATCTATTAATTAGATCATCTTAGGGCATTTGTTGGTATATGGAAGGTGATAAGAAATTTATTCTG
Organism: Doryteuthis pealeii; assembly: GCA_023376005.1. Lineage (NCBI taxonomy): Eukaryota > Metazoa > Mollusca > Cephalopoda > Myopsida > Loliginidae > Doryteuthis > Doryteuthis pealeii. The sequence goes on along the minus strand of CM042182.1, from coordinate 28,738,448 downwards.
TGATAAATAATTTCTTATCACCTTCCATATACCAACAAATGCCCTGAAGATGATCTAATTATTAGATCGAAACACTGCAGCGTTGGCCAATAAACTCACCACTTAACCCATTTAAACCTGTGTTTTCTCATTTTTCTTAATAGGCTACATATATATATATATATATACATATATATGGGGTTACCATGAAAATTCTTGAATTTACCGTCAAACATTTTTTTTCTTCCTGCTTGACATTCTGATAAAGTAAAACAAAAATTATTCAAAGCTTAAGCCATGTCAGTAATACTGTATGGCTGCACCAGTTGGACTTTCTCAAAATTCATAGAGAAAAAGTTAATGTTGAAATTCAATGTCGCTTATAGTACCTGCTGTTACTTAAGTGGTCACCTGTGTAAGTATCAAAACAAACTCATCACTGCTTAACTTCGGTGATCTAGTGAGAACCGATGCTTTCATCATGATTTGACCGTAATTACGAGGTATGTCAGAAAGGTTCCATGACTGGTATCACAAAAGGTCTATTTCAAACCCAAACTACTATTTCTTCTGGAATTTGTAACTGTGATCTCAGCTTTCAACAGCCATCGAACTTTCTTCCACATACTTTTATATACTTATCCTCTGTTTCAGGTCGTCAAGTAATGAGCACAGAATAACGAACATACTTGAAGTTTCTGGTCCAGTTGGGGAAAACTCCATCAGAAGCACTGGGATTGCTGCAGCAAGTGTACGGATATGAGACGATGTCACGCTCACGTGTTTTTTGAGTGGTACAAGAGGTTTAAAGAGGGACCTGAGGACGTGGAAGACGACTCCAGGAGTCCTCCACTCCTGGAGTCGTCTTCCACGTTCTCAGGTCCCTCTTTCAACGCCTTCAACGACGAGGACTGAGGCTAATGTTGAGCGCGTCTGGCAGATGGTGCGTAGCGATCGTCGGCTGACTGTTCGACTGATCGCAAATAAGTTGGACATGAATAGAGACAACGTTTGGAAGATTATCACTGAAGATTTGAACACGCGAAAAGTCTGTGCAAAGATGGTACCCAAACTGCTGAACGATGACCAGAAGGACTGCCATATGCAAGTGTGTCAGGACATCCCCAAGCGTTTTGAAACCAAACTAGACTTGTTTGTGTTGTAATTTTTAGTATATAAGGCATGAGGCAAATGGCCACCTCTATTTATAGATTCGCCTATAAGCACATGACCTGAGAAAGATTCCTATTGTCCAATCACTGGCAGTGCTGCTGCTGCTGTTGCTGTATTTATAGAGGCCTGATTCTAATCTTAACTCGTTGACACTTGGATTCTCTTGGATGTCGGACTTACAAAGAATACTATAACACCGGATTCTTATTGGCCTGCTTACTTATTTACTACATCTGGAACCAAGGATGGCGGCCAGATACTTAACAGTTTGGGAGAGTCGTCAACGGTGATGAGTGATGGATCTTCGAGTACGACTCAGAGACCAAACGCCAGAGCCTTCGGTGAAAGATACCTAATTCGCCAAGACCGAAAAAAGCAAGAGAGTTTAAGTCCAAAGTCAAAGTCAAGTTGATCGTATTCTTCGATGTAAGGGACATTGTCCACTGCGAATTCAGTTCAGTGCGCGAGAAGAGGCGTGAGACGTGGCAGGTCACCTCGTAGGCGCTTCACCATACCAACACGCCTGCCCACACTGCCCTGAGTATCCCATTTTTATATAGAAACTAATAAAAATATAATTAAAATAAGTGTAATCTTTTTATATACGTTCTTATTTAATTTCGTTAGTCTTTCTAATTTAATATATTTCATTACATTAAAATATAAATATTATGCCCGGAGGGTGTATATTCTTGTCAGTATGTATATGTGTGTGGAGGAGGGGTTGAAAGATGAAGAATGAAAGAGAATTTAAGGAAGACACAAGGAATTAAAAGAAACGAACGATGAAAAAAATAAAAAAGCAAATAAGTAATTGTGGGGTGTAGTATATATATATATATATATATATATATATATATATATATACATACACATATATATATATATAATCCAAAAGTCCAGAGAAGAAATCTTCCTTACGACACAAGAGTTTTATTTAAAAAACCTGTCGCAGTTTGAGAGCTCAATGTGTGCTCTTAATGTTAGAGTCACAGAGCAAATATATAAGTAAAAAAAATAACAAAAGACTTAGAGATTTAGCATAATAGTCTAAGCTCCCTGAAATAGACTATAAAACTAAATCGCTAAGTCTTTTGTTATTTCTTTACTTATATATATAAGGTTAGCGTAGACATGGAGTCAAGGGTGTCTGTAAACTCTCAGTAACCACGCTACCTTAACTTAAATATAAATGCTCTATCAATGATATTGAGCACAGTTGACTTATAAATATAGCACCCATATAATCTATATCCAAGCACTTTAATTTTTGTTTAAGAAGGTATCTATCTGTCTCTATCTATCTATCTATCTGTCTCTATCTATCTATCCATATATATATATATATATATATATATATATATATATATATATAAATTGAGAAGTTGACTTACCGGTGAATTTGGTCACGATAGTTAGTAAGTGTGGAATTCAGGTGGGTAAGTCAGTGATATAACAAATACAAAGTGCTCAATACTAAGTAGAGCAAATTTATTATGAAATGGGTACTAGAGATAACCTCTTGTACCCATTTCATTATATATATATATATATATATATATATATATATATATATATATATATATCTTTGTCTCTGTCTCTCTCATTCTCTCTCAGAGTTTTTCAACATTCTTCATTTCACCGCACAGTGAGCTGCGCAATAAATTGATCGAGGTACACCATCAATGTATAAACATATAATTATTCCATCATTTAAATTTTAAAATAAAAAGAATAATGAAAATAGGCTACAAGTGTAGCATAATTAAAACAAAAAATATTTAATTAAAGCAAAAAATATCAAATTAAAACCAAAAATATTAAAGTAATAGAATAAAAGAGGATGATCAATTGTCCTCAACACCCACGGCACACCCACTAAAGCATCACGGTACACTAGTGGGCCGCGGCACACAGGTTGAAAAACTCAGTTAGACGGTTGTTGGCGTGACATGTAACAGAAATGAAATCCATACTTTTCATGGTGCTTGTCTTTCGACTCCCCCTCCCCCTCATCTTTTTTCTTTTCGGGGCAAATTAAACAAAAGTGGTTTGCAAGGTAAACATCTTTCTCGTTGTATACGTTGGTGTGAGGTACACCATCAATATATAAACATATAATTATTCCATCATTTAAATTTTAAAATAAAAAGAATAGTGAAAATAGGCTACAAATGTAGCATAATTAAAACAAAAAAATATTAAAGTAATAGAATAAAAATATAAGAGAATGATCAACTGTCCTCAACACCCACGGCACACCCACGGAAGTTTTACGGTACACTAGTGTGCCGTGGCACACAGGTTGAAAAACTCAGCTAGACGGTTGTTGGCGTGACATGTAACAGAAATAAAATCCATACTTTTCATGGTGCTTGTCTTTCGACTCCCCCTCCCCCTCATCTTTTTTCTTTTCGGGGCAAATTAAACAAAAGTGGTTTGCAAGGTAAACATCTTTCTCGTTGTATACGTTGGTATTGGCATGTCCAATGCAAACATGGCGTCGATCGTTTTATCTTAAACTTAAAACCAAATCCAAATCTAACAGACAGTGGCGCCCTCTACCCTTCCTTTCTCGGATACTGAGACTGACATGGAGTCGGCTAGATTCTGATGAGCGAGAATATAGTTTGTGTGTGTGTGAGTATGTGTGTGTGGGTATGTGTGTGTGAGAGAGAAAGACAGAGAGTTAGCATTCACAACACAATCGCCTTGAGATATTTCCAAAGCACAGATGTCATATATATATATATATATATATATAGCCACACTGAGGAGACTTGATAAGTCGAAACACGTGTCTGTGGATGACCCTATATATGCTCCCCATCCCCTAGGGTTGAGCACTCTGGGGGGGGGATCTTGCTGACGACCGCCAACTCAAGCGTAAACGCAACGCTCTTCTAAGGAATGGAGCACTTTGTGACGGCCTTTACACGCAAAGCGATGTGTGTATTAAAAACAGTTAAAATCCCCTTCCCATTCTGTAAGTGAAGACAGCCTAATGGTTACGGTGCCGGACTGACACCCAACCGATCGGATTTCAATTCCGGCTGTAGGTAGCTTACAAAATGTCTAGCCACACTGAGGAGACTTGATAAGTCGAAACACGTGTCTGTGGATGACCCTATATTATATATATATATATATATTATATATATATATATATGGAGGATATGTGCTTAATTGAAGTCATACCTAATTCTGAAAGTTAATTAGTTAAGAATTAATGAATTTAGGCGGGAATATATGTTAAAACGTAAGGCTAAACAAATCGAGAAAATGTTTAGCCTTACATTTGAACATATATGCCCGCCTAAATTCATTAATCATTAACTAATTAACTAATTAGGTATGACTTCAATTAAGCACATATCCTCCAACAATTTTCGGCTTAAAGCCATATAAAAAATAAACACATTTGTTTGTTTACTTAACCTCATATATATATATATATATATATATATATTATTATTATTATAATGGAGATTGTGGGTTTGTATGTCTGTAACCGAAACTATATTACTATTCAAGTCACAATTCCCTTTAGTTATTTACATCACATTCTCCATGATTTTATTTTTATTTAAACCTCAATTATTAATAAAATTGTTTTACATCATTAAGACTGTTGACCATATCTACATGATATTTACCGCGTACCCCACTTGTACGGGTCAGGCACAAAGTCCCTATTAACGTGGGACCACCCACAAGCCGAAGCTCATGGAGTGGCAGGTGAAAAATTGCGTCGATCCCGTCGGCATTCCCCCTCAAGGGGGGCGCCTCAGGCACTGGGCAATAAACCCAGCCCTGCCCCTTTAAATCGAGGGGGCAGATGTTGCCTGGGGGGATGGCCCCCTGGGATCGACGCTATTAACTTGTAAAGATCCAGGGCCGAAGCCACTGGACCCCCGGTGTTGACCAGGATCTACATGATATTTACCGCGTACCCCACTTGTACGGGTCAGGCACAAAGTCCCTATTAACGTGGGACCACCCACAAGCCGAAGCTCATGGAGTGGCAGGTGAAAAATTGCGTCGATCCCGTCGGCATTCCCCCTCAAGGGGGGCGCCTCAGGCACTGGGCAATAAACCCAGCCCTGCCCCTTTAAATCAAGGGGGCAGGTGTTGCCTGGGGGGATAGCCCCCTGGGATCGACGCCGTTAATTATAGCACTCCCCACCCGTTGGGCGGGGCTACATACTAATAACATGCAATTGCATTTATATATACAAGAAAAAAGCGGTTTACAGTGTGAACTGGAAAGCTAATTTGCATATTGATCTTAAAAATTTGATTTTAATAAATATATGCTTAGTATTATTGATTTCTAATTGTTTGGTTTTATATTAATGAATATGAGCAAAAATCTCGGGGATAAATCTTAAAAGAAACCCATTAACAAGAAGCAATAACTGTAATATTATCCTTTACTTCCTATTTTAACTAAATAGTTAAATTAGGAAAATTTACCAATGAAAGACGGGAGTAAGGGAAAATGATGGAAGAGTTAGTTTCAAAGTTGTTCTATTTTTCAATCATACCCCCTCTGTTCAAAATATTTTTATCAGAATTCTTATTCAGTTCCATTAGCCTTTCTAATTTAACATGATATTTTATTATATTAAAACTTAAAAACTTGCACCCGGAGGGTGCATATATTTGCTAGTATATATATATATATATATGGGGTGCCACAATCTACTTGTCTGTGAAAGAATTTAAGTTCAACCGAATTAAACACCAAAAATTGAGTTGCTTCACAAAGCAAGGAAAACCTTTTTATTTTATCTTATCTGAATTTGTTTTGGATGGGGGAAAAATATCCGAGAAATAATGCGCCGTGTGTGTTGAAGTTTGTGGATAAATATATGGAATACGGTGTACGCTTCTTGGTTCTATAACATAACGTCTTGGTTAGATCCAGAACTTTGTAGAATCACCTTTTAATTAGGCATATCTTCGACCGTGGAACGTCAGCAAAATATGGTTGATCAGCAAAATATAGCTGGTCAGCAAAATACGCTTGGTCCACAAAACATGGCTACTCCGCAAAATGTTTTTAGTCAGCAAATTTGGTTGATCTGCAAAATACGGATGTTCAGCAAAATTTCGTGGGGCAGCAAAATACGCCTGGTCATCAAAATATAGCTAGCCCGCAAAATGTGTTTAGTTAGCAAAATTCGGATGGTCAGCAAAATACGGTAGGTCGACAAAATTCGATTGGTCAGCAAAATACGGTAGGTCGACAAAATTCGATTGGTCAGCAAAATTCGGATGTTCAGCAAAACTCTGTGAGTAAGCTAAATAAGCTTGGTCAATAAAATATGGGTAATCAGCAAAATGTGTTTAGTCAGCAAAATTCGGATGTTCAGCAAAACTCTGTGAGTCAGCTAAATAAGCTTGGTCAATAAAATATGGGTAATCAGCAAAATGTGTTTAGTTAGCAAAATTCGGATGTTCAGCAAAACTCTGTGAGTCAGCTAAATAAGCCTGGTCGATAAAATATGGGTAATCAGCAAAATGTGTTTAGTTAGCAAAATTCGGATGTTCAGCAAAACTCTGTGAGTCAGCTAAATAAGCTTGGTCAATAAAATATGGGTAATCAGCAAAAAACAATTTTTAAAGATAAGAGTCTGAATAATTATATCAGAAGATTTTTATAAGATAGGATGTAAGAGCTTTTTAGTAAATGAATCCTGAATATAGAATTTTGCTAAAAAATATCAATAAAGAAATTAACACTATTGTAAAAAAAAACGGATTGTTTCAAGATAACGGTGAGTAATTTTTCTCCAGTCAGATAATTTGATCGTTGAATTAACTGTTTTTCTTTGTAACAACTCTTTATGTTCGGTATTTCTTTTTGCGAGATTTTTTTTAAAAAGTTCAAAAATATTTACGTTTCTTCTTTCAAAATGGCTGAAACTGATCATGTGACATATTTTGTTGGTACCTAATGTCATTCATCTATTTATTCATTTTTTGTACCCGTTTTTAAGCTTTAAACAGACTAAGTGTGTTTTTCTTTGTAACAACTCTTTATGTTCGGTATTTCTTTTTTTGTGAGTTTTTTTTTTAAAGTTCAAAAATATTTACGTTTTTTCCTTCAAAATGGCCAAAACTGATCATGTGACATATTTTGTTGGTACCTAATGTCATTCATCTATTTATTCATTTTTTGTACCCGTTTTTAAGCTTTAAACAGACAAAGTGTGTTTTCAACATTCTTGTAACAGAGACAGTAGTTGTAAAACAAGCTGATAGTAAGAAAATGAGAACGACAGTTAAACGACTTATATAGACATTAAAAAAAGAAACCACTGTATGCAGAATCTGTTTATAGTTTAAGTTAATGTTTAAAGAACGGCCTAGTTGTCCGTGAAATTGGCGCCTTTCAAATGTAACGATTTTCTTTACGACTGAAGCCAAACAAAACATTTAGGGGAAAAAAAGGAGAGATAAAAATGTACATGACGTTATTAATGGAAAAACTATGCCTGCCTACTTTTCTTTTTTTTTTTTTGTCTTTTCTTTTCTTTGCTTTTTTTAAAATATACCATAGTGGTCTGTGGTTAAGAATTTAACGGAGTCCCTTATATAATATATATATATATATATATATATATATATATAGCTTATATATATATATATATATATATATATATAATATATATATATATATATATATATATATAAAGAGACTCCGTTATATATATATATTATAATATATATATATATATATATATATATAAAGAGACTCCGTTATATATATATATATATATATATATATATATATATATATATATATAATATATATATATATATATATATATATATATATATATATATATATATAGTAAATGAAGAAAAACTCTAAACTTGCTTCATTACAATAATTTATTTCAACCGTATTAATACGGCATCTTCAGGTAATCACAAGAACATGACTCTTACTCTTTGTGATTACCTGAAGATGCGTATTAATACGGTTGAAATAAATTATGTAATGAAGCAAGTTTAGAGTTTTTCTTCATTTACTAAATATCTTGCTCTGTCCTTCTACTCACTGGTATTAAGTACATTGAGCTCTCCTTATGGTCTACCTGCATCAGCTTGGTTAAACCACACATGGAAAGACCCTAACTACCAAAAAAAAAAAAAAAAAAAAAAAAACTATATATATATATATATATATATATATGGACGGTTTAGCTCAGTCGGTATATATATATATGTAAATAAATGGAAGTTAATCCGACAGAATGAATTTAACATTTGAAAAAAACAATTAGTAATTATAATCTGCTGACAGAATCTGTTTCGACCGCTTAGTAGAATGGGTCATCATCATCGAGCAAAACATATGAAGGAAAGAAGGGATAAAAAAAAAACGTTGGAAGAGAATAGGGGGTACAAACACACGCTGGAATGCTTGAATTTTTTCAAATGCGCATTCAGTATCAAAAATAAAATAAATTTTATTTTAAAAAAACAGAAGCATTTTTTAATTCAAAAATAAACTCAAAAAAAGTTTGGTGTAAATATATAAAAAAGTGTAAGAGATTATCAAAAATGTTCAAAATATAATCCAGCTTAATAAGTTGTTTACATGTCCACAGCACAATGGAAAGAAGATGTTAAGTTTCAAAAAGTTTGTGGTGTTGGTATATATATATATTTTTTTGTAGTGTTCGTAGATAATCTTTATTTATTTTTATTTAAACCTCAATTATTGATAAAACGGTTTTACATTATTAATACTGTTAACCATATCTACATGATATTTTCCACGTACCCCACTTGGACGGGTCAGGCACAAGGCCCTATTTATGTGGGACCACCCACAAACCGAAGCTCATGGGGTGGCGGGTGAAAGATTGTGTCGATCCCGTCGGCATTCCCCCTCAAGGGGGGCGCCTCAGGCACTGGGCAATAAACCAAGACCTGCCCCTTTAAATCGAGGGGGCAGGTGTTGCCTGGGGGGATGGCCCCCTGGGATCGACGCCGTTAATTATATCAATGGTCCAGAGGCCGAAGCCACTGTAGACCATATCTACATACTAATGACATGCAATTGTATTTATATATTCAACAAAATAGCGGTTTACAGTGTGAACAGGAAGGCTAATTTGCATATTGATATTTAAAAATTTGATTTTGATAAATATGTGCTAAGTATATTGATTGTAATTGTTTGGTTTATTTTAATGAATATGAGCAAAAACTCTTATCTCCTCTCC
>CM042182.1:28684200-28728950 GCA_023376005.1 Doryteuthis pealeii | reverse complement strand
GTCAAAATTTGATCAAAATATCCCGATTATTTTATCCAATGTCTATACTTTCTTTTCCTTTATTTAGTTATTTTTTTTTGTTTTTCACATTGTATATACCGTCTAATGTCCTTCCGAATCTTCGGCAATCCAAGGATCACTTTGGGTCCAAGTTTCCATTACCACACACACACACACACACATTCAAAAAACCAAAACCATAACCATAACATGTAAATAATAATCATATATATTATATATATATATATATATAATATATATATATTTGTAAAGAAAAAAAGCTTAAAGACCGGGTATTCAACGATTATGGTCCATTTCCACCCGTGAGTGTCTGACACCCTAAGAGTTTCTTCAGATTACTTTCTTTATTCAAACTGATAAACAATTAAATTCAACTTATATTGATACATGTTTCACTTTTCCCAGTGATGGTATCGGGTTTCACTACCTCTTCACTATTTCAGGGTGTTAATTCTTTGAAGTTCTTCCGTTTCTTTCCTTGGTAGTCTTTTTCCTCATAAGGTGGTGCCTAGATTGGTCATATATATATATATATATATATATATATATATATATATATATATATATATGTAGTGTATAGAAATAAACTATTCGAGTTTCACCATAAGGATCTTCAGGGTTAATTCCACTGAAGTAATCAAGATATTGATTAATTACAGTTAACTGCGCAGTTAACTGTAATTAATTCATATCTTGATTAATTCAGTGGGATTAACCCTGAAGATCCTTATAGTGAGTCCAATTGGACACATAGCCTAGTGGATAAAGTAGTTAGGTTAAGACAGTACTAAGTGACAGTTATCGCCAGACTGCAGGTTCAATCCTGGTCAAGAGCGGCAGTAATATAGAATAATAACTAACACAGCTTAACGCCTCTACCCCAGCTATGGTTAGCGGAATGAGAACAGGATACCCCCGTGGACTGAATAAAGGGTTAGGTTCAAAGTTCCGAGGTGGCTCCCGATTGCGACAAGAAATACCCGAAGAAGGCCGGAGTGTACATTGGCCGAAACGTTGTACAGATAACAATGAAGATGAGGACAATAGTCCGAATAACGCAGATAATACTAATCGTCAAGCCTCATCTCAAACATTCAGAGAAATACGATTAATATTTGTATCAACCAAATATTTTTATTGGTAAGTCATTATCTTTACATATATGCGTGTGTGTATATATATATATATATATATATATATATATATATAAAAATATATATCGATACAAATTATTATAAAAGTATGTATATAATATATATATATATATATATATACATATTTTTATAATAATTTGTATCGATATATATTTTATATATATATTATATATATATATATATATATATTTATACATATTTTATATATATATATATACATATTTTATAATAATTTGTATCAATATATATTTTATATATATATATACATATTATTATATATTTATATATATATATATATACATATAACATATATAACATATATATATATTATATTATATACATATATATATATATACATATTTTTATATATATTTTATATATATATATACATATTTTTATAATAATTTATATCAATATATATTTTATATATATATATGTGTGTGTATATATATATATATATATATATATATATATAGAAAGAGAGAGAGAGATACATGTAATTAGATAGATAGGCCGTAGTCCAACATATAATACTATTTTGGAATCAGGACGTCTCCTTAAACAAATTAAAAGCATTTCGAACCGAACCCGGACCCAAATTTTTGGGTTCCGAAGTTTTAATTACTGCGATTTCTTCCGAATTTTTAAAGTGATTTTTTGCGACGAATTTTTCTTTGGGGAATATAAAGTTTAAGTTTAATAGAATTCAATATTCATGAAGTTTCATTATTGGCCTAATTAAGTTTAATTGACGCCAGATAGGATGGCTTTTAAGCTAATATAATATAATGAATGTATTTTTTCCTTCTTACTGTCAAAAATATGCGCCCGCCACGTGCAAGTATTTAAGTTTTAATTCAATAAAATATTGTTTTAAATCAGAAAGACTAACGAAATAAAATAAGAACCCATATAAAAAGATTGCATTTATTTTTATTGATTTCTATATAAACCATTTTCAATTAATGATTAAACTTATTTGAAACTTACATTATTTCTTTTTGCTAATGGATGTTTTTAATTATTAAAATTAAATCAAACAATTAGAAATAAATAAAACTAAGCGGTTATTTCGTAGTTGAGTAACATGAGTGACCCAGAAAAAACAGAACCCAAATTATTTATTTATTTTCCCATTAAACTAACCCTAAACCTTGTTGGACTTAAACAAAATTAAAATTAACAGTTTTATTACACAATTTGTGGGTTCTGTTTTTTGGGAGTCAGCCTGTAATATTATGTTACTCAACTAGGGGTGGTTAGGGTTAGGGTTGGGGTTAGTTTAATGGAAAAATAAATCATTTGGGTTCTGTTTTTTCTGGGTCACTGTAATATAATGTTACTCAACTAGGAAATAACCAACTAAGCAAATATTTATTAGAATATTCAATATGCAAATTATCATTGCCGTTCACACAATAATAATCTATTTGATTGGATAGATATATGCAATTGTAATATTATGAAAAATTGAAAAAACACAAATTCCTAAACGAGTAATATGTTGTATACTCTCTTTACTTCTATTATTCTTCTGATCATCTTTGGTATCTTACGTTCTTCTTCTAGCGTCTGGACTTCGTCTTGGGGACTTCGTGTCTGGTCTTCCATTGGGAATTTCTCTTTATCAGAAGCCGTGTCATTGGTAGTTTTTTAGTTAATAACCCAAGACTTCGATTTGCTTTAGATCATATTTTATTCTGAAATCCCCACCAGACTACCTGCGTAGATTGAGTCGGCCGTGCACTTAACACGACTTACCACTTTCGTGGTTTGGCCGATACTGATCTAAAAACTCTTTCTAATCTAAACCGGAAGAGGGTCTTCTCCACTGATTCTCACGGTATCCACCGGAAGGAGGATCAGAATGAGGTCAAGCCGAGTCACTCAACCCTTCAAGACCACCGGTTGAAAATTATAACAGCCATTTTGGTTTCTACACTAATGGTACATAAGTGTTAGGAATCTAATAATTATGTAACAAATGCTATTGGTATGTAGATAAGACCAAGAATATTAATATCAGATATTTTTCTTAATAATTGAGATTTAAATAGAAATATAATAATGGAAAATCTGGCGTAGATAACTAAGGGAGTAACGTAGTTTCGGTTACAGACATATGCATAATCTTCATTATAAGGAAATAATATAGGATGTAATTACAAAATATTCGGAAAAAGTGCGCGACTTAAATATCTCCTGGGTAATTTATCCGGAGGGTTTTTCCTCGCAATTTTTTTATCACTACCCTAAAGCTGTGATAAAAATAACCACGCCTAAAGTAAAAAAAATAAGACAAACCACACACCCAAATAATTGGTGACACTGACAGTATCATTTATTCTGTTTTCTTTATTATTACTTAAAAGCGTCATTAGGAGGCGCTTGTTGTGTAATGGTTATCATCACAGGAAATGCACACCGCGACCAGAGTTCAAATGCTGAACGAGGCAGTTTGAATTTCACATTGCGCTAATGCCCTTTGGCAAGGTATAAATCTAACCCTTCTCCCTACAACTGCGAGTAAATAGTGAACTGGGCTCTAAACTTAGTTAAGCAACCGGTCTGGAAAAGAGAAAACTCAAAATTCAAACCTGTTAAATCCCGCCTAATAAATTGACACACACTAGTCATGCAAAGGGGTTAGGTAAATATATAATGTATAATATAATATATATATATAATGTAATATTATATATATAATGTAATATATACATATATATATATAATATATATATAATGAAATATAATATATAATATAATGTAATATAATATATCTATTAATGATGGAGATTCGCTTCGGGTTTTTGTCGGTAACAAAAATTACGTCAGTGCTTACGTCACATTACCCAAAATCGTCATAACATAGAATAAATACACTCAAAATTTGAGCATGTAACATAAGACAGTCCTCATTGTTTTTTAAAACAAGTTTTAATAAATACATGACTGGTATTATATATCTATATATAGTTTGTTTTATTTTAATACATATTTAAAGTTTACATTTCAAATTGTTTTATTTTTTAATCCTTTAATGTATTTGATAATTTTACTTACTTAGGGTACAAACTCGCTGACATTGAATTTTTTACTCCCACTCCTCGGGCAATATGTTTCAAAAATCTATTTTTAAATCGCCTGGAGGGTGTTTTTTATTTATTTTGTACTAGTATATATAATGTAATATAATATATATATATAATGTTATATAATGTATATATAATGTAAAAAGTAAAAGTAAGTAAAGTCGTCGGGGCGGCCTAAAGTCAGTATCAGCCAATCAGCGAGGGAGTCTATCTCCTTTTCACTAGCGCTAGACCAAGGAGATTGTTTTATGGCATCTGAGGTGGAGCGCCACACCTACCATCAGCTCCTTACTTTACCGCACATATCCCTGTGCTACTCATACGCTGAGTTGGCTAGGACAATGTATTATGATATAAATATATAATGAAATATAATATATATATATAATGTAAAATAATGTATAATATAATGTAATATAATATATATATATATATATATATATATATATATATATATAATGTAATAATGTGATATATATATATATATATATATATATATATATATATATATATATATATATATATATATAATGAAATATAACATGTATATAATGTAATATAATAATATAATATAATATCATATATATATATATTATGGACTCTCTCGTCGATTTTCGACGCATGAGGGTTCACACACACAATGAACACCCACACAGTGATTTGTTTATAGTGGTGAAGGCTTGTGTTGGACCATCCACACTTTTTGGCACAGTCGATAGGAAAGAAAAGCCCAGTCTGCCCTACTATCTAACCCATAGCTGGAGGGAAAATATATGGATTCATACCTTTCCCACGGGTATTAGCGCTATGTGAAATGCTAACAGCTTCGTCTAGGAATTGAACTCGAATCGACGAGTCCATTTCCCACGACTCTAACCACTAGCTCACGCGCCTCCATATATATAATATATAATGTAAATATATAATGTAATATAATATATAATATAACCCATTCACTACGAGTAAGATGTGATATAAGTATGGGGCATCCAGCGAGAAAAAGCCTCCTCTTGTAGGTATTTGCCCAGCCCATTCACCACGGGTAAGATGTGACATAAGGTCACCCACTCAGGCAAAATCTTTAAAAAATCTTTTTAAAATTAATTTTACACTACCCGGAGGGTGTTTCTTTTTGCTAATAATATTTACTTATATTAAAAGTTAAATAATTCTAGCGAGAGGGCACATATTTTTGCAAGTTATAATAACAGATTTTAAACGCCTCACTCAATTTTTATGTACAAAATTTGTTTCAGGGATTGTCTCTCAAATTTTCGCTTTAAAATAAAACTTGCCTTTTTTGGTTTGTTTATTTCAACCTTTATACTTGGAAAAAAATATTTCAATTTATTTTTTACTCTCGCCCTTTTTCAGTAACAAGGGGTTAACTAAAAAGTTTATAAATAGATAAATAAATTTGTGTTTAATTTATTGTTATAGGTGATGCACCCTATAAGACTAATGGAATGCGCCGACGGGTTACTATAAGTAACAGGGACAATTGTGGCTTGAAAGTAAGCCAATGCGAGTCAGCTCACAATTCTATTTGTCGGACGTAATTCCCACTTCTCTGTATTGTATTTGTCTACTTTCTGTTAATACATTTTCCTACATTTGTTACCCGTCGTTTTGTTCTTATTTGACCCCTTAAAACCTCACAACATTTATGGATAATTTATGTGTAAAGTGTTCAAAATAATTATTCAATCAATGATTAATAGATGCACGCAGCATTTTATTTGTAGGGGACAGAACTAAGTTTTGTAGAAACAATGATACTCACCATTGTGAAGAATAAGTTCCAATTACCGTCGAACTGGGAAGACAAGGTAGCATGCGATTGTAACTCAATACAAGCTCGCCATGCTACAAAGTACACTGCAGAATGACAGGTATATATAGGACTCCACAGTGTCATGCAGATCAACCAGTCAGGCAGCCAATCAGAACTCAAGGAGTGGAATGACCAAGTCACCCTGATTCATGAGTGGATCATTCTTGATTCCTATATTTACCAGCTGTCTTGGACACTGGTAAAAAGTTCTACTTAGCTGCTGTAGGCTAACTGACTTCAATAAGTTTCAATTTCAAACTTTTTTTTTTCTTCTTTAATAAAATTGATAGTTTTACTTATTTCTGATACAAAACCTCTGACTTTAATCTCCAACCCACTCAGGTAAAATCTTTCAAATATTAATTTTACCCAACCCGGAGGGTGTTTCCTTTTGCTAATAATATTTACTTATATTAAAACTTAAAAGGGGTATGAAAACACACAATGTTGTTAAAATGAATATATTTTTATATCATTTTCATTCTGCTTCTCTCTCGATGAGTCCGGATCAAAAAACATTTACATCTAAAAACGAACCTAATTATCATTATGCTCTGATGATGATTTTTTATAAATCGAAATATTGTTCAATATTAGCAATGAAAATGATATAAAAAATATATTCATTTTAACAACATTGTGTGTTTTCAAACCCCTTTATCTATACTTATACCGTCGGATTCATTTTCTTAACTCATATTAAGTCCCATCTATGGGTTAAATAGAAAAATGTATTTATAAAAAAATTGTATTATCCATCTAAGAATTGATTTATTTCAAAATTTTATTTGCATTAAATGACCCACTGAGGTTGATATGCCGTAAAACAAACCAAACCAAACTAACTCATATTAAAACTTAAATATTTGTGCCCAGTATGGTACATATTTTTGCAAGTTATAATAACAGATTTTAAAAGCTTCACACATTTTTTATGTACAAATTCTCTTTCAGGGATTGTCTCTCAAATTTTCGCTTTAAAATAAAACTTGCCTTTTGTTTGTTTGTTTGTTTCAACTTGTATTAACTTGGCTTCATATTCTGTCATGTATTTTAAAACTTAATGAGAAAGATTTGTCATATTTGTCTAAAACAAATACAAACGATGATAGAAATGAAATAAAATGTTTAATCGGTTATCAACAAATATTTCAAAATGAAATATCAATTAAAATATTATTTCTTTAAAAAGAGGGTTAAAATTTCAAACTTAAAATGAAATCATTAATCATATTATTATTCATTAAATGTCTGTTCGTCCGTACGGCTAAGGATTCCACATCCCCTGTCTGCAAAGCAGGGAATATGTGTAGAATATGCTGATTTTACGAAACCCCCCCCCAAAAAAAAAAGGGGGGTGCACCTATTTACCCAACCCGTTCGTGATTGGTAGGATGTGACACAAGGTCTCAAGTATGGGGCATCCAAAATACAGGGACAAACAAACTCCGTCTGATATTGACGTCTACCTAAAATTAAACTTCTCCCCTCGTCAGTTTTATACCGCCAAGAGTCTTTTATATGCGGAGTACAGCTGGTTTGAATTTAAAGAGGCTGAGTCACAATATTCTAAGCCCCATCGACTGGGCTACAAAGAATGAATATGTGTCGATATAAATACACACACACACACACACACACACACATACATACATATATATATATTATATATATATATATAGATATATAATATATTGAAAAAACAAAGGATGTTTACAAATGCATGGGCTCATCAGGAGAGAATGTGCAAACCGTTTCGGGGCCTTCCTCTCTACGGTTTGCTAACGGTCATTTCATCCCGTCTTATTTTTGTTGAAGGCCGATCCACGTGCGGTCGATGCAGATATTCCGAGGGTCCTCACATAAGTGAGGAGGGCCGATGTTGCTTTTTAAAACAGTAGAGAGGAAGGCCCCGAAACGGTTTGCACATTCTCTCCTGATGAGCCCATGCATTTGTAAACATCCTTTGTTTTTTCAATATATCAAATTCACACTGTCGGATTAAGTTCCATTTTATATATATATATATATATATATATATATATATATATATATATAGAGAGAGAGAGAGAGAGGGAGAGAGAGGGAGAGAGAGAAAGACAGGGTGAGATAAATTTTGATATAAGTTTATAATATAGTTTTCTATATTTATAAGTAAACAGTGTTCGATATCATTGATAGACCACATATATATAATTGAGGGTAGGGGAGACATAAAGTAAAATTTTATCGAGATTTTTATATATATATATATATATATATATATATATATATAATCCAAATACATATATATATATATATATATATATATATATATATATATATATATATATTATAATGGAGATTGTGTGTTTTTCTGTCTGTAACCGAAACTATATTCCTACTCAAGTCACAATTCTCTTAGTTATTGACATCACATTCTCCATGATTTTATTTTTATCTAAACCTCAATTATTAATAAAATTGTCTTACATTATTAATACTGTTAACTATGTCTACATACTGACAATATGCAATTATATTTATATATACAACAAAATAGCGGATTACAGTGTGAATGGGAAGGCTAATTTGCATATTGATCTTAAAAAATTGATTTTAATAAATATGTGCTTAGTATTATTGATTTCAAATTTTTGGTTTCATCTTATTGAATATGAGCAAAAATCTCAGGGATAAATCTTAAAAGAAATCCATTAACAAGAAGAAATAATTGTAATTTTATTCTTTACTTCCTATTTTAACTAAAGAGTTAAATTAGGAAAATTTACCCATGAAAGACGGGAGTAATGGAAAATGATGGAAGAGTTAATTTCAAAGTTGTTCTATTTTTCAATCATACCCCCTCTGTTCCAAATCTTTTTATCAGCATTCTTATTCAGTTTCATTAGCCTTTCTAATTTAATATGATATTTCATTATATTAAAACTTAAATACTTGCACATATAATACAAATAATACTAAGATTGAATAAAGCAAAACGTCTTCGCCTTAAAATAGCCCAACAAGGGTTGACATGCCGTAAAGTCCAGCCAACCAACCAGAATTATTTACTGTCAGTAACTTTGAGAAAAGTCATTTTTATACTGGAAATTCTTCAGACATTTAAAGTTCTTCTTGGCATTCTTGATATAGGCATTTCAGTCTCGGAAGACTGTAATTTAGTTTTTGTGCCTCTGAAGTTACAGCGCCTCCTGTGTCTGTGAAGTCCAATGTTAGAAAAACATTCTCGACCACAGGTGTCGCATGTGAAGGCTGTCCCTGAAGATGTTGATGTGCCGGTGCTTTGTTTCCGCTGATTTCTTCTGAAACGAAACCAAATCTAAATCCGGTCATACAATAACGTTCACTTTGGGGAAAGATATGAACTACCTCTATCTGCCCATCTATGGGTTAAATAGTAACACCACTGTTCTTCTACATAGACGGCTTTGGCATTAAATAACCCATGAATGTTGAAATGTCATTAAACGAAGAAACCAAACTAAACCTAATTCTTCAACAAGAACGGTTTTAGCATTAAATAAATCACGAAGGTTTGTGTGCCATTAAAGAAAGAAACAAAACCAAATCTAAATCTTCTACAAGAATGGTTTTGGCACTAAATAACCCACGATGGTTAATATGTCATTATAAAAACAGCAACAACAAAAAACAAACCAAATCTAAATCTTCTACAAGAATGGTTTTGGCACTAAATAACCCACGAAGGTTAATATGTCATTATAAAAACAGCAACAGCAACAACAAAAACAAACCAAATCTAAATCTTCTACAAGAATGGTTTTGGCACTAAATAACCCACGATGGTTGATATGCCATTACAAAAAAAAAAAAAAAATACCTAAATCTTCTATAAGAATGGTTTTAGCATTGATTAACCCACGAAGATTGATATGCCATTAAACAAAAAACAAAACCAAATCTAAATCTTCAACAAGAATGGTTTTGGCACTAAATAACCCACGATGGTTGATATGCCATTTAAAAACAAAAAAAAACGTAAATCTATAAGAATGGCTTTAGCATTGATTAACCCACGAAGATTGATATGCCATTAAACAAAAAACAAAACCAAATCTAAATCTTCTACAAGAATGGTTTTGGCACTAAAAAACCCACGAAGGTTGATATGCCATTAAAAACAAAACAAATGTAAATCTTCTATAAGAATGGCTTTAGCATTGATTAACCCATGAAGATTGATATGCCATTAAACAAAAAACAAACCTAAACCAAGCCGAAATCTTCTACGAGGATGACTTTAGCAGTAAATAACCCACGAAGATTGATATGCCTTTAAACATAGAAATCAAACCAAACCTGAAAATATTCAAAGCGTCATACCAGAGATATTTATTTTTTTGTAAGTTGAGACCTTATAATAATTCTGTCGAATGAAAACTTGTTTACAATGATGAAAGTTGGAATCGAGGTTGGAATTCTTTGAAATGTCTGTTAACCAAGTTCCTTGGGAATAAGAACCCTGAATCTGCACATATTGTCGTTGAGGGAGAGAAAGAAAGAAAGAAAGAAAAACAAATTCTGGAAATATTTAAGGCTTTCCAATGCACACCGAGTATCCGAATTCATTTTTTGCAAGAAAACTTGGATTTTTTCCCAGAAAATCTAGGCGCAGCAATTGAAAAAACAAGCAAAATGTTTCTGTGAAGACATTATGGAGATGGAAAAAAAGGAGATGCCAAGGTTGGTGGAATGTTGACGTGAGGGGAGGGGCCCAGGTTCGAGGCTGCATCATAAACATTTTGAAGCAACACACACACACACACACACACACACACACACACATACGTACGTAAAGAAAGATAAACACAACTAGTTTTTAACAAATGAGTGAAATACATCACTAATTAGGACTGAGTCTATTCTAGAATGGCCGGGTTAGCTCAGTCGGTAGAGCGTTCGGCTAGAAACCACAAGGTTCCTAGTTCGATACCGGTCCTCGCCAACTCAGCGTATGAGTAACACAGAGATCTGTGCGGTAAAGTAAGGAGCTGATGGTAGGTGTGGCGTTCCACCTCAGATGCTAAAACAATCTCCTTGGTCTAGCGCTCATGAAAAGGGGATAGACTCCCTCGCTGACTGGCTGATACCGACTTTAGGCCGCCGCGACGACTTTACTTTACTTACTATTCTAGTAATGACCACCCCAAACTTAACAGGTTTGAATTCAGAGTTTTCCTTCTCCTAGATTGGTTGCCTAACCAAGGTTAAAGAGCCCAGTCTGCCATACTATCTACCCCTAGCCGGAGGGAGAGTTTGGATTCATACATTTCCTAAGGTTATTAGCGCTATGTGAACTGTAGCTTCGTCCAGGATTTGAACTCGAGTCGATGAGTCTATTTCCTACGACACCACGCGCCTCCAAATTTTTGAAATTATGAATACGGGATATTCCGTGCTTTTCATGTACCACTCTCTCGTAACAGACAAGCCCTAACCCTTTTTATCATGTGGTTGCTAGAAGGCGGTGGCTGAGGGTCTTCATGTCCTGGGTAAAACGTTAAACTCTAACTGATTGCGAGGTTCAAGTTCTGGAGGTCTGGGGAATATGGAGCACCCACTCATCACCATTGCTCTGACCCGGAGTGGTAGTACCTGTTAGTTTTTTCAATGAATTTCATTTCAAATAAGGATTTACTCTGATGAAGGTCGAATTTTCTTTGTGTGCGGAACATTTCTACATTTTTTCTATTATTATTATTTCATTTCATTTGGTTATTTAAAAATAATAATAGTTTGAATAATGTACACATGGATAAACTCCTGACCGAAACACGTGTAAGAAAAATTGATTAAAATATCCTATTTTATCCATTCTATACTTTCTTTCCTTTATTTATTTTTTCAACATATATATATATATATATATACATACATACACACACACACACATATATATATATATATATATATATATATATATATCTTCTTATTATAATGGAGATTGTGGGTTTGTCTGTCTGTAACCGAAACTATATTACTATACAAGTCACTATTCCTTTCGTTATTTACATCATATTCTCCATGATTTTATTTTTATTTAAACCTCAATTATTAATAAAATTGTTTTACATTACTTACACTGTTGACCATATCTACATACTAATAACATGCAATTGTATTTATATATACAACAAAATAGAGGTTTACAGTGTGAATGGGAAGGCTAATTTGCATATTGATCTTAAAAAATTGATTTTAATAAATATATGCTTAGTATTATTGATTTCTAATTGTTTGGTTTTATCTTATTGAATATGAGCAACAATCTCTTCAATAAATCTTAAAAGAAATCCCTTAACAAGAAGAAATAACTAATATTATTCTTTACTTCCTATTTTAACTAAATAGTTGAATTAGGAAAATTTACCAATGAAAGACGGGAGTAACGGAAAATGATGGAAGAGTTAGTTTCAAAGTTGTTCTATTTTTCAATCATACCCCCTCTGTTCAAAATCTTTTTATCTACATTCTTATTCGGTTTCATTAGCCTTTCTAATTTAATATGATATTTTATTATAAAATTTAACTAAAATACTTGCACCCGGAGGGTGCATACATTTGCTAGTATATATATATATATATATATATATATATATATATATATATCGGTTTGTTCATATGTATATCAGGTTGTTCCGAGGTATCTATGTATCTCAGTTTGTTCCTATTTATCTCGGCTTGTTCATATCTATCTATCTATCTATCTATCTATCTATCTATCTGTCCTCTGTGATTCACAGTAATGTCATTGCAGTAAAATTCATGCCTTTGGTCCAGTAATGTTGAAATTGCACAACAACAACCACATCAACAACAAAATTCAGTCAAATCCAAAACAGTTAAACTTTGAAAAAAATACCATAATTCCTTTGTTGATCTCTTAGAAATCTGTTTGTTTGATGATAATTAAGGTTTCAGCTTTCATGACATCCACAAATTTCGCAGCACAAAATGAAAAGATAAAAAGATAAAAAAAAAAAAAAAAAAAAGAAAGAAATAAATTTTTTTAGTTTTAATTTCATGCCGACATTTCATATTGTAAAGTTAACTTTTATTTGCAGTTTTGTTTTTTTCTTGTAGTAAAATTGCTAATTGAAGGCTTTTTCAGCAAATTGTGCGAGGATGTTTGCCGCTGTTTAAAAAAAAAGTATTGTACTCACCCGAATACGTAGGAGAACAGTAGGGTAGGTCGATTTTTCACTTTTTCAAAATATCCATCTATGCAAAAATTGTGTGTTAGTTTACTGAATACTGATACCAAAACTTAGATCTTTTATTTGTACCATTGTTTGAGGAAATAGCATCAAAGATGGTTTGCTAAAATTCACAAAAATCTTTGTTTTTACAAAGGCCTAGAAATTGATGTCGGTGGTGATGGGGAGTGTTACATAATTATTAGATCCCTAATACTTATATAAGGTAGTATAGAAACATAATGGCGATTAGTGCAGCTGATGGCCTTGAGAGTGAGTGACGGCGCTTGACATTGCCTTCCGGGGATAAATCGTGAAAACCGAAAGGCATAGAAGACCCTGTCTTCCGGTTTAAGGATAGTAAGTAAGTCAGTCAGTTAGAAGGTAGGAGCCGAGCTCGTAGGATGTAAGTCTCACCTGCGCAGATGTCTGGTTTGGGGATTTTAAAAATAAAGGAAGATCAAAGTAAATCGAAGTCTTGTGTTATTACCTAAAAAACTAACAATGACACAGGGCTTCTGATAAAGAGAAATCCCCAATAGAAGACCAGACCCGAAGTCCCTTAGAAGATTCCAGACCAAAGACGATCAGAATAGCAGCCGGCCAGAATAGAAAATACAACCAGAAGTAAGTGAAGTGAAGAAGGGTATGCAACAGGAGGCCACATTTTCAATTTGAATTCTATTCATGATGTTACATAATTATGGATCCCTAATATCTTTTAAGGTAGTATAGAAATCCTTATGGCGATCAGTGCAGCTGATGGCCTTGAGAGTGAGTGACAATGCTTGACCTCACTCTCACCTTGCTTTCTGGGGATAGAATCGTGAGAACGGAACCCCGATAGAAAGCCCGCTTCCGGTTTAAGGTGGGCAACTCAGTAAGCCAGTTGCAGTAGTTAGTTGCAGTTAGTCAGTTGCAGAGTTAGAAGCTAGCAAGATGTGACTCTCAGCGCGCAGTTGTCTGGTCCTGGGGTTCCAGAATAAAATAACATCAAAGGTAAATCGAAGTCTTGTTGTTATTACTAAAAGGTAACAATGACACAAGGCTTCTGATAAGAAATGGTCCCCAGCAGAACCAGACACGGAATCCCCAGATAGGAAAGACGAGACCTGTAGAAGATATACCAGACCATTAGAAGACTATTAGAAGATAGAAGACGGAAGAATAGAAGACCAGAGTAAGATGCAGTAAGAAAGTACGTAACAAATATATCTATTAGGTACTGTGACGAACGGCTACGCAACAATAATATTTAATTCGTTTCATTTTAATAAAATAGAATAAAATTTTCTGATTTGAATATTGAAAACGGTAAATTTTCTAACCAATTTCTAGGCCACATATTGTAAAATGTACGTAGGTTTGATATCAACACGTTCTGATAACTGAAGTATAGTACCCCAGTGTGCCACAGGTTTTACAGTACAAAGGATTTAGTAATGGATTTTTAAACCTCCAGTGACCTTTTTAGAATTCTGTATCTGGATGGTTATCAACACGTTCTGATAACTGAAGTATAGTACCCCAGTGTGCTACAGGTTCTCCAAAAACATTACTCATGTTTTTATTTTTTTCCCTTCTATATTCACTTTTTTCTTCTTCTACTTATCTATCTATAAGTCGATGGGGTTGCCTAATGTCGGTTTCAGCCAGACAGCGAGGGAGTCTATCCCCTTTTTACTAGCGCTTGACCAAGTAGCTTTTTGCCATCAGCTCCTCACTCCTCACTTTACAACACTGATCCCAGTGCTACTCATACGCAGAGTTGGTCGAGGGCCTGTATCTAACCCGGAAACTTGTGATTCCTGGGCAAGTGCTCTACCAACTGAGTTAACTCCCCTCTCTCTCTCTCTCTCTCTCTCTCTCTCTCTCTCTCTCTCTCTCTCTCTCTCTCTCTCTGGACTGTTGTATTTC
Source organism: Doryteuthis pealeii (assembly GCA_023376005.1). Classification (NCBI taxonomy): domain Eukaryota; kingdom Metazoa; phylum Mollusca; class Cephalopoda; order Myopsida; family Loliginidae; genus Doryteuthis; species Doryteuthis pealeii. The sequence continues at coordinate 28,713,712 of CM042182.1, read as the reverse complement.
ATAGACTATTGAAGGTTTGTGTAGACCCAGACACACTTTTTGATGAGCTGATAACAGAAGAACGGTGCATTGCCGTATCACTGATTGTCTGAACAGCACCCCACAAAATTCAGAGTTTTTTTCTTTCTAGACCAGATGTTGAACCAAGGCTAAAGAGCCCTTTCTGTCCTACTATATCTGTCCGTCTAACTTCAGTAATTATATTGCTATCTAAAGCTGTTTTTACAGTACAAAGGATTTAGTGATGGATTTTAAACCTCCAGTGACCTTTTTAGAATTCTGTATCTGGATGGTTGAAAATTAATAACTCTCTTATAAAGAGAAGCCTATGTACAGGGTGGTCTGAAAGTCTTGTCAACTCCTACCAAAATATCTTATTATAATGGAGATTCGGTGTGTCAGTCAGTAACTGAAACTACGTCACTGCTTATGGTTTCTAGCCGAACGCTCTACCGACTGAGCTAAAAAAGGACAGGGTTAAATATGTATCTGTACCTATCTATGTATGTCGGCATCCTTCGTCTACGAGAGACGATGGAGTAGTGTCCAAAATTTAAAAAATATTTTTAGAACTACGTAGCCTGGGCGGATTCATATGAAGGATGAGCTGTTGCCCAAGCAGCAAATCCTCCTTCTCCACACTGCCGCTGTGATCCAAAGGAAAGGTAAGGAACCAATTCAGTTTGGCAGCAGTAGTGTCGCAGGGGTTGTTGAGTAGCACTGGATTGATATATTAATGGATAAAAGATATAACGCACGAGTTATTTTATGTTAAAACTTTTAGTGTTTTTTCAGGTAAGTTATCTTTGAACCACGTATCTTTGAGGATCTGTGTTATGCCTCAAATATACGTGGGACATCAAAATGTAAATATTTACACGCGGGGGATGTATATTCGTGCTAGTGTACATAAAAGCGTTTGTTGTGCAATGGTTATCGTTGTTTTACCATACCCAGGTGAGGACAACAAAAAGAAAGATGTTGAATTCAAAACCTGAGTAATGTTTTTCGAGGAACCTGTGATACACTGGGGTGTTATACGTTTGCGCGGACCTGAACTTTCAGAACCTCCCCATCTAAATTTTTTGTTTTTAATCTTTTTTTTTTTTTTTTTTTTTTTTTTTTTCAACGGATTATTATCGATTGCACACCAATCTATCCGATTGTAAAAAAAAATGTTTTAAGTTATTTATTTTTCGAGTTTTCAGGGGTGCTCATTTCCCCGTATAAGTTTATGGTAAACCGATCCCCCATATCGGAACCGCTGAAAAAAATTTTCTTTGTAATTTCTTTTCTTTTTCTTCAATGGATTATTATCGTTTACACACCAATCTATCCGATTGTAAAAAAAAAAAATTTTTAAGTTATTTATTTTTCGAGTTTTCAGGGGTGCTCAGTTCCCCCTATAAGTTTATTGTAAATCGATCCCCCATATCACCTCAGAGACTCTGGCTCTTGATTTGATTTCGGGTTTTACTCCCCTAGCCTTTCCTTGGGATGAGGTAAAGTTGCTAAGCATGGGTGGTCAACTAGTCAAACTACAGCAGTATAAAATAAACATTTGTTTGCTTCTATAGAATTATAGAAAATGTATGAAGTTAAACGATTTCTAATACAATAGTAGAGTCGGCCATTAATTTTTTGGTCGTGTTGAATATAATAATAAAATTTAGTAATATTACAGGTTTTAAGATGAATGTTTTAGCTATCAGGTTTACCAACATATGAGAGGATCTAGAACAGTGGTTTTCAGAGTCCCAGGTGATATTGCTCCTTTTTTGGTCCAAGGTTTTTTTGCGACACCTCCCCTATTTTAAATTATCTAGTCAATTTTTCAGCATTAATCTTATTATAATGGAGATTGTGGGCTTGTTTTTCTGTAACCGAAACTATATTAGTATACAAGTCACAATTCCCTTTATTATTTACGTCACATTCTCCATGATTTTATGTTTATTTAAACCTCAATTATTAATAAAATTGTTTTACATCATTAAGACTGTTGACCATATCTACATACTAATAACATGCAATTGTATTTATATATACAACAAAATAGCGGATTACAGTGTGAATGGGAAGACTAATTTGCATATTGATCTTAAAAATTTGATTTTAATAAATATATGCTTAGTATTATTGATTTCTAATTATTTGGTTTTATCTTGATGAATATGAGCAAAAATCTCGGGGATAAATAGTTTAAAAAATCCATTAACAAGAAGAAATAACTGTAATATTATTCTTTACTTCCTATTTTAACTAAATAGTTAAATTAGGAAAATTTAGCAATGAAAGACGGGAGTAATGGAAAATGATGGAAGAGTTAGTTTCAAAGTTGTTCTATTTTTCAATCATACCCCCTCTGTTCCAAATCTTTTTATCTGCATTCTTATTCAGTTTCATTAGCCTTTCTAATTTAATATGATATTTTATTAAATTAAAATCTAAATACTTGCACTCGGAGGGTGCATATATTTGCTAGTACTTATGATAAAAATAATACTTTGAACATAAAAACAATATTTTTCTCTAATATTTTCTCATCTCCAATATTTTCTCATCTATCTATATCTGATAACAAACGTAGGCGGACCTGAACTTTCAGAACCCCCCCCCCCCATCTAAAATTTTTTTTTTAATTTTTCTTTCTTCTTTCAATGGATTATTATCTATTGCACACCAATCTATCAGACTGTGAAAAAAAAATTCAAAAAAGTTATTTATTTTTCGAGTTTTCAGGGGTGCTCATTTCCCCGTATAAGTTTATAGTAAATCGATCCCCCATATCGGAACCGCTCGAAAGGAAACTGGCGCAAAGGTGTCAAAGTTAGGGTGGCCCAGAAAAAACAGAACCCAAATTATTTATTATCGAGCGGTTCCGATATGGGGGATCGATTTACTATAAACTTATACGGGGAAATGAGCACCCCTGAAAACTCGAAAAATAAAGAACTTTTTAGAATTTTTTTTTACACTCTGATAGAATGGTGTGTAAACGATAATAATCCATTGAAGAAAAAGAAAAGAAATTACAAAGAAAATTTTTTTTTCAGCGGTTCCGATATGGGGGATCGGTTTACCATAAACTTATACGGGGAAATGAGCACCCCTGAAAACTCGAAAAATAAATAACTTAAAATTTTTTTTTTACAATCGGATAGATTGGTGTGCAATCGATAATAATCCGTTGAAAAAAAAAAAAAAAAAAAAAAGATTAAAAAGAAAAATTTTAGATGGGGAGGTTCTGAAAGTTCAGGTCCGCGCAAACGTATAACACCCCAGTGTATCACAGGTTCCTCGAAAAACATTACTCAGGTTTTGAATACAAACATATTTCTTCTGTCCCCACATGGGTATGGTAACACACCGATAACCATTGCAAAACAAACATTTTTATGTATATTAGCACGAATCCCCCGCGTGTAAATATTTAGGTTTTAATGTACCACGTATCTTTGAGGCGTAACAGAGATCCTCAAAGATACGTGGTTCAAAGATAACTGACCTGAAAAAAAAAAAAGTTTTAAAATAAAAATAACTGGTGCGTCAATATATCAACACTGAAATTTTCATTAAATTCGGTTAATTCCCTGATTTTTAGGTTTTTTTTTTTCTTTCGACGGGGTGACTTACGATGGTTGAATTTAGGTCCGTTAAGTTCGATTTAACCCTTTCATAATACCTGAAATGACTCTGACGTAAGCAGTGACGTAGTTTCGGTTATAGACAGACAGACACCGAATCTCCATTATATATAGATAAGATATGCAGGCTATTGTACTAGTGAGTTTCCTTGTTTTCCCGTTAGAAAAGATGAACAATAGACAGCTTTGTGTTCAGATTACGTTCTTGTCACGTACATCCTCAACAATTGTGTCTTGGTTATTTGAGCAAATGTCCCCCCATAAATACTGCCCTGTTACAAATCAACAATTATCTTCTTCCACGCATGCTTAGCCACGTCCATCTTGACATAGATAATCAGTCAACCGTGCATTATAAATTAGTGAGGCGTAAAGGCTGCAAAACGAAAGACCCGTTTAATCGCAGACAGATACCTTAGCTTTTGAATATATATATATATATATATATATATATATATATATATATATATATATATATTATATATTGTATATGTTTAGGTATTAACTTACCGGTGGGTATAAGAACGATCGTTGGAAGCGCACAATATCCAGAGGTTAAGGTTGAGAAAAAACAAATACAAAGTGCTCAATACAATGTAGAGCATACATTTATTTTAAGAATGGAAAGGAGTAACCTACTCGAGTTTCATCGATTGATTCTTCAGGGTTACTTTAAATTAATCGAGTTTACGATTAATCTTAGGTGTTATAAACATGCCCGTTGGAATGGGACAAAAGTTAAGTCCCATTCCAACGGGCATGTTTATAACACCTGAGATTAATCGTAAACTCGATTAATTTAAAGTAACCCTGAAGAATCAATCGATGAAACTCGAGTAGGTTACTCCTTTCCATTCTTAAAATAATATATATATATATATATATATATATATATATATATATATATATATATTTGGAATATAAATAAGTTCAAAACAGATGAAGAATCTGGGATTGGCCAGCTGGTATAGTGGTTAGAATCTCCGCCTGTCAGCTTGGCAGTCGAGGTTTCGAGTAACACACGGAGCAGTCTCCCATTCCTATAACCTTGCTGATGAGACCTAATAGGTCGAAATGTACATTCAGGGATTGACATTTTCTCGATTTGTTTAGCCTTACATTTGAACATATATGCCCGCCTAAATTCATTAATTATTAACTAATTAATTTTCAAAAATTAGGCATGACTTCAATTACGCGCATATCCTCCAAAAATTGTCGGCTAAAAGCCATATCAAATAACCACAGGGTTTATTTACGTACTCTCATATATATATATGTATATATGTATATATACTAGCAAATATATGCACCCTACGGGTGCAAGTATTTTAATTAAATTTCATAATAAAATATCATATTAAATTAGAAAGGCTAATGAAACTGAATAAGAATGTAGATAAAAAGATTTTGAACAGAGGGGGTATGATTGAAAAATAGAACAACTTTGAAACTAACTCTTCCATCATTTTCCGTTACACCCGTCTTTCATTGGTAAATTTTCCTAATTAAAGTGTTTGGTTAAAATAGGAAGCAAAGAATAATATTACAGTTATTTCTTCTTGTTAAAGGATTTCTTTTAAGATTTATTGAAGAGATTTTTGCTCATATTCAATAAGATAAAACCAAACAATTAGAAATCAATAATACTAAGCATATATTTATTAAAATCAATTTTTTAAGATCAATATGCAAATTAGCCTTCCTATTCACACTGTAAACCTCTATTTTGTTGTATATATAAATACAATTGCATGTTATTAATATGTAGATATGGTCAACAGTGTAAGTAATATAAAACAATTTTATTAATAATTGAGGTTTAAATAAAGATAAAATCATGGAGAATATGATTTAAATAACTAAAGGAATTGTGACTTGTATAGTAATATAGTTTCGGTTACAGACAGACAAACCCACAATCTCCATTATAATAAGAATATATATATATTCAAAATAAATCATGATTGGATATTTTTCTTTTTACATTGACACTTATAGCAATAGCTTATTGGGATCGGATGTTATTTTGTACGAGGTTTGATTAATCAATATGGTTTCCACTTCTATAAAACAAGTGGGATGGTTAGATGGTTTATGGTATATCAATACACGTTAAAGGATTTAATGATTCTTTTTTTTCGAATAATTATACGGTTTCAAGCAAAGTTGGCAGACTGGCCTATTGTCGATATCAGCCGGACAGCAAGGGGGTCTACCCTCTTTTCGCTAGCGCTATTCCAGGGAGATTGTTTTTTCGTGAGGTGGAGCTCCCCACTTTACCGCACGGATCAGATTACCCAATCTCGGCTACTCCTGCGCTGAGCTTGCGAGGACCGGTATCGAACCATGAACCTTGCAATTCCTAGGCAGGTACTCTACCAACTGAGCTAAACTTATCCTTTCAAGTAACTGTTCCTATTTAAACAAGTCTATATTAATTTACATCAAGTATATATATATCAAATTCATTTATGAAGGTTTTATATGAATATTTATATTACTAGCAGAGCTACACAGCATTGACTGGGGTATAAAAAGCTCAAAATAAATACACAGTTATATGGTTTCAAGTATTCCTTTCTAATACTAATAACTTGCATACAGTTATATGGTTTCAAGTGTTCCTATTCAATAATAATAATAATGTTCACATGATTTCAAGTATTTCCAGCAATTAAATGGATTCCATTGACTAATAATAATAAGCTAAATAATTGTAAATTAAAGTAGTTATTCTTAATACAAATAATTTGCGCAGTTTTTTTTTATTTTCGAATATTTCAATCTAATAGTAATACTATTAAACCAGATCTATTTGACCTATAGACGAGACCCTAATAGATACTACTACACTGTGAAGAAAGGAAGTGAATCCGACGGTATGTAGTATATTGAGAAAAATGATAAAACACAGGTTTAAATGGGTTAAGTGGCGAGTTTATTGGCCGACGCTGCAGTGTTTCGATCTATTAATTAGATCATCTTCAGGGCATTTGTTGGTATATGGAAGGTGATAAGACATTTTTATCACAGAATAACGAGAAAAGTGAGTGATGGTCCTTGTTATTCAGTCTGTTTAAAAAAAATTGAGGTTTGAAAAAAGGGAAGACGGTTTGAAATATGACGTCAAATATTCTATTTTATGGCGTGGGTATGGGACGGTGTAAGTGTGTGTATCGAAAAGAAACATTGTGCATTTTTTTAGGTGTGTGGTTGCATGTGTGTGTGTATAAATCTTTTGTGATAAACGACAGCGGAAATAAACTATATACTACTACACTTTATACACTAACATGGAATAAATAAATACATAAATAAATCAGACACAACTCTAAAATCTAGGAGGCGAACTTAGCGTAACGGTTATGGTCGTAACAAATGGAACCCGCTTTCAAATCCGGGTCGAGACTGTTTCACTGCGCTGATGCCCTTGTGAAAGACATTGCAGCGATTGTCTTTCCTTGCTGAGATAGACTAGAGTCCAAAAGGGTTATCTTCCATTATCACAAGGATTTCACCACTAGGTGGCTCTGCTAGCGGAGTATTTAAACTTAGCCCGAGAAGCCCCCCTCCTTTTTTGGCTCGCATCCACTAAGATGGACTAGACAAGTTGTGTCTCTGTCAATTACCCTATTGAAGTCAGTAAGTCTGCTGTTGGTTTGAATAAAAAAGTAAAAAGTAAAAAGTAAAGTCGTCGGGGTGGCTTAAAGTCGGTATCAGCCAATCAGCGAGGGAGTCTCTCCCCTTTTCACTTGCGCTAGACCAAGGAGATTATTTTAGCGTCTGAGGTGGAGCGCCACACCTACCACCAGCTCCTTACTTTACCGCACAGATCCCTGTGCTACTCATACGCTGAGTTGGCGGGGACCGGTATCGAACTAGGAACCTTGTGGTTTCTAGCCAAATGCTCTACCGACTGAGCTAACCCGCCCCCTCGGTTTGAATAACAGCAGCTAACTAAGTACAACTTAAGCAGTGTCCAAGACAGTTGGTATATATAGAAATCAAGAATGGCCCAATCATGAATTTGGGTGATTTGGGTCATTCCATTCCTTGAGTTCTGATTGGCTGCTTGACTGCTTGATTTGAATGACATTGTGGAGTCTTATATATATCCTGTCATTCTGCAGTAGACTTTGTGACATTCGGGTTTGTGTTTAAGTTACAACCGTTTGTTGCCTTGTCTTCCCAGTTCGGTGGTAATTGGAACTTTAATTATTCTTCACGTTTGTGTTCGTACATATGTGTGTACGTAGCCCTGTATAGACCCTCCACCATATGGGTCAGGCACAAGTAAGTGACTCCTATATTCAGTAAGAACACTTTTTTTACTCCCCAAGGACATTCGTCCTTACTGTTATATCTTGTTATATATGTCATGTTCTATATGCTCAGACAATAAAGTCTGTAGTGTTGTTGTATTGTACTTCTTTGTTTGGATTTCCTTATGTATGTATCCACCTACGTTGGGGGAGGGGTCTCTGAAGCCTTTCGAACGTATTTTAAGATCCAGTTTTGGCCACGAAAACGAAAACCACACCATTTAATTCTTATTGCATGAATTCATCTACCCTCCCCTATCTTATGCCATTAAACAAACCAATCCAAACCAAACCAAATCTATTAATAATAGAGATTGTCTGTATTTCTGTCTGTAACAAAAACTACGTCATAGCTCTATGTCATAGCTCTACGTCACAATATTCTTATGCTATATACACCCAAAATTTGAGTAAGCAATTTTTTAAATTGTTTTTTACTCTCGTTCTTTTTTTTTTACAGTAACAAGGAGTTAACTAAAAAGTTTACAAATAAATAAATACCTACGATTTTGTGTAAACTTGATGTGGAAAATATCCAAAATAATTGTTTGATTATTACATGCACGCAACATTTTATTTGAGAGGGACGGGGCTCAGTTTTCATTTCAATTTGTTTCATTTTTTATTTTTTACTCCTTTAATGAATATGAGGATTTTGCTTACTTATGATACACACCCTCTGACATTGAATTTTTAACTCTCACCCTCTCAGGCAATGTCTTTCAAAAATTAATTTTTACGACGCCCGGAGAGTGTTTTCTGTTGCTAGTGAAGTTAATGAAAATTATTCATACCAATTTGAAGACATTAAGAACTTGAATCACAGAAACTTTTTAGCAAAATGACTTGTTTCGGTATTAAATAACCCGAAACGGGTTGATATGTCGTAAAACAAACAAATCACCCCCCAGTTATGGGTAAATTGTAGGGTTAGCTCAGTCGGTAGAGCGCTCGGCTAGAAACCACAAGGTTCCTAGTTCGATACCGGTCCTCGCCAACTCAGCGTATGAGTAGCACAGGGATCTGTGCGGTAAAGTAAGGAGCTGATGGTAGGTGTGGCGCTCCACATCAGACGCCAAAACAATCTCCTTGGTCTAGCGCTATTGAAAAGGGGATAGACTCCCTCGCTGGTTGGCCGTCATTAGACCGCCCCGACGACTTTACTTTTACTTTTAACCAGAGTAAAGCAATCAACTTATAATGAAAACTGAATCCAAACAAGCTGTACTCCACTTAAAAATTAACCGTGTGTCACATCCTGTCCGTAGCGGAGGGGTTGAGTAAAGGCATACTTTTAAAAAAACTTGTTTGGTACAACGTGTTCATAATATAAAGGAGTTAATGTTTTCTAAAAACTTATTTATTCATCCTTTGAAAGGTTATCAGCCAATCTCTTATCCACTACATTTGATATGGAAATGCAACACCCCCACCAATCCCCACCCTTCTAGAGCGGAAATGTAGACGTATTTGATAGACAGGTGGGGTCAGAGGTCATTTTCGATTTAAACAAGTGATAAGAAAGTTTGCATTTTGAGTTTTAGCAGGTATCTTTCTGGGCTAGAGACCAAGAACCCCACCCCACCCCATGGTGGGTACCCCTTTGTATACTGTTCTGTGGTGCATGATGGGAAGGGTAATCTAGTTTATGGTAAATTATAAGAACGGGTGTCTAGTGTATCATCGTTTTTGTTTACATCTAGGGAGGTATAATTCCCACCCCCGTGCGTGGTTATTTACCTGGCTATAATCTGGTTGGTAGTTAGATTTTACGGCATGTCAACACTTGTTGGGTTATTTTATATTATTAAAGACGTTTCGTTTTATTTTTTTTTTTTAAGGGCATTTAATTTTTAAAGCTCAATTTTTTTTAAACATATTTTGGTAATTTATGAGGAAGTGCGTCCCGGTCCCCTGCCTCCGAAATTGCTGCCCGGTGAATTTTAAAATAACGACCCAAGCTTCGGCGCCACATCCGTGTTACTTGAAAGAAAACAACCAACTTAGGGCGTTAAATGTATTTTTTTTTTGGGGGGGGGTCTCTTTTTGTCTTAATTCTTGTTTATTTATAGAAATTTGTCGTAATTCGTGTTTATTTATCGTAATTTGTCGTAATTCTGGTTTATTTACCGTAATTTGTCATAATTCTTATTTATTTATCGTAATTCTTGTTTATTTATCGTAATAAAAGAAAATCTTAGTATTTAATAGATGGATAGATAGTTAGATATGAAAATGGATAGTTTTGAATAGACTGAGATAGATAGATAAACAATAGGCAAAAACCTATTTTATCCTGTGAAATTTACCTCCCCCCTGTATTTAACACAATGAAACTTGCAGAATATTTTTTCTATTTAACCTATAGATATGACCCTAACAAGTACTACCTCGTCAGAGTAGACCTGGGGGTAATGGTGATAAAAGGGAACCCCACTACAAGATGCAGTTTTGCATTATGCCCAGAACACTAAGACCCTCAGACACTGCCTTCAACCACATATATGATAAAAAGGGTTGGGGTTTGCCATAAGGGCAATAGGGTCGGAACTATCATAGAGTTGCTAGGGTTTGACGACGTGCCGATTTAAGTAAGGTGCAAAGTGGAGTGTTGCATTTGGCTTTATCATGTTAAATTTGTGATTTATTAATTAACTGTATTATTATTATTATTATTATTATTATTATTATTATTATTATTATTATTATTTTGTTTTTCACACCCGCCGTAGCTGGTGGTTCACAGGAGGCTGAGTGACAGCAAGTCTCCTCAGGTCTCCAGGACTCTTCTGAGTATTCTAGCCGATCCCAACAGTGCCGTAGTTTGGATGGTCTCTATTATTATTATTATTATTAGTAGTAGTAGTAGTAGTAGTAGTAGTAGTACAAAATAAAAAACACCTTATAACTTCGTTAAAAAACTATAAACAATAATTATCGTGAGTGTGTGCGGTGGTTAACGTTTTTTAGAAACCCTTTTTAGAGTCTTGATTATTTTTCTTAGAAAATACAGTTTCGTCCACTCTATGAAAGATGGTTGAGAAACTCTTTGAGATGGCCGGCCTAAATTATTCACACATTAATAAACATAGGAAATAAACTGTAAATATGAAATCCTCGTTTTCTAAAGGCTAAATTTTGCGAAAATGGGGATTTTTAAGTGCATTTCAGTAGACGATTTTTATGCTATTTTCTCAAACAATGGTGCAAGTAAAAGACCTAATTTTTAGTACCAGTATTCAGTATACAAACGTACAACCTTCGCATAGATGGACAATTTGATATTTCAAATTTACCTCGCATCCCATATATGCGGATGTGACACAAGGTCTTTTTAATGTGGGACCATCCGCGAACCGAAGCTCATGGGATAGTGAGTGCAAAAAAGGCGTTGATCCCGTCGGCATTTACCCTCAAGGGGGGCGTCTCAGGCACTGGGTAATAAACCCAGCCCTGCTTCTTTTAATCAAGGGGTCAGGTGTTACCTTGAGGGATAGTCCCCTGCGATAAACACTGTTTAATTACTTAACTGGTCAAGAGCCGAAGCCACTGGACACAGCCCCCACGTCATCGAAATGTGTAATCGTTATCGTCGTGAGAAAGGACATGGCGACAAGAGTTCAAATCCTGGACGAAGCTGTTTGCATTTCACATAGCGCTTGTACACTTGAGAAAGATATGAATCCAATTATTCTCCCTCCAGCTATGGGTAAATAGCAGGACAGAATGAACTGTTTAGCCTTTGCATGGCAACTGGTCTAGGAGAAGAAAAACTCTAAATTCAAACCATCCCCGCTTACCCAACAAACTGATAAAATGTTTAACTCTTCCCACAATGCACCACATGCACCCCTTATTTCTCGGAAATTTTTCAGATGAGGCTTGATAATTAATATTAGTCCAAAAAGAAGGTCCCAGAGTCAGAGAAAGTTCCCGAGTCCGACAAGAAATAACTGAATAAGGCCGGGGGACAGATCGGCTGAAACGTTGTACAGATAACAATGAGGATAGCCCGAATAATCCAAATAATACTAATTAGTTTGAAAATCGCATATGCGAGAAACTGTCAGTTACCATGCACCCAGGATTCCGTCTTTAAGCATCACTGGTCGACACCCACGGTGAACAGGTAGCCCCCGTTGGGCAGGGTTTCCTAAAGGTATAGTCGGTGTATTCTCTAGCTCCAGCCGACAGGGTGACCTCACTCTTCTAGAAATGACAATTCGAGTGTGTTGTAAATAAACGAAAGAAACCAAAAATAAAAGATGGCCGAAAATACAAGTCAAAATTAATAATAATGATGATTGATGACGTTTCGCTTAAAAATAAAAGATAAAATAGAAAAATGTTTTTAGCTAAATGAACTGTAAAAAAAAACAAGTAAAAATGAACACTAAGTGCGTCTCTTGTCATCGGTGATATTGTGATCGCATCTCAATGATTGAACAAAGAAAACGTTTTTTTGTTTTTTTGTTTTTGTTTTTCGATTTTTTCGTTGATTTTATTTATTGAACACTGGTTGACATGAGTCGGCATTTTATTTGAAAAGTTTAATTCATAAAACCGTTCAGCAATCATATTGTATTTTATTTTATTTTCGCTCAGGAATGAAGGGATTTTTTTTTTTTTTACATTGTGTATTCAATTCTAAACTCTTTATTCTTCCTTTTCTCTCTCCCTCTCTCTCTCTCTCTCTCTCTCTCTCTCTCTCTCTCTCTCTCTCTCTGGTTGCACTTCCTCTCTTTATCATTTTTCTCTCTTTGTTTTCACTCGCTGACACACTATTTTATTCATTCTGTTTCTATCATACTTCATCTCTCTCTCTCTATAAATATATAAGGTGTGTCAAAAAAGTATCGAGATTTGTTGTACTTTTTAACACACCTTGTATTCTGTAAAAACAACATTTCATTCATTGTTCATTTTTATCTTGGTAAATACACCTCAATCTCGATACTTTTATGGCATACCTTGTATATATATTATATATATATATATATATATATATATATATATAATAAAGATTTTTTTAATAGTGTGTTAAAAGCATTAATTAAAATGTAATAAGATTTTTTGAAGGCAAAATAATGCAAATTTATGTTGAAAAACATTTTTATTTAATTTTTTTTTCTCCCTCTTCTCACTCTTAATATTTTCGGGCAAGGCCCATCTTCAGAGAGTTGAAAAGTTTCCATCTTGTTTGTTAAACTCAACTGTGGTACCAATCCGTTGAATCTTCCAATGGAAATTTAAATGTTCGGCAAAGATCGTAAAAATTCCGTTCGGCAAAGATCGTAAAAATTGCGTTAAATCCCGTGCTGCGTCTTGTTTTGCGGGAAGTTTTGAAAATCATTTCAGATATTTTTTTTAATACTATAAAAATAATGAGGCCCTGCTCGGGGATATTGAAATAAAGATTTTTTTAAATTTTTTATAGTGTGTTAGAAGCATTAATTAAAATGTAATAAGATTTTTTGAAGGCAATATATATATATATTACAGTTATGAGTTACGTTTTAACAACATTCCAATTTCTGATTACATCTGAGAATTGTCAAAAGTGAAATAATAATAAAAGTTTGGTTTGGTTTTACGGCATATCAACTTCACTGGGTCATTTAATTACCGACAAAATTTTGAAATAAATTAATTCTTAATGGTTACTCAATGTTTTTTATAAACACATTTTTCTATTTAACCTATAGGTGGGACCCTGACAGCTACTACCACTCCAGGTCAATGTAGACCAGGGAACAATGGTGATGAAGGGGTGCTCCACATTCCCCAAACCTCCAAAACTGGAACCTCACCATCAGAGTTTAACGCTATTCCCAGGACATGTAGACCCTCAGCCACCGCCTTCTAGCAAATATATGATAAAAAAGGTTTAGGCTTGCCATAAGGACAATAGGGTTGGGGCAATCATATAGGTAACGGTGGGATCAGCTTTCGGGTTCAAATCCTGGACGAAGTTGTTTTGCATTTCCCAATAACCTTAGAAAAAGGTATGAATGCGACTATTTCTTCCTCCACCTATGAGTAAATAGTAAGTCAGAGTTGCTTCTATAACCTTGCTATGGCAACCTATCTAGGAGAAGGAAAACTCTGAATTCAAACCAGTTGTAGACCTAGAGAAGGGTGGGCTCTGCCATGCTTTTCCTATCCAAGACATCCCACATGAGTAGCGCCCTCGAGGCACCAAAGGTTTACAGGCCCAGTGAGAGGCTTGTTCATATTACAAATGTTTTGTAAAATGGTCATTATTAAAAGTAATGAACGTAGAATCGTTTTTATAAAAGTTTATAACAGTAATACCTTACACTACATCCTTAATTGGTCACAGAGAACTTAAGTTGAAAAACGACTTAACTCGAAATAACTATTATATAGATGCAATTATCCGACCTAGGCCTAACTTCGCCTAGTTTTTTTTAATGTTAGCCCACGTAATCGGTACATTTCGGTAAATTATGAAGCCTACCAGTAACCTAGCCTATTTTTTTTATATTAGCCTACGTAATCGTTATATTTCGATAAATTATGAAACTTAGGTTAGCCTAGGCTTGATTCCGCCCTGTCGGGCCGGGGCGTTAGAATGCACCGACTGCACCTCTGCAGAAGGGTAAGACACCCCTAATGGGGCCACCTGTTGGCCGTGGGTGGCGACCCGTGATGCTTAAGGATAGAGCCCAGGTGGATGAACAATCCATGACTTGCAAAACTCCACTTTGGCCCTTTCTTGTGCTAGACGGGCAGTCTGAGAGGCCCCGTCCGATCAATCGCTTGGGCACGTCAAGCCCTGTCACCTATTGCCCTCATGTCAAGCACCAATCCTTTTTATCATATGGGTGCTAGAAGGCGGTGGCTGAGGGTCTACATGTCCTGGGAATGACGTTAAACTCTATCTGATAGTGAGGTTCCAGTTTTGGAGGTTTGGTAAACGTGGAACACCCCTTCATCACCATTGCTAGCAGTCCACTCTGACCCGGAGTGGCAGTACATGTTAGGGTCCCATCTATGAATTAAATAGAAAAACATGAGTTTATAAACAAAATTGTATTATCCATTAAGAATGAATTTATTTCAAAACTTTGTCGGCATTAAATGACCCACCGGGGTTGATATGCCGTAAAACTCAAACCAAACTAAGCTTGATAAGATTGTTTTTATGTTAGTCTAGTGAATCGGTAAATTGCAGAAAATTATGAAGTAAGTCTAGGCAAGTCTTATATTTCATTATGTATCATGTAATTTATAATTGATGTTATTATTCTCTAAACATTATATGATTATAAATATTTTTTCATTTACTTCTCGCGTACGAAAATAAGCATAAACGATCGATACAACCCGGAATTAACGGTACAATACGGTATGAATGATACAGTTGTTTTTATAGATGACGTAAATATTATAATATATAATTCATGTACTTTATGTAAATCTATACATATATACAAGACAGTTGGTATATATATGTCTGTAGGAAACAATTAAAGACACCACCCTGTCGGTGGGGCGTTAGAATGCACCGACTGCACCTCTGCAGAGGGGTAAGACTTCCCCAATGGAGCCACGTGTTGGCCGTGGGTGGCGACCCGTGATGCTTAATGATAGAACCCAAGTGGATGAGCAGTTCATGACTTGTAATACTCCACTTTGGCCCTATCTTGGGCTAGACGGGCGGTCGGAGAGGCCCCTCCAATCTATTGGCTGGTCACGTCAAGCCCTAGCACCTATATGATTGTCCCAACCCTATTGCCCTTATGGCAAGCTCCAACCCTTTTATCATATGGGTGCTAGAAGGCGGTGACTTAGGGTCTACATGTCCTGGGAATGACGTTAACTCTATCTGATGGTGAGGTTTGGGGAATGTGAAGCACCCCATTCATCACCATTGCTCCCTGGTCCACTCTAAACCGGAGTGGTAGTCCTGTTAGGGTCCCATCTATGGGTTACATAGAAAATGTATTTTAAAAAATTTAATTATCCATTTATTGATTTATTTCAAAACTTTATCGGCATTAAATGACCCACTGAGGTTGATATGCCGTAAAACAAAACAAAACAAAACAAAACAAAACCAAACCAATTAAAGACAACGTAGATATAAATACACATTCACTTGCCGGAAGCGCGTAGTGTAATGGTTAAAGTCATGGGAAATGGACTCGTCGCCCCGAGTTCAAATCCTGGACGTGGTAATTGCATTTCACTTAGTGCTAATACCCTTGGGAAAGGTATGAATCCTACTCTCCCTCCAGGTAAATAGTAGGGAAGACTGGGCTCTTTAACCTTTGTTAGGCAACCAGTCTAGGAGAAAGAAAACTCTGAATTCAAACCTGTTAAACTCCGCTTAAGAAATTGACCTTGTGTCGCATCCTGCTCGTGCGGAGGGGTTGGTATATATATATATATATATACATTCACTATCACCAAACCTTGCTTTTGGTACAAACATAATGAAGATTTTATTTATATTTGTGAATATATTTTAAAAATATAATTTGAATAGTGTTGTATCGTTGAGGTGGTAAAAGACCCGGAGTGGTAATACCTGTTAGGGTCCTATCTATGGGTTAAATAGAAAAATGTATTCATAAAAAAGATTGAGTATCCATTATTAATTAATTTATTGCAAAATTTTATCGGTATTAAATGACCCACTGAGTTTGATATGCCGTAAAACAAAACAAACAAAACCAATCTAGATTTAACTCTCTCTCTCTCTCTCTCTCTCTCTCTCTCTCTCTCTCTCTCTCTCTCTCTCTGACGTTGATCAGAAATGAAACAGAATTTAATTTAATCAAACTTATGCGATAAAAAATTTGGTTAAGCATCAGGCTAAAATATAATTTACCAAAAAATCAAATAAAAGTAAAAAAAAATAAAAAAAAAACATTATTAGAAATGAACACCTGGCTACTAAATTTAAAATGAAGCAATATCTTAATATCTTAACCTTAAAAAGAATACTTATTACGTGCTAATTAGTTGAAAACACACCTTTTGCAAGGGGAAGGCGACCTAATGTAATGCTACTTGGTATACGCCAAATTTCATAATTCTCATTTGTTTTGTAGATCAAGATTAACATGGCATCGTGCGACGAATAATTGAGAAGGAATATTTAAGGGGAAGACGACCTAATGTGATGTTACTTGGTATACGCCAAATTTCATGCGACCCATTTCTTTTGTAGGCCTACAAGAATTTACATGACATCGTGCGTGAATTAGTTGAGAACTCATCTTTAACAAGGGGAAGGCGACCCAATGTAATGTTACTTGGCATACACCAAATTTCATGCTACTAATTTCTTTAGTAGACCTATCAGGATTAACATGGCATCGGGAAATCGTTGGGAACACACCTTTAGTGAGGGGAAGGCGACTTAATGTAATGTTATTTGGTATACGCCAAATTTCGTCATTCTCCTTTCTTTTGCAGACCTCAAAATATTAACATATCATCGCAGGCCAAGTGGTTTAGTATATACCTCTAGCAAGAGGAAGGCGACTCAATGTAACGTTACTTGGCATACGCCATCATTTCAAACATCCCTATTTTCTCTTGCACGCCTATTTAAATCAATATAGCATCACGCACCAATTATTGAGAAACATCTTTAAGGGGAAGGTGACCTATTGTAATGTTACTTGGCATACGTCAAATTTCGTCATTTCTCATATCTCTTGCAGATTGTTATCAAGATCATTATCAAGATTAATATGACATCACGCACCAAGTATTGAGAACGTACCTTTAGCAAGGGAGTAGGCGACCTAATGTAATGTTACATGGTATAACGCCAAATTTCAACATTCTCGTTTCTCTTGCATACCTATCAAGATTTAACATGACATTGCATGTGTAATAGTTGAGAAACTCATCTTTAGCAAGGGGAAGTCGATCTAATGTTATGTTTACTTGGTATACGCCAAATTTCAACATTCGCATTTGCATTGTAAAGCTATAAGCGAACTCACGAACTGATAAGATGCGCCGTACTTGCGACACTAGCCACGAACCACATCGACTGGGAGATGGCGTGGATTTTGAAAGTGGGCAGTTTCCTCGTGAAAAGGGCAGAAAACAAGCTTTAAGGACTCTAGCGATGAAGTTTCATTTATGCCCTTGACAAAAAAAGGTCAGAGTTGTGGAGACCGGCGAGTTCATCTAGGACACCCGCAACCCCAACCTAACCCCCCAAAATGTCAATGAGTACTAAAGACGAGCAGCTGAATGTGCTAGAGTCTAGTGGCTCAAGTGTGGGTAACGAGGAAATCTCGTACAAGATTCTGTTCCTTACACGTGACCAGCGGGATTCTGTCCGAGATTTTTACCGGTTTAGGTCACCTCCATCTGAGTTCTTTTAATTCCTTGGTTAACTATGTGGAGAGCTCGTCAAGGGTGTGTGTGGGTGGGTGGGTGGGTGTTCTGAGAGAGAGAGAGGATTGAGTGATAGTGTGTGAGAGAGAGAGAGAGTGAGAGAGAGACAGAAAAGAGAAAGAGAGACAGAAAGAGAGAGAGAGAGAGTGAGTGAGAGAGACAGAAAGAGAGAGAGAGTGAGAGAGAGAGTGAGAGTGAGAGAGTGAGAAAGAGTGAGTGAGAGAGAGAGAAAGAGAGTGAGAGACAGTGAGTGAGAGAGACAGACAGAAAGAGAGTGAAGAGAGACAGAATGAGATAGAGAGAAAGAGAGAGAATGCGAGAGAAAGAGAGAAAGAGAGAGATAGTGAGAGAGAGACAGAGTGAAAAGAGAGAGAGAAGGGAGACAGAGAGAGAGAGAGAGAGAGAGAGGAGAGACAATAACCACCCCTATAATACAAAAAACATGGAGGCTTGTGGCATAATGGTTAGAGTCGTAGAAAATGGACTCGTCGACCCAAGTTTAAATCCTGGACAAGGCTGTTTGCATTTTAAATAGCATAATACCTTGGGGAAGGTATGAATCCAACTATACTCCCTCCATTGGGTAAATAGTAGGACAGAGGGGGCATTTCAGCCTTGGTTAGGCAAACCAGTTTAGGATAAGTAAAACTCTGAATTCAACTCCGCTTAAGAAATTGACCTCGTGCGGAGGTTTTGGTGTATATATATTATATAATTAGTTGGCTGATACCGACTTTAGGTCAACTCGGCGAATTTTTGTCAGTACTACTCTACGACTGCCCACTTTGCCCCCCCCCAAAAAAAAAAAACGATATGAACGTAACTGTTGGCTTGTTTTGCAGTCTTCCGTCTAAGAGAGACGATGGAGTAGTGTCAAGGCTTTTTTTTTTGGTAGTGTCATGGGGTTTTTGTTTTCTTTTGTGTTTTTTAAAACTTGAACTACATAGCCTGGGCGGGTTCATATGGAGGATAAATGTTGCCCATGCAGCAAATCCCCTCTCCACACTGTCACTGTGATCCAAAGGAAAGGTAAGGAACCATGCAGTTTGGCAACGGTAGTGTCACAGGAGTTTAATGAGTTGCACTGGATTTCAGCATCACACCACATTTTTAGGGAACTCCAGCTCCTGATTTATTTTCGAGCTTATTCCTATAGCATTTCCTTGTTGCTTATATGATACATAAATGCAAAATACTCCTAATCTAATCTATTTTTCAGGAACACCGACAGTAGTAGGATTAATGAGTTGGTAGGGGCTCATTAGCCTTGGTTGGCAACCCCATCTAAGACAAGGAAAAGTCCGATACAAAGCCAACCGCTGTCCAAAGCTTTACCTCATCCGAAGAAAAGGCTAGGGAAGTAAACCCCGAAAACAAATCAGGAGCCGGAGTCCTAATGTGGGTGTGATGCTAAATCCAGTGCTACCCAGCAACTCTGCGACACTACCACTGTATTGGTTCATTACTTTTCCCTTCGGATCACTGCGGGCAGTGTAGAGAAAGGGGATTTTGCTGCTTGGCAAAGAGCTCAATCCTCCATAGTGAACCCGCCAGGATACGTAGTTCAGAAAGGAAAAAAAATGGACACCCAACTCCATCGTCCTATCGTAAAGGAAGGATAACGAACAACGGGTTTTTGGTTTTTATAACTGGTAAAAATGACAATTATATATCTAGTACCATATGATAAAAAAGGATGGGTGTTTTGCCATAAAAGCCATTTTTATAATAAGTCGGGACAATCTTATGACATGACGCGGGCAATTGATCGTGTTGTGGATTGTATGCCCTTGCTGGGATGGACTGTGCCCAAAAGGGTTTGGGTTTGGTTCGTTTTGTTTTTAAGCGGCATATCAACTCAGTGGTCATTTTAATGGCGATAAAGTTTTGAAAATAAATCAATTCTAATGATAATCAAATTTTGTTTATACAATACATTTATTCTATTTAACCAATAGATGGGACCGCTAAAAGGTACTACCACTCCGGGGCCAGAGTTGGACAGGGAGGCAATGGTGAAAATGAAAGGGTGCTCCAACATTCCCCACAACCTCCAAAAAACTGGAACTCACCATCGATAGAGTTTTTACGTCCTTCAGGAGATGTAGACCGAGGCCACGGCCTTCTAGCACCAATATAATAAAAAGGGGTTGGGGCTTGCATACAGGGCATAGGGTTGGGAAAAGCAATATAGGTGCTAGGCTTACGTGAACAGATCCGTTGAATCGGAGGGGGGCTCCTCCGACCGACCGTCTTAGCCCAAGATAGGGCCAAAGTGGAGTAATTGCATATGCAATGAAACTGCTCATCCACCTGGGCTCTATCCTTAAGCTCACAGGTCGCACACGCCACGGCCAACAGGGGGACGTCTTACCCACTGCAAGAGGTGCAGTCGGTGCATTCTAACCCCAGCCGATAGTGGCGGGCCAAAAGGGTTAATCTTCCCTTGTCGTCCCGAAGGGTTTCGCCAATCGGTGGCATACCAGCTTGGATGTTTAATTATGGGTATTAATTATGGAAAAATTTAAACGGCCCTAGTCGCAGGATTTGAACTCGTGGTCACTTCCTACAACGGTAAACATTACATTCGTGCCTCCAATTAATTGGCTGGGTTTATAGAGGACAGCCAACCAAACTCCTCCCAATTATTGATATATATATGTTTAAAAAGTCCTGGTCTCGATGTCAAAGAGAAAATTGGAAACTTCTAAAATCGCCAAGGAAGGGATAGGTGTGCAGTAAAAAAGATAACACGAAAACAAAATCAAACGAAAATTAATGACTTGATTGGGTGTGGACATCTGGCGCTGGTAAATCCAACTTGCGGTAGGCGAGAAAAGGTAGAGAGAGAGAGAGGGAGAGAGAGGAGCCGAGAGAGAGAGAGAGTATGGCTTGAGTCTCGCCGCTTTGTTACGGAGACGTCAAGACGGTAATTACGGTGAATAGAAAAGTGAAGTAGAAAAAATAAATAAAGAATATGCATAAGTGAAAATTGTCAAATGCTGCATTAAGAAAACTGACGCAGACAATATCTTTAAAGAATAATATACAGGTTATATCAGAAATAAATGAAGAATAGTCCAATTAACCAACATATTCACTTGCCTACTACTGCTATGCACACTCACCGTGTATATATATATATATATAAGAATATATATATAGTATATAATATATATAATGGATGTTCTCGCGTCGTTTCGACGTTGAGGGTTATACACACATGAATCCCACACAGGAATGTTTATAGTGGTGAAGCGGCTTGTGTTTGGACAATCCCACTTTTTTGGGACAGTCGATAGAAGGGAGAATTAGTGTCAAGGGTTTGCCACAAACCCAATCACCGACCGACCTCAAAGAATTTTTTGACTTCATAAGGTTTCCTCTCCTAGACTGGTTACTACCCAAGACTGAAGGGCCCAGTCTGCGCTTCTATTCTAACCCATAGCTGGAGGGATTTTGAATTCAGAGGTTAATCCTCTCCTAGAATTGTTAGCTACCAAGATGAAGGTCCAGCTGCCCTACTACTATTTAACCCATAGCTGGAGAGAGAATATATGGATTCATACATTTTCCCAAGGGTATTAGCGCTATGTGGAAAATGCCACAGCTTCGTCTGGAATTGAACTGGAATCGACGAGTCATTTTCCACGACTCTACCATTAGCCCACGCGGCCTACACAATATATTATATATATATATATCTATATATTATCTATTATATATATATATATAGTATATATATTCGGTGTAGGCGCGTGGGTAATTGGTTAGAGTCGTGGAAAATGGACTCGTCGATTCCAAGTTTCAATTCTAGACGAAGCTGTTGCATTTTCACATAGCGCTAATACCTTGGATATATGTCTGAATCCATATATTACTCTCTCCAGCTATGGTTAAATAGTAGGGCAGACTGGACATTCCAGTCTTGGGTAGGTAACAATCTAGGGAGAGGGATACTCTGAATTCAAAATTCCTCCAGCTAATGGTTAAATAGAAGGGCAGACTGGGCCCTTCAGTCTTGGGTAGGTAACAGTCTAGAGAGGGATAATCTGAATTCAAATTCTTGAGGTCGGTCGTTGATTGGGTTTTGTGGCAACCCTTGATGCACTAATTCTTTCCTATCGACTGTGCCAAAAAAGTGTGGATGGTCCAAACACAAGCCTTCCACGGTATAAACAAATTCCTGTGTGGGGATTCAATTGTGTGTATGAACCCTCATAACGTCGAAAATCGACGGAGAATCCATTATATATATATATATATATATATTATATATATATATATATATACACGTGAGTGTGCATAGCAAGTAGTAGGCAAGTGAATATGTTGTTATTGACTATTCTTCTATTATTTCTGATATAACCTGTATATTATCTTTAAAGATATTGTCTGCGTCAAGTTTCTAATGAGCATTTTTTGAACATTTTCACTATTGATATTCTTCTTATTTTTCTACTTTCACTTTTATTCACCTAATTAACGTCTGACGTCTCCGTAAAAAGCGGCGAGACTCCAGCCAATACTCTCTCTCTCTCTCGCTCTCTCTCCCTCTCTCTTGCCTCCTTTTTCGCCTACCAGTTGGATTTACCAGCGCAGATGTCACACCCAATCAGTCATAATTTCGTTTGATTTTTTTTTCGTGTTATCTTTTTTTACTGACACTATCCCTTCCTTGGATTTTAGAAGTTTCACATTATTCTCTTTTGACCATCGACCATGACTTTTAACATTTATATCATAATATGGAGGGAGTTTGGTTGTCTGTCCTCTATAACCAGCCAATTAATTGGAGGCACGAGATGTAATGTTATCGTTGTAGGAAGTGGACACGAGTTCAAATCCTGGACTAGGCCGTTTAAATTTTCCATAAATTAAATACCCATAAGTTAAAACATCCAGCTGGTAATGCCACCTATTGGGCGAAACCTCGCGACACGGGAAGATAACCCTTTTGGGCCGCACTATCGTGGGGTGTTAGAATGCACCGACTGCACCTCTGCAGTGGGGTAAGACTCCCCTGTTGGCCGTGGGTGGCGACCTGTGATGCCTTAAGGATAGAGCCCAGGTGGATGAGCAGTTCATGATATGCAATACTCCACTTTGGCCCTATCTTGGGCTAGACGGTCGGTCGGAGAGGCCCCCTCCGATCAATCGGCTGGTCACGTCAAGCCCTAGCACCTATATGATTTTCCCAACCCTATTGCCCTTATGGCAAGCCCCAACCCCTTTTTTATTATATTGGTGCTAGAAGGCGGTGGCTGCGGTCTACATCTCCTGGGAAGGACGTTAACTCTATCTGATGGTGAGGTTCAGTTTTGGAGGTTTGGGGGATATGTGGAGGCACCTTTCATCACCATTGCTCCCTGGTCCACTCTGGCCCGAGTGGTAGTACCTTTAGGGTCCATCTATGGGTTAAATAGAATAAATGTATTTAATAAACAAAATTTGTATTATCCATTAAGAATTGTTTATTTAAAAACTTTATCGGCATTAAATGACCCACTGAGGTTGATATGCGTAAAACATAAAACAAACCAAACCAAACCCTTTTGGGCACAGGTCCATCCAGCAAGGGCATACAATCACAACACGATCAATTGGCCGGTCATGTCATAAGATTGTCCCGACTGTATTATAAAAATGGCTTTTATGGCAAACACCCATCCTTTTTTATCATATGGGTACTAGATATATAATTCATTTTTACCAGTTTATAAAACCAAACCCGTTGTTGGTATCCTTCCGTTTACGATAGACGATGGAGTGGTGTCCATTTTTTTCCTTCTGAACTACGTATCCTGGGCGGGTTCATATGGAGGATGAGCTGTTGCCCAAGCAGCAAATCCCCTTTCTCTACACTGCCGCAGTGATCCGAAGGAAAAGTAATGAACAATACAGTGGTAGTGTCGCAGGAGTTGCTGGGTAGCACTGGATTTAGCATCACACCACATTAGGGACTCCGGCTCCTGATTTGTTTTCGGGTTTACTTCCCTAGCCTTTTCTTCGGATGAGGTAAAGCTACTGGACAGCGGTGGCTTTGTATCGACTTTTCCTTTGTCTTAGATGGGTTGCCAACCAAGGCTAATGAGCCCCTACCAACTCATTAATCCTACTACTGTCGGTGTTCCTGAAAAATAGATTAGATTAGGATATTTTTGCATTTAATGTATCATATAAGCAACAAGGAAATGCTATATGGAATAAAGCTCGAAAAAAATCAGGAGCTGAGTCCTAAAGGGTGGTGTGATGCTGAAATATAGTGCAACTCATTAACTCCTGTGACAACTACCAACTGCATTGGTTCCTTACTTTCCTTTGGATGCACAGTGACAGTGTGGAGAGGGGGATTGCTGCATGGGCAACATTTTATCGCTCCCATATGAAGCCGCCCAGGCTATGTGTTCAAGTTTTAAAAAACACAAAGAAAACAAAACCCCATGACACTACCAAAAAAAAGCCTTGACACTACTCATCGTCTCTCTAGACGGAAGATGCAAACAAGCAACAGTACGTTCTATATCGTTTTTTTTTTTTTGGGGGGGGTCAAAGTGGTGCAAGTCGTAAGAGTGTACTGACAAAAATTCGCCCGAGTTTGACTTAGAAGCGGTATCAGCAACTATACTATAATACTATATATATACACCAAAACCTCCCGCAGAGGTCAATTTCTTAAGCGGATGTTGAATTCAGAGTTTTACCTTTTATCCTAAACTGGGTTGCCTAACCAAGGCTGAAATGCCTCTGTCCTACTAATTTACCCATAGCTGGAGGGAGTATAGTTGATTCATACTTTTCCCAAGGGTATTAGTGCTATTTAAAATGCAAACAGCCTTGGTCCAGGATTTAAACTTGGTCGAGCGAGTGCATTTTTCATACGACTCTACCATTATGCCAAAGCTCATGTTTTTTTGTAAATTATAGGGGGTGGTTATTGTTCTCTTCTCTCTCATTCTCTCTCTCTCTCTGTCTGCCTCTCTCTCTCCTATCATCTGTCCCCTCTCTCCTATCTCTCTCTTTCTCTCTTTCTCTCGCTCTCTTTTCTTCTAGTCTCATTCTGTCCTCTCTCACTCTCTTTCTGTCTGTCTCTCTCACTCACTGTCTCTCACTCATCTTTCTCTCTCTCTCACTCACTCTTTCTCACTCTCTCACTACTCACTCTCTCTCTCACTCTCAATCTCTCTTTCTGTTCTTCTCTCACTCACTCATCTCTCTCTCTCTATTGTCTCTTTTCTCTTTCTGTCTCTCTCTCACTCTCTCTCTCTCTTCACACACTTCACTCAATCTCTCTTCTCTCTCAGAACACCCACCACCCACCCCACAAGCACCGCCTTGACGACTCTCCACATAGTAACAAGAATTAAAAGAACTCACGATTGGAGGTGACCTACAACACCGGTAAAATCTTCGAACAGATCCGCTGGTCACGTGGGTAAGGGAAAGACTTTGTACGGAAGATGTTCCTGGTTACCCACAACTTGAGCACTAGACTCTAGCACTTTCAGCTGCTCGTCTTTAGTACTCATTTGACATTTTGGGGGTTAAGGGTTGGGGTTGCGGTGTCCTAGTGACTCGCCGGTCTCCACAACTTGACCTTTTTTTGTCAAGTCATAAATGAACCTTCATCGGCTAGAGTTCTTAAAGCTTGTTCTGCCCTTTTCACGAAGGAAAACTGCCACTTTCAAAATTCCAACGCCATCTCCCAGTCGATTGTGGTTGTGTAGTGTCCGCAAGTAGCGGCGCATCTTTATGCAGTTCGTGAGTTTCGCTTGATAGCTTTAGCAATGCAAATGCGAATGTTGAACATTTTGGCGTTACCAAGTACATAAAATTGATCGACTTCCTTGCTAAAGATGAGTTCTCAACTATTACACATGCATGTCTGTTAATCTTGCTAGGTATGCAAGAGAAAACGAGAAGTTGAATTTGGCGTATACCTGTAAATTCATTAGGTCGCCTACTCCTTGCTAAAGGTAACCGTTCGTCCAATACTTGGTGCGTGTTGTCATATTAATCTTGATAATGATCTTGATAACAATCTGCAAGAGTATGAGAATGAGAAATTTTGCGTATGCCAGTCTTCGAAATAGGTCACGCTTCCCTTAAAGATGTTTTCTCAATAATTTGGTTTGCGTCGAATCGCTATAATTGTTTAAATAGGCGTGACAAGAGATAATAGGGATGTTTTGAAATGATGCGTATGCCAAGTAACGTTACATGAGTCGCCTTCTCTTGCTAAGGTATAATACTAAACCACTTGGCTGCGATGATATGTTAATATTTTGAGGTCTGCAAAGAAGGAGAATGACGAAATTTGGTATACGCAAATAACATTACATTAAAGTCGCCTTCCCCTCACTAAAAGGTGTGTTCCCAACGATTTCCGATGCATGTTAATCCTGATAGGTGCTACTAAAAGAAATTAGTCGCATGAAATTTGGTGTATGCCAGTAAACATTCCATGGGTCGCCTTCCCCTTGTTAAAGGTGAGTTCTCAACTAATTCACGCACGATGTCATGTAAATTCTTGTAGGCCTACACAAAGAAATGGTCGCAATGAAAATTTGGCGTATACCAGTAACATCAACATTAGGTCGTTTCCCTTAAATATTCCTTCTCACTTATTCGTAGCACGATGGCCATGTTAATCTTGATCTACAAAACAAATGAGATTATGAAATTTGGCGTATCCCAGTAGCATTACATTAGGTCGCCTTCCCTGCAACACGGGTGTTTTCAACTAATTAGCACGTAATAAGTATTCTTTTTAAGGTTTAAGTATTAAGATATTGCCTTCATTTTAAATTTAGTAGCCAGGTGTTCTTTCTAATAATGTTTTTTTTTATTTTTTTTTACTTTTCATTTGATTTTTTGGTAAATTATATTTTAGCCTGATGCTTAACAATTTTTTTATCGCATAAGTTTGATTAAATTAAATTCTGTTCATTCTGATTCACGTAAGAGTAGAGAAGAGAGGAGAGAGAGAGAGAGGAGAGAGGAGAGAGAGAGAGAGAGTTAAATCTCGATTGGTTTTTGTTTGTTTTGTTTTACGGCATATAAACTCAGGTGGGTCATTTAATACCGATAAAATTTTGCAATAATTAATTAATAATGGATCTCATCTTTTTTTATGATACATTTTTCTATTTAACCATAGATAGGACCGCTACAGGTATTACCACTCCGGGTTTTTATCACCTCAACGATCAACACTATTTCAAATTATATTTTTTACATATATTTTCACAAATCATAAATTTAAAATCTTCAATTATGTTTGTACCAAAGCAAGGTTTGGGTGATAGTGATGTATATATATATTATATTATATACCAACCCTCCGCACGAGCAGGATGCGACACGCCAGGTCAATTTCTTAAGCGCGGAGTTTAACAGGTTTGAATTCAGAGTTTTCTTTCTCCTAGACTGGTTGCCTAACAAGGTTAAAGAGCCAGTCTTCCTATATTTACTGGAGGGAGAGTAGGATTCATACTTCCCGGGTATTGCACTAAGTGAAATGCATTACCTACGTCCAGGATTTGAACTCGGGGCGGAGAGTCCATTTCCATGACTTTAACCAATTACACTAGCGCTTCGCAGTGAATGTGTATTTTATATTACGTGTCTTAAGTTGGTTTGGTTTTGTTTTTGGTTTTTTTTTGTTTTGTTTTACGGCTAATATCAACCTCAGTGGGTCCTTTATGGGCTCGAAAAGTTTTATGAAATAAATTCAATAAATGGATATTAAATTTTTTATAATACATTTTTCTATGTAAGCCCATAGATGGGAACGCCTAACAGGTAACTACACTCCGGTTTAGAGTGGACGCAGGGAGCAATGGTGATGGATGGGGTGCTTCAATTCCCAAACCTCACCATCAGATAGAGTTTTTAGACGTCACTTCCCAGGACATGTAGACGCCTAGTCACGCCTTCTAGCACCCATATGATAAAAGGGTTGGAGGCTTGCCTAAGGGCAATAGCGGTTGGGACAATCATATAGGGCTAGGGCTTTGACGTGACCAGCCATAGCTTGGGAGGGGGCCCTCCGACCGCCGTCTAGGCCAAATAGGGCCAAAAGTGGAGTTTACAAGTCATCGATGTCATCCACTTGGGTTGCTATCATTAAGCATCACGGGTCGCCAGCCCACAGCCAACACGTGGCTCGCGATTGGGAAGTCTAGCCGCTCTGCGAGGTGCAGGTCGGTGCATTCTAACGCCCCACTGACAGGGTGGTGTCTTTATTGTTTCCTACAGACTATATATAACAACTGTCTTGTATATATGTTATGATTTACATAAAGTAGCATGAATTATATATTATTATATTTACGTCATCTATAAAAACAACTGTATCTCATACCGTATTGTACCGTTAATTCGGGTTTGTATCGATTCGTTTTTATGCTTATTTTTCGTACGCGAGAAGTAAATGAAAACCATATTTTATAATCATATAATGTTTAGAAGAATAATAACATCAATTATAATTACATGATAATAATGAAATATAAGACTTTGCCTAGATTACTTCATAATTTTTGCAATTTACCGTTACTAGACTAAAATAAAACAATCTTATAAGCTTAGTTTTGGTTTGAGTTTACGGCATATCAACCCGGTGGTCATTTAATGCCGACAAAGTTTTTGAAATAAATTCATTCTTAATGGATAATACAATTTGTTTATAACTCATGTTTTTCTATTTAATTCATAGATGGGACCCTAACTGTACTGCCACTCCGGGGTCAGAGTGGACTGCTAGCAATGTCGATGAAGGGGTTGTTCCACGTTTACGCAACTCCAAAACTGGAACCTCACTAATCCATAAGTTTAACGTCAATTCCCAGGAATGTAGACCCTCAGCCACGCCTTCTAGCAACCCATATGATAAAAGGATTGGTGCTTGACCATGAGGGCAATAGGTGACAGGGTCTTTGACGTGCCCCAAGCGATTGAATCGGACGGGGCCTCTGAGACTGCGCGTCGTTAGCAACAAGAAAGGGCGCAAAGTGGAGTTTGCAAGTCATGGATTGTTCATCCACGCTGGGCTCTATCCTTAAGCATCACGGGTCGCACCAGGCCAACAGGTGGCCCATTAGGGGTGTCTTACAATTCTGCAGAGGTTGCAGTCGTGCATTCTAA